>CM074721.1:496705879-497260879 GCA_037306005.1 Rhinophrynus dorsalis
GAGCATTCCCGCGGGTTACCATGGCAACAATCCGACGCTGACTTCTGCCGGGGCTCGCGAGAGAACAGCGAGCACCCGGCAGAGGAGGGTAAGGGAGGCAAAATGGGACATTGAGCGGGTGGTGAAAGAGGCAGAGAGGGGGGCCAAGAGGGAGAAAGAGGCAAAAGGGACTAAGAAAAAGGAAAAAAAAAAAAAAAGGCAAAAGGAGGAAAGATCAGACAAAAGGAGGGGGAACAAGAAGAGGCAAAAAGGAGGGGGGATCAGGAGGGAGAGTGAGGCAAAAGAGTGGGATCAAGAGTCAAGGAGGGGGACAAAGGGGGGGATCAAAAGGGAGAGAAAAAGCCAAGGCAAAGGAGGGAGCTCAAGAGGGGGAGAATGAAGTAAAAGGTTGGAATCAAGAGGGGAAGAGAGAGGCAAAAGGGGACAGTCAAGAGGTGGTGTGTGTGTATATATTTCAAGTACTCACCAATACTTTTTTTTTTGCGGTCATTTGCCAGTTTTCCAAGTACCTAAAGCACATATATATATGTATGTGCGCTTTAAGTACTTGGAAAACTGGCAAATGACCGCAAAAAAAATAGTATCGGTAATTGGTATCGGTGAGTACTTGAAAAAAGTATCAGTACTCATACTCGGTCTTAAAAAAAAAAAAAGAGGGTATCGGCACATCTCTAACTCACACTCACATGCATTGCATGTATGTGTGTATGACTGTGTCACTCTTTATGCATCTGAGTGCATGCGTGTGCATTTGCTTGTGTGTCTGTGTGTGTTTGTCTTGCATCCATGTGTGCGCATTAATTCCCTATATATCCTGATGGCGGACACACACACACACACTCTCTCTCTCTCTCTCTCTCTCTCTCTCGCTCTCTCAGTTGAATACCTGTTTAGCTTCCAGAGAATTACTTGCATCACAGTGCTGATATTATTTGCCTTCTCATCCCGCTATACTGTAGGTCCATATTGGACGAGCCCAGAAAAAATGGAGAAAAAGCTTCATGCAGTGCCCGCTGCAAAAACTGTAAAATTCAAGTGTCCAGCGGGAGGTAATCCCACACCAACGCTTCGCTGGCTGAAGAATGACAAAGAATTCAAACCAGATCACCGCATCGGTGGATATAAGGTAATAAAGCAAATCCCCATCATATGTTACCTCTGAACACTGGGGATTGGTACAATGTTCATGACTACTCAGAATACCACTCGTATTGTGGCACCATAATAAGAATACTATACAGCGATATACAGATATGACACTATATCAGGAAGAGTCAGTATATGGACCTCCAGCTGTCTGGAACTAAAACTCCCGTCATCCCCAACCAGCTGCTGTAATTGCAATTTATATATTGTGTGTGTATGTGTGTGTATATATGTGTGTATATATATATATATATATATATATATATATATATATATATATATATATATATATATATATATGTGTGTGTGTATATATGTATATAATATAAATATTTCCCCCCCCCCCCCCTCCCCCCAAATTTTCCATTGTTATCACCCAGTGGCACTATTCCTATCATTATGGAGAGCTGTAGCCCAAGTCTTAAAGTGATTAGTATTGTTTCACAAAAAAAGAAGGAAAAAAAAAAAAAACGCTTCGATTAATCTTCATAGTATTTGGGCCATGGAGAGTGTTATTTCCATACTGTTAGAGTTGTAGTTCAAGAGTAATTGAATGATAAAGTATCCTCCTCTCTCTCCTTTTACCTAGTGAAAACCAGCTCCCCTCAGATGTGTAATCTGGTCTCTTGACCGTACAGGTCTCAGCAAGAGACAATCTTCTTACTGTGAGCATAAGGAAAACCCTGCCCCCTGACAGGTTTTGCCTTATGATCACTGAAGATTGTCCCTCTCTGCAGTCCATCCAGACAGTCTTGCTGCTCTGAGGTGAACAGTGTTACGTCGGTAAAAGAAGCAGGAGGGGGATAATTTGTCCTTCAATTACTCCTAAAACTGCAACTTGGACAGTATTGAAATAACACTCTCCACTACCCAAATACTATGGAGATTAATCGGAGCTGCTTTTTTTGTGAAACCTCACTATCCCTTTAATCTCCCATTGAATGCATTATATCAGTCAGTTTAAAATGAACTGTAATAGGTTTTGAATTAAGCAGATTTGAGAAGTTAGAATGTCCTTGTTTCACTCCGTAGGAAAAACTGTTTAATGTAAATTAAACTCAACTCTAATGCTCTTTTAAAAAAGAATTTGAGGTCTACAAAGTATTAATAGAGGCCAATGCCCTAGAACAGTGGTTCCCAACCCTGTGCACGGGGACCCCTACCAGGCCACGCCTTCAGAGGCTCAGGCGTTTAACCCACTGAGTGCCAAAGGGGTACACAACGCATTGCTTTGCAATGCGTTGCACATTACCGTACTGAAGATCATTAGAGATGCTGTACTTTGGGGTTTCTGACCAGTTGTACTACAATATTCATTTTCCTCAGATGGTTGATGGGACTTGTAGTCCAACAGTAGGAGATAGGCCACATGTTGCCCACCCTGATATACATATTTGAACACCCACAAGGCATGTACCTGGGCACAGTCCTTATCCAGATGGTACACAGTGACCATGCCAATAACAGTGACACTTCACCAGGCTAACGTGTAACTGGGGAGGTGCCAGGACGTGAGATTGTGCCAGACCAGCCTTTGAAGTGGGACTAGTGCTATCTCCCTGCCCAGCATGCCATCCTCTCTTACTTGAGCAGCTTTAGGAGCTGATGCTCATTAGTCACCCCCCACTGCTGGTTGCTGAGCTCGTTAGAGGGCTTAACGAGCTGAGGGTAATAAGCAAATTAGGAGAGAAGGCTGAGGGATGTTACTGTCTGTATCATGTAACTCACAGATTAATCATCCTCATACAGACCTATCATTCCTTCCATTGGAATGTCTGTTCCATGTTGGAAAGTTACTCGCTCTTAGAAAATGCACGAGGTACAAGCAGTCTAAATAGAGAAATGTAATGACACTTAAAGCTGTGCAGGTAACCGTTCTGCTTTAAGGACATGGTAAGAGGATAGCTTTAGTTAATCAACCCTTTGATTGCCTGAGTGTTATCGAACACATTGCGCCACAGTGCATAAGATATCTCTCTGGCACTTAAAAGGGCTCATGAGATTTCTGTAGGAAAAAAATGTTCAAGAAGTCATGTCCAGATTTATTAATAAACAATGTTTTTTTCTATTGTAGGTCCGATCTCAGACATGGAGCCTTATAATGGATTCTGTGGTGCCTTCTGATAAAGGAAATTACACCTGTATTGTGGAAAACAAACACGGGAGCATCAACCACACTTATCATCTAGATGTAGTCGGTAAGTGATATCATTATACATTTTTTTTAAAGGCATTTTTGTGTGTCCAAATCCACATAAATATACGAGTATAGCACATAGTTATCCCACCTCACCCCAGATTGCATCCCAGCTGCTGGGGTAGACCGATTTGAGGGATGGGAGGATTCTATGAAAGTAGAAGAGCATTCTTCAGTAGGGGGGAAGGGGAGGCCAAGCTGCTGTGGATGGGGCCGGAGAGGTCTACCTGATGGGGTGACAGAAGGAAAGAACGAGTGTCTGAAGGGGAAGAAGTCTATCTGCTGAGGTAGAAGATGAGTAGCTGCAGGTGGAGGAAAATGACTAGGAGAACTTACTCCTGTGACAGGAGGAGATAGATGTTGACATCCCACTCTAGTATGAAACCTCTGTTTAACCTGTCTGACCCAAAAGTGTGGGTTTCAGGATCTCCGGACATGAACAAAAGTGGATCAGTTAGAGGCTCATTCGTTCTGAGGGATCTGCTTATTTTATAGACATTCACCTGTATTTGATAGAATAAATCCTGAAAACCTGTAATGTTGGGGAAGGGGCTCCAAGAACACATGTGCGTCTTTGTTCTTGTATACCATAACCGTTAATTACACTTTTGCTTTGCAACGAGTTGCTCCAAGCTGTTCAAGAGAATCTACAAAATCTGACCTGTTTGCTCCTATCGGATACTGAACTGGACCTTCCACCTTGATAGCAGAATTCTCTGTAACCTAAATCTAGGCCTCAGACCTAAAGTGCACAACCCACAGTATCTAAATACACACCACTTTATGCTTTATGCAGGAAGCTAAATAGGTACAGATGCAGAATATATGAATTACCCCACAAGTTACAAATAGAATTCCCTTACATCATTGATGTAAATGGGGATTTTAACCCCTTGAATGTTAGACTCCAATGCATTGTTCTGCAATGCATTAGAGACCTCTCTAGCATTCATGGGGTTAAAATCACTGTGTAACTTACTACAGTGTGTTTTGTCTCCTATGGTGCAGTTGTTTTGCTCCAGAATGGCACCTCATTAGCTTTCTGGACCGCACTGTTTTTCTTTGGTGTACCCCACCACATATGGCATTTATAATAGGGCTGTATGAGCTGTAAGAATGATGTATGAATACAACTCGACATCTCAGTCAGAAAGAAAAGCTTCTTGTGTTTTTGGTTTTCTTTCTTATATCTGGAAGATCAAGAAATTATCCTCCATTTCCCTAAATAAGTAGCCAATTCTCCTCTCAAATATTTCCTACACTAACATCCGCCTTTAATTATGCTACATATTTTCCTTTCTTTGACTCTTCCCCCCCCCCCCCCCCCATTTCCACCTCACAGATCCTATTAAATTTCAGATATTTCCTGTATAGGGGCCCTCTGGGGCCTAGTTTAAGGTGCACAGTTTATTTATTCTGTCTTGCTCCCCCCACTCTTTCTCATTACAAATTTTTCACTTTCTTGAAAAATAAAAAAGGTGTATTAATGCATTTTGAATGTATTTTGTAAAAATAAACAAGCCCTATTTTCTGGGTTGGAAACTCTAGCTATTGGTCTACTGAACCAATTCTGTATTAATTTCGTAAAACATACAACGGTAGTGGTTGGCAACTTGCAGTCTTCTTGCTGCTGTTTGCCTGCAGTTCCTATCCTCCTCAGATGGACCACAGTCATCTGTGGATGATGTGAATTGTAGTTCAACAACCAAAAGGCAGATTTAATTATTGCAGATTCCTGTAGACAAATGTTGTTTGGGACTACAGGGTTGCACTGTAATTATTCTTTTATACATGTAGTCACAATATTCCTCAGCACCGCAGTGACTGACACAAACAATGATGTACAGATAAGAATGTTCTCATGCTGTTGTCATGACGTTATGGCAGCCATTTTGTCTCCAGAACTGCTGAGCAAACAGTCGAGGAGGTGTTTTTAGTATTGGAAACAGTTAGAAATTGTATTCATGGTATTAAAAAATACACAGATGTTAAAGTGCACCAGTTTAGTTTAACAAAGAATTTAAAGTACTTGCCTTTTTTGTATAATTGGGTATTGTATGTTGTTTAAGTAATTAACCTATATTTATTTGGTGCCACATTGTGTAATTTTATGATAATTCTATGCACAGTTTGCTAATTAGTTGTGTTCTAGGCCAAACTGTCCCTGTGCTATTAGACATGCCAGCAGTGTGTGGGCTCTTCCTAGTTTGTGATAACACAGTGTGCAGTAATTTTGGCAAAGCACAGTATTGCACTTTCTGACAAATAAAAGTTAATTTTTCAAAAACTTTCTTCTACAAGCAAACTGCTATCACAACACAGTTTTTAATACGCTGTAACTCTTTTGAATGACATACCATTCTGGCACTCAAGGGTTTAAAAGCAAGTAAGCTTTAGGTAGATGTTTTATAATGGGACAGTAAAGAGTTGTGGGTTTTTCATCCTTATGTCACATTCACAAAAAAAAATTAAAGGGTTTTGAATGCCAGTGGAGGTATGCAAGCTTCATATGTTGCTTTGGCTGCTGATATCCCACCCAGATCTGTCACCTCTTGCTCTTCCTCCAAGTTTCATTAACAGGTTGATATTTGATTTTCAGTGGGAGGCCTGTAGCAAAAGAAAAGTAAGAGGAAACCAGTGAAAATATCAAAAAACAAGTGTACATTTTTTAAGTTTGTGAGGCCTCTCTGGAATGCCAGGGAAAAAACTCCCCAATGCTGTATTTATTAGGAAATGTATTTTGCTAATTAACGCCATGCCATTATGTGCTTTTCTGATTACATCACATGACTGATGGTATCATCAATAACACTAATTACGTAACATATAGTAGCATCACCAGGCTACACCATATAATACAAAAACCAAGTGTACGTTTTTTGAGGTATGTGAGGCCCCTATAGAGAGCCAGGGAAAAGCTTCACAACCCCAGTGGTGCAGTTGGATTGCTCCACAATTGCACCTTTTTAGCTTGAGGAATAAAGCCCAAGGTCTGTGCTCTGTGGAATCAACTTGTGTCTTTCCCCACAGAGCGTTCTCCACACCGGCCAATCCTCCAAGCCGGGCTCCCTGCTAATACAACTGTGGCAGTGGGAAGTAATGCTGAATTCTACTGCAAGGTGTACAGTGACCCACAACCTCACATTCAGTGGCTCCGACACATCGAAGTCAATGGCAGTAAAATGGCCTCGGACAGCTCCCCGTACGTGGAGATTCTTAAGGTAATTAGGCTGAATTTACTATACTTTCCCTGTAAAATAGTTTACTTTTCTTTGTTTTATTCTCTATTTGTTAAGGAGTTAACCCTCCTCATTCCAGGGGGGGGGTTTGTGCTAGACAGCCCGGAGGGTGTTTTTTATTGAAGGTAACCAGGATGCCTCATTCTGGACTGTTAGTGTGCGTTATTCCCCAATTTCCTGACACGTGTGTGTGTGTGTGTGTGTGTGTGTATACACATGTGTGTACGCGCCTCAGCAGTGCCACCCGCATCGCATGTGGCTGCATCCTGCAATAGACACAAACTCCTAGTTTATGGCCGCCTTTTAAATACCTCTTTACTGGCTTTGTTAACCCTTTGATTGCTAGAGAGGACTCCAACATGTTGCCTGTGCTTGTAGATTGTTAGACTGTGTGCCAGGCACCAGGAGATGGGACTTGGGGTGGATGTGTGTGGAGTCTGGCCATGTGTGGTTCTGAGGGTGCCTGGGATGCCATTTACTAGATGTCTCTGAGTTGTTCGTACGCATGTATGTATGTGTGTGTCTATGTATATATGAGATTGTATATATGTGAACTTGTGCAGTACACCATTACATAAGACCAGTAGGGCAGTACACATCCAGAAATGGTGTACTGCCATTGACATGTAATAGTAATGCCCTGTCACTGGCATGTAATGGTGTAATACCAAGCTGGTCTCTAGCAATAATAGGTTAAAAAAATTGATTATTAACCTAGTATGACCTAGCCACAAAGTATCCCTGAATTACACCTCTGGCAATCAAAGGGTGAACCTAGTTACAGAACCACCTCTGTTTGTATTTTCCTGCTACGATGCCCTTAGAGGAAATAATCGAAACAGATGCAGAATGCCAAGTCTCCTGAATGATATTACCTGAATATGCATTATTTATTAACTGGCGTGCAGCTAAATATAGAAGCGCTCTTACGGACACGTATGAACAACTGGAAGCATTGAGCTACTGACACAGCAGTGGGAAATTTTACCTTTTCGATTGAGGACTAAAAGTCACCTTTAACCCTTTGTGTGCCAGAGTGATAAGCAACGCATTGCAAGCAGGGTTGAACTTTGGATTTTCCTAATTTATTTAACCGGCGGAGAGCGAGACGATTGTGCAGCTCATTGCAAAATGTGCTGCACATCTTTCTGGCACTCGGAGGGTTATATAGAAAATATGGTGTTTATAATGTTGCTTTAATTAGTGTTTTTATTGTTTTTGTTTGTTTGTTTTTTTCTTTAACATAATTGAATATATATTGTTAATACATTTTGGGTGTCCCAGTTCTAAATGTGAATGTCTCTCAATTTGGTGGGGTGTGAGTTTTGTTTAATATTTTTTAATTTTACTGTCTCCAAAGTGTATTGATATCAAATGTTAATAATTTGAGTTTCAGAAGTGTCCAATGCATTGCGATGTGTTAGCTCTAAGGGTTAAAGGGATAGTAATGTTTCATAATAAAATCAGCTCTAATTAATCATCATAGTATTTGGACTTTGGAGACTGTTTCAATTCTGTCAGAGTTGTAGTTCCAGAGTGATTCAATGACAAAGTGTCCCCCTCCTGTCCCTTTTACTGATGTAACACTGCTCAGCCAGATCAGAAGGGAGGTGCCCAGGTAGATTGCACAGAGGGACAATCTTCAATTAAGATAAGGGAAAAACCTGAAAAGCTTGTCAAGGGGGGCAGGGCTTTCATTGTTTTCATATACAGAAGATTGTCCCCTGCTATTATCTGTCTGGTCTATGGACTGCATTCCACATCTGAGAAGAGATAGCTTACACTAGGTAAAAGGGGCGGGGTGGGGAAACTTTTCTTGTGAATATCTCTCAAACCATAAAGGTTTGAGAGATAATTTATATCATTCTTCATGTTTTTTTAATGCCTACAAAATAAAATAAAGTTAAAACGAAGTATTACTATCCCTTTAAAGAAGAACAATGCTTTTAAAATAATTGTACCTTAAGTTGTTTGTGAGTCCATTATGGAGCTCCAAGGACAAGCTCTCCAATACTGTGGTATTTATTAAGAAAATTGTATATGCTTTTCTTTCTAGGAAACACTAGTCCATGAACTCTGCCACACTTTGCTGATGATATCACACGTCATCACAAATTACATCACTGGCTACAACATGAATAACATTAGTCGCATAGCATATAGTATATTTGCAAGCTATACCATGTAATACAAAGTATGAAGTTAGGTGCGCTAATCTGGAGCAAACCAACAGCATCATAAGTGGAAATGAAGATTTCCATTGATTTAAATGAGGCTTTTAACCCCTTGAATGCTAGTGACTTCTCAAATGTATTGCTTCTCAATGCACTGCAGACTTCTCTTACATTAAAGGTGTTGAAAGGCCAGTTTAACTCAATGGAAATTTGCAGAATTTTCATTTCAACTACTGTGTAGTGCAGTTGGTTTGCTCCCAAATTGCACCTTTTTAGTGTAGTCTGTAATGGAACAAGGATATTCAGCTCCTGTCTCTTTATATATCCTCCTGTAACATAAAGTCCTAGAATGCGTTGCTCGCTATGTGCGTAACCACACATGCGCAGTGGGGACTTGCAGAACGGGCTGATCGGAAGGCTGACAGCTTGTCTGTGCTCCCGACTCCAGGGCAGCAGCGGAGGCGGCCGCTCCGGATCAGCCCATGTATACGGGCTTTGGAACTAGTAGATATATAATCTCATATCAACCTCGTTCAGACTGATCTTTATTATGCAATGCTCAAAGTTTTCATAATGAAAAATTTTCGGACTGTGTGTTGGTATTTTCAGAAGTAAATTAGTCACATTTGAAAATATCGTAAAGAATTAAAATTGACAGTAAGGACATCTTGATGAATATTGCCCTAAAAAAGTCTGTAATTTTGTCTTTTGAAATGAGAAATTTTAAGACAAAGACATATTTTACCAATTAACTCCATACTACTGACTCCTGCTTAATAGTGCGTTAATTTCTCTTCTCCAAGCTTAACCCATTTTTATTTTGTCAGTTAAAAAAAATGACGTTAAGCAGACAAAAAGTGACAGCTAAAAGAACTACTTCATTTCTGAAAATACCTTACAATATTGAGTAGATTAGACCACCCCCACTTTTAAAACCAAAGGGTGGTGGAACTGGATGCAAAAAATGGCAATAATATGTCTGAGAATTAAAGGACAGTGGCGTAAGAACTTTTTTCATTCTGATTACAGACAATATCCGTTACCACAAGTTTTTGATCATTGTGCCATTTAGTGTTTTATTTTGTGGAGGTGAAATCTGAATACAGACCTAAAATGGAGTACAGTAAATGGTCAACTGCAGACTTAACCCTTTGAGAGTGCCAGAGGGGGCGGCCAACACATCTCTTCACATTGTGTTGGACACTCTTCTAGCACTCAAATGGTTAATTCAGTCATAAAAGGAATGTTATCTAGACTGAGCTGTTGTGAACGCTGACAGGACTATCTCTGTAAATTACATTATATTTTTCATGTGAGGCCAGCTTGTGTTTTTTTTTTTTTTGTTTGTTTTTTTTTTGTTTTTTTTGTTTTTTTTTTGTTTTTTCATAAATATCTTTTTAAAGGGATAGTAATAGTTGCAAATTACTAATCCCCATATTGTAGCTTTGTTAGAAACTTATTGCCCCCAGTGTCCGCTCTCAAACCTTTATGGTTTGAGAGATGATAGCGCTCAAAGTTCCCCCCTCCCTCCCACCATAAGGGTTTGAGAGATGACACTGGGGGCGATAAGTTTCTTTTTAACAAAGCTACAATATGGGGATTAGTAACTTGCAAGTATTACTATATTTGAGTAAATATTTTGGTGATGAGCAGAGCCATAATTGCTAAATAAAGTCTTATTTACAGGAGAAGTAACATTTTTTGTAACATAAATATTGTGGTGCTTTCCCAACTGAGTAATACAAAGGGCTTAGTCAGTCCGCTGTGAGCTGCTTCATCTCCAAAATTTATTATAGCACAAAATTGAAGTTCTGAGAGCGTTTCATCAAATAATATTTTTCATTTTCAGATTATTTTATGATTGTTCTGTTGCTGTCTATTGAGCTCTCTGGGCAGTGGTGTAAGCTCTCAATAGTCTGCAGCAGAAACAACCATAAAATTAAAAGGCCGCACACCAGTTACACTGATCCTTCCACATAAAATGGAAGATTGAACTGTGATAACTGTTGAATGAATCCTCTCCCAGCATGGAAGTGCCCACAAAATGTATATTGTCATAAGAAATCTTACTGCCCTTATACCCACTCGTACTTCTGATGCTGCAATGTGTTTTACTCAAAAGTTATTACAGTTTAAACGTGATGGGGTTTTTTTGTTTTTTTTAAGGTGCTGTTTCCGATTGACAGCTCTGGTCAGTTGACCATAAATCTCCATAGGATGGTGTAGCAACAGTGCCACTGTAACATTTCAGGCCATGGTGATACTGCACCTAAAAAATTCAAATTTTAGCTGTAATAACTTTTGAATAAAACACTTTTCAGCAGTGGGAGTGCACGTTTGATTCAAGGGGGTAAACACTACAACATATTTGTTTTTGCATCTTAAGTATTACTATCCCTTTAAGAGACATCTGTAGCATCCAAGGCTTTAAAAACTGTGAAAAGCAATACCTCCCTCTTGCCTTGGTTTAACCCTTGAGTGCCAGAGTGGTTTCCAGTTCAATGCTATGTAATGTGTTGGATACCCCTGTGACACTCAGAGTTTACGGGATTATAACATGTTTGTATTTTCTTCCACTTGTCCTTTTGACGTCCCCATGTTGTCGGTTTGTTGCAGCACTCTGGGATTAATAGCTCAGACGCAGAAGTGTTGACCCTGTACAATGTGACAGAGGCAGAGAGTGGGGAGTACATATGTAAAGTGTCCAATTATATTGGTGAGGCCAATCAGTCTGCGTGGCTTACCGTCACCAGACCCGAGACAAAAGGTAAAATCGGTGGCACCTCCTGGAAAAAAAAATCCATGGCTTTGGGACAGTGGTTCTGCCAAAACTCTTGGAGGGAAAACAAGTTCTATTTCTCTTTTTGTCTGCTTTATTTCCATGGAAAAATACTTGGGTGTGTGAAGCCTGGTTTAGTATCAGTCTCTCTTTTTGCTCTTCTCTTAATCCTTTCTCTCTCTCTCTCTCTCCCCCTCCTTTCTCTCTCTCCCTCCCTCCTTTCTCTCTCTCTCTCTCTCTCTCTCTCTCCCTCCTTTTCGCGCGCTCGCTCTCTCTCTCTCTCCTTCCTTTCGCGCGCTCGCTCTCTCTCCTTTCTCTGTCATATTCCTCTATATTTCCAGTTATAATTTTCTTTATATTATCAGTGTATCAATCGTTATTTAAAAATGTCTTCTGGTTCTTTCTGTTTACACTCAGGCAAACCATAACCATGTATATAATGTATTACTCCTTCCTCCAATTTAACCCTTTTAAGTGCCAAATGTGTATCCAGCGCATACCCCTCTGTTACTTATAAGGGTTAAAGAACTATACACTTCCGCTTACCTCTTTGAACCCCAGGAATAAATTCAGGGACCTAGCATGAAAGGTGATAAATGAGGTTTGGGAAAACTGAATCTTTCCAACTGTTGATGGACTACAATTCTTATCATCCTGTGCCAATCACTGGCTGGCTGAGGAGGATGGGAGTTAAGAGTTTAAAAACAGCAAGAGGTTTGTCCTTTCCTGATATAAATTTCATTTCCTATATACAGGGCTCAAAATTTCCACTCGCCAATAGCCAATGGCGAGTGAAAATTTATCCCTGGCGAATAGAAATTCAGCCCTGTTGGGTGTGTTATGGCTTGCAGTGGCAAGTAACTTTTCAGGTCTGGCTAGGAGCAAAGGACTTCATATTTTAAGCCCTGCCTATATATTTTATTACCACCTAATTCATAAATCCAAACTCTATATTTTAACTTCAGCCATTTTATTCAGAGCATTTGATTCTGTATTTCCAAAAGCTCTGTTTCATTTCCTGAATAAATTCTAATCTAAAACTCCTATATATTACGTGTCTTTGTTATAACACTCTTCTTTCAGAAATTGAGTTAAGTGATGGGCTTTTCACTCGCCCGTCTAGCCCACATGGGCTTAAGGCATAGTAATACTTGTTATGAAAGTGTATGTGCATATAATATAATAAGGCTTTTCTTGCCAAGTAAGACATGGGTACTCCCAGTGGTGAGACATTCCTCGCTCAAAGGTTATTACTGAACAAAACAATAGAGAGGAGATTATATATAATATAATATTGTGTGTGTGTATGTATGTATGTATATTTTCAACTTGAGGTGGCTCTGTTGCTACTGTGGTAAACTCTGGCCATTGACCAAAGTTCCACAAAAAGGAAAAAAAAATAAAAAAAAACATACAATACCACTCCTCTCACAAAAGTGCAATTTTGCTCTGTAATAGCATTTTTGACTTGGGCATCTCCTAGCACTGGCAGAATGATTGTTTTACTGAACAGTAGAATACTAATCCAGTATATTGTAGCCATACATGTTGGTGCTCACCAGGATAGATCTCTATGTGGGCCTGACTTATGAACAGTTAGTCATATGCAAAAAGAATTTGGAGCAATTGTAGGTCAACCTAACGCCATCATAAGTGACAAATATTCCCTCAGAATCCATGGGAATTTTACGTGTGTTGTGTGGTTTGCCTCAGAAATTTCATTCTACCTAGTGCATGTGACTCATAGTCCTTTTGATTCTTAATCAAATAACTCTTATGCTTTCGTCTCTTGAAACTAAAGAAGGCTATCACACCTGGGTCTCATTTTTCCATGTTGTCAGTCTATAGCATGTTCCCATGGGCAGGAGGTCTCGATTTGTGGTGACGGGTTTAACCAAGGTAGCTTCTCTATAGGTCAGCCTTGACAAGGCTTCCTCCAATCTCTAACCAGGTTTCTTTCAGTGGTTTTTCTCTATAACTGGCACCTCTGGTTCCAGGGTGGCCCTTGTCCTCCTCTCTTCCTGATTTTCATGGCATTTCGCTTGTCCATTTTCCTCCCTCCTCTATGATGATCTTCCCTGTAGACTGCCGGAGTCAACACTACGGACAAAGATATGGAAGTTCTCCACCTGAGGAATGTTTCTTATGAGGATGCTGGCCAGTATACCTGCCTGGCTGCTAATTCCATTGGGGTCTCTCATCACTCTGCATGGTTGAACGTTGTTGAAGGTATATATGGTTCTGTACTGTCCTATCCATTCTCTAAATGTATCATGCATTTCAGGCGCAAAGGATTCTAGTTTTAACAGCTCTCACACTGTTTAGTTTCAGTTTTGGCAATTATTTTTCTGTTAATCAACCAGTAAAGTTTTAATATATATAAAAAATTTATATTGAGATGTCCTATTATGGAGAAATGCTTCATTCAAATGTTATTACACTCAAAAAGGCTCTATTTTTTTTTTCTTCAACTGCAGTTCTCCATTGTAGTCAGCAGGTGTGACACTCTTACCAGCACTTCTGTCTAGAGCTGTAGTCTAAAAATAAAATTCTAAAGATCTAAAAGATTAAGAAAAAAAATTGCTTTCCGAATCCAATTGGTGCTTTTGCTAACAGATATGAGCGGTAATAATATTTGGATGAAGCCTCTCCCTGCAGTGGGAATTTATATAATTTAATAAACTCTACTGATCTTTTAAGGAGCAGTTCACCAAGCAAACCATTTTTTTCCATAAAATACCAGTTTTTCGTTTAACATTGGCTTTGCTGTAAAATCCTCCTGTTTTTTACAGAGCAATTAAAAAAAAAAAAAAAAAAAAAAAAAAAAGAACAAAATCAGTAGATAGGCAATTTGAATTGATGTATTTAATGAGAATAAAAGCTGGTAGATGACAGATACTGTATCTTCCAGTGATGACCAAACGACAGGTCTGCTGCTGGCCCTGTAGACCTCCATGCAAATCAGACTTGCTGCTACATTCCTACCTGAGAGTTGGAAAGGTGCAGTCTGATGGACTTTGCTCCATTCATGTGCACTCATAGTTGCCTGTGCAAATAGCACCATTGCCCAGCATCATACCTTTCAGCATGGGAGCCATAACTAGCGCACCACTGATATGCTGGTGTGTCATCCATGTGAAAGGAGCCTTAGGGATTGGCTTATATTACAGGTGATAAATGTTAATACTGGTTTTATCTCTCCGATTACTATTGAAGTCTGTGGTGGGATTTGTGGATAAGGCCAGTATTAAAATGATTACTTGCAATAGAATCCCGGTGTAAATCAACCCCTGTATATTAAGATTTTGTGTAATATATAATGATTTTCACATGCAGCCTGGATTTACTTATCTGAATATAAGCCTTGGTAAAATGTGAAATGCCTGTAATTAGCGAGTGATGGGCTGGTATGGAGTATCTACTGAAGGTCTTGTTTAAGATGATGTAGACCAGGGCTGGAAAGCCTTGGCACATGTTTGGGACTACATCTCCAATCATCCCCAGTTGGAGTGCCAAATCTTCCCTCCCCCTGCACTAGAATCCAGTGCTTGGTTCTTGCCAGTTAGTACGCTTTTTCGCTCAGCACTGAATATGAGCTTTGTGCAGTGAATAATAAAATCTGTCCAGAGGCAGCCAGCAATATTACAGCTTCACTTTTAACTCCCATTTTAATATTGGTTGAAGGTTCCCATGTTGCCTTAAGCCACAATTTCTAACAAATCTTATTACCATCCTGCTCTGCTCCTGACAGTTTCTGTGCACATAAATCACATAAACAGTTTTCAGATGTATAACAATAAAGACAACAACATGTTCTACTATAATACCACCATGTAGGAGTCGGTCAAGAGGCACTACCACTTTGCAGGACTGCAGTACCTACCATCCCCTTCCAGAGGCTGGTTGAGGATGTTGGGAATTATAGTTCTGAACAGTGGGAGGGCCTCATTTTGCCCACCATTGTTTTAAAAGGGTTAGTCTTGTGTAAGGGCAGCGAGACCTAATGGCTATGACATGTTTAACTTCTTGGATGATAGAACCTTCATCTCATTGTTGGACCCATAGTCTTGCTGTAGTGACAAGTTTATTGGATTAAACTGTCAGTTTCCATGTAAGTGACCCAAGGTCCAAAACGAGGTAACCATTTTACACATATACGCTGCAGAATTAGTTGGTGCTATATAAATAAATAATAATAATAACATATAGAAGATTCACAATTTTTGGCTCCAGAAGAGCGTACAGTCTGCTTCTTCTGCAGCTACTTGGCTAAATACCCAGGACTGTTCTTCACAAAACTCACCAACAGCCATTCTAGGTTTCAAAATGACCACCATTCTGGCAGGGGTTTGAGCTAAGCAAATTAAGTCCATGATAGTAATTCCCATAGGGCAGCAAGTGTCTGGTTTGGAGTCTTGTGGCCTTTAAGGACTCCTGCAACTTCTAAACCCCAACTGAAAGTCCTTCATGCCTGAGTATACTTAAAGTGGAACTACCACCGCTAAACAACTTGATGTCTAGTAATTCCCCATCTGGTGACTAGCTGCTCAGTAGCGCTAGTCGCCAGAGTTATTACCTTATTCAACAGAATTCTCCATTCTTCCCGGGCTGACAGGCAGGACGGAGCATAGACATCTTTCAATAGTGACGTCTGCACGCTTGCGCTGTCATTCCCAGCCGGCTCTAGGAGGTGTTGCTAGGAGCCGTTCGGGTCTGGAATGGACTGACAGCGCAGGCGTGCAGACGTCACTATTGAAAGATGTCTGCGCTCCGTCCTGCCTGTCAGCCCGGGAAGAATGGAGAATTCTATTGAATAAGGTAATAACTCTGGCGACTAGCTCTTCAGAGCAGCTAGTCTCCAGATGGGGAATTATTAGACATCAAGTTGTTTAGCTGTGGTAGTTCCGCTTTAAATAGTGGTATCAGCCAGGCAGCCGCGGGGTTTATTTTCTGATGTCACAATTGGCTGTCACACTAATCAACTGGAGTGCACACTGCAGTCTGGCTAGATCAGCAGGTCTGCTCCCTTAGGGGAGCAATCCTAATAATAAATACCAAAATAGATGGAAATGCTGCAGATATCCCAGTGCAGGGCATCAAAAATTCTCACCAAACGGCAGCTCCTTTGGAGTGGAAGATTCCTCATGGAAGTTTAGAATTAATTAATTCACTTCAGATCTAGCCCAAAACTGAATCCTTTGTCCACATGAAATGCATGTTTCTGTTTCCTCTCCATCTGTTCACTGATTTTAAAGTTAAATATTTTATTTTTCCCTTTAGAACAGGGCAGGGTAAGTTGCAGTCCTCCAAATGTTGCAGGTCTACAATTCCCATCATCCTTGGCTGGCCGTTAACTGAAGATGGTACGACATAAAGTCCAAAATATTTGGAGGGCTGTAAATTGCCATTCCCTGCTTTACTACAACGGTTAATCCTTTTAGGGAGCAGCGTTGTTGCTAAGCAATGTTTTGCACACCACTCTGGTCCTTTAAAGAGTTAATATTTAAAGGGTTAGTAATGTCTTTTTTATTGAAAAGAAAAAAAAATGTAGTATTGTAGATATTACAAAATAAACTGATGTAAGTCCTGTCTCTCAAACCTTTATAGTTTGAGAGATATACAATGATAAAGTTCCCCCCACTCACAGATGGCACCTGCAAAGCTGACAGAAGGAGATTCGAGTCATACGACTCAATGGTAGCTCTTCAGCAGAGCCGAAATTCCGCAATCTAAAAAGAAATACTTAATTGGAACGGTCTACAAAGTGCGCCTGGTTTGCAAATACTTCGTAGACCGTTCCAATGTTGTATTTATTTGTAGATTGCTGTATTTCGGCTCTGCTGAAGAGCCGCTGGCTGGTCCCGGGACCAGGATCTCCTTATGTCAGCTAGAGGCTGACGTCTGTGAAAGGGGAGGAAGGGGGGAACTTTATTACCTTATCTCTCTCTAACTCTACATATTTGAGAGATGGGACTTGCACCAGATTATTCTTGAAATATTACATTATATTGAAAAAGACATTACTAACCCTTAGATAAAGCATCAAAATTATCTAACATTAAATTATTATTATTTAACATCTTTAGATTTGACTTCATAAAGCAGTGAGCACTGGAAGTTTGTTGGGTTTTTTTGTTGGGATTTTCCATTTCCTACTGTGCATGGTGAACCTGTCCTGTTTGTGTTTCTATACAATGTGTTTATGTACATATATGGCGTTCCAAAGATTACATTTCCCTTTTATGCCATATATATTTATATGTTTTTCTTCATTCCTGATGACTGCCATTGTTAAAGTTTTTTTTAGCTAAAGAAAAAACTTTATTGCAATTATCAACACCTTTATGTTCAAAATAAGATTTTGAACAATTTTCTCTTTCCTTGTCTTCATCTTTTTCTTAGGGGGGTGAAATGTGATGTATTGACTTTTTAATTTTTTTTTATATGAATTTGTGAACAAAAAATATTCTGATTTGCTCTTACCATCTGTTATATCACATTAATCCCTTGGTTTCTAGAAGAGTCTCCAATAAGGTAACCTCGTATCCCTTTAAAGGGACAGTAATGTTTCACAATAAAAGCAGCTACAAAAAATCTTCATAGTATTTGGGCCATGGAGAGTGTTATTTCAATATCGTCAGAGTTGTAGTTCAGGAGTAATTGAATGATAAATTATCCTCCTCCTACCCCTTTTACTGATGTTACGCTGCTCACCTCAAAGCAGCAAGACTGTCTGGATGGATCACAGAGAGGGACAATCTTCAGTGAGCATAAAGAAAAACCTGTCAAGGGGACAGGGTTTTTCTTATACTCACTGTAAGAAGATTGTTCCTTGCTGAGATCTGTCTGGTCAAGGGACCAGATTCCAAATCTGAGGGAAGGTGGCTTAAAAGGGGCAGGAGGGGGATACTTTATCATTTAATTACTCTTGAACTACGACTCTGACAGTATCGAAATAACACTCTCCATGGCCCAAATACTATGAATATTAATTGGAGCTGCTTTTTTGTGATCTGTTACTATCCCTTTAAATCATTGAGGCATGTAAAGAGATACACACAATGCAGGATTACACTGATTCCTGTGCAATGCTGCATAATTACATTTCATAAATATCCATGATTTAAAGGGTTCTACAGTCACCGTAGTTTGCAACCCACTGATACACAAGACGCCTTCAGTATCCAATGGATTAATAGATAAACATATATATAGTTACTGTATGGTTGTACACAGCTCAGTGTATAGATGTTTGGCATCATAATTCATACAACTGAACAAAGAAATATTAAGGAGGCTATGTATATATAAAGTGGTAATAAAAGTAACACACACACTCTGGTTTCACACACACACACACACTCTGGTTTCTAGGTTATTGGAGTTATCGTAGATGATTGACTCCCTAGAATAACCTAGAAACTGGGAAGTTTTTCATATTTTTCTCATCTTAATGCAGGTGTAGCCAGTCGTTGGCTTTCCATTGTTGGGGGCTAAAAATTTCAACATCCCTAGTCCAAAGATAAACCCTTTGAGGGGGTACCCAAAGCATTGTGAATGAATGCATTGGTCACCCCCGGCGCTCAAAGGGTTACCTACTCCTGCTTTAGTGCCAATTCCCTAGATAAAGTTGTTAAAGTATTTTTGAAAAATCCCACCTTACACTAACTTTTCAGCCCACTGTAGTGTTTCATATAGGTAGCAGAGTTGTAGCATCTAGTTACAGTCGCCTGTGTGTAAACTCCTTCTTCTCCTGCTGTCCACTGCAGCCTCGGGTGACCACACGTCCCGGAATGCCTGGGACTATCCCTTATTGGGGGTCTGCGTCCCGGCTCACCCCCCACCGGAACAACGAAGAGTACCGGAATTGAGCAACACGCTCCAGTCCAGCCAGCCAATGAAATGTATTTGCTATCTGGTCCTCTTTGGCTGGCTGAGCCAGCCAATGAAGACCATATAGCAAATACATTTCATTGGCTGGTTGGACTGATACAAGTGAGACAGCTGGGGTGGACAGGTATGCTGGCACTTCAAGTGAGACCCACGGCTGAGGCTCCTACTGGTGCTGACCATCTTTTTGAGGCTCCCACTGGGAACTCATACTCTGTGTCAGCCTCAGAAATATGGTCAGCGCCGGCGGGAGCCTCAGCCGTGGGACTAGGGTGACCACATGTACCGGAATGGCAGAATGGAAATGTGGTCACCCTTCTGCAGGCCCCACATCAATTTGTGTGAAAGGTGTGCAGGCAGCCCCATAGGGCCAGCATGCAGATCTGTCCTGCTGAATGTTTTCTGTGTTCCTGTGTGAACACAGTAAAGATGCAGTTTACTAGTCTTTGGTGAGTTAACACAAGACAATACTGACCCATGTAAAAGGCACCATAGCCCATCACAGTATCTTTCATAACAGGTGACCTCACAAATGCAGTATTGCTGTCTTGGTGTCAAAATGTGAGCGACCACCTTAAATTTTTTTTTTGCCACTTTACCTCCTTGGATTGCTGGTATTGTTTTATATGTCTCTGTATATAATAGGATAATAATGCTGTGTACGTACCATTATGTGTTTATCTAATTGTGACTTATATTCCATTACCGTTGATAACTATTGTTAACTGGTTTAACTAACAAATTCCCGTTGAAGTCAATGGAGACATTTGTAGATAAAACCCCTCCATAAGGTTATCAACAGCAATGGCATTATGTAGGAGTGTGATTATCTCTGCATACATTTTATTAAGTTCCTGTAATAAACAATAATAATAACCTTTTGTGTACATGAGCACAGCTCTGGATGATAAACCCGCACTAATGACATCGCCCTTGCACCTGGAGATTATAATCTACTGCACAGGGGCCACCTTCGTGTTCGCCATGGTGGTGACCATCATTATCTTTAAAATGAAGCACCCCTCCAAGAAGTCGGACTTCAACAGTCAGCTGGCCGTGCACAAACTGGCCAAGAGTATCCCACTGCGCAGACAGGTAACAGAAAGTATATAGGGGGTTTACAATACATTAACACTTGTCTGTGTGAGAGGAGGGCTCAGGAAAGTTTCACTGATAACTAGAACAGGCTCGGTGAACATGTATGCCTGGAACAGTCAATTGTTGGACCTCAAGCTGTTGGAGACTGAAACTCGTGGTTGAGGCTGTTGGGAGTTGTATTCCTCAACAGCTGGAAGTCCATCAGTTGGCTAGCTCTGTTGTAGAACCTTGTGCAGGAAGCAAAAGATGCTAAATTCTGTGGAGGGGGGGCTGGTTCTTGAGTTTAAATACGTCTTTCCGCCCCTTGCATGCTAGAGATGTAACAAATATATTGTGGATCCGTTCATTGGAGACCTCTAACATTCAAAAGTTAAAATCCTCATTTAAAAGGATAGTATTGCTTAAATTTAACCAATGGAATAATGTAGAGATTAAAAAATATGAATAGAATGATGTATGTCCCATCTCTCAGATTTGTATAGTTTGAGAGATTGAAGCATCTAAAGTTCCCGTTTCACAAGAAGTCTGCCATCTAGCTGAGAGAGGCAGATTCTAGTCCCGGGACCGTCCTGCATCTCTTCAACAGAGCCGAAACAGCACGATATAGAAATAAATACTTAATTTGAACGGTCTACAAAGTGTGCCAGGTTTGCAAGCACATTTTGTAGACCGTTCCAATGAAGTATTTATTCTATATCACACTATTTCGGCTCTGCTGTAGAGCCACAGGATGGTCCCAGGACCAGATCTCTCGGCTAGATGGCAGACTTCTTGTGAAATGGGAACTTTAAGATGCTTCAGTCTCTCAAACTATACAGATTTGAGAGATGGGGCATACCTCGTTCTATTCATATTTTTAATCTCTACAATATTAAAATTAAACTTGAGCAAAACTATCCCTTTAAATCAATGGGCATTGAGAGAATGTTTGTGTCAGAATTGCTTATCATTTGCTTTCTGCTTAAAAGGAACATTAACCTTTTATTTTTACTTTATATATTTTGCAAGTACATAAAATGTACAGTCACATTTTTCATTTTTATTTTTGTGTCTACACTTTTTATGTCTGACAGTGTGCTCCCTGGTTTTGTTTGCTGAGAGCTTTCTGGCAGGGAACATGAAAGCATGGATAGTGAAAAAAAAATGTAATACTTTTCCTACTGAGAAAATAAAAGTATTTCCCTCTTGGGAATTGCTTCAATCAAAGTTATAACAGTTCAGAAAAATATTCCCTCCCTGTGAGGTTCGTGTGTGATTTGCCATGGTAACCCTGACTCCATCAAAGCTCTCTAGTTGATTGACCAGTGTTGACCGTTCCTTCATTCAGATGCTATCACTTGAAGAGTTGGGAGGGAGATATTCAACTTATTGAGCTTGACTGGAATCTGTCAGTATTCAAAATAATATACTGTAGATGTAAATGTAATTTTTGGCTGGGAAGAAAGCCTGACTTTTAACGGCAATATGTATCCTAAACGTAGAAATTCAGGATACATACAGTATAAATCCTGGTAAAAATGGCCAAAATAAGCATTGTAAATGGTCATTCTGCTATTACATTCTGGCAGAATGGCCATTGCAGTTATCCCTTTTACAGCTGGAGAAACATTCCCAGGTTCACAAGCTTTGTGCTGCCAGGACTGGGGAAAAAGGCCTCCTCGCCTGCCACAGAATGGCAGCATCCCACTAAAGTCCCCCTTAAAGGGGAACTCTCACCTCTGTTAAAGTACTTATCTTAAAGGGATAGTAATGTTTCAAAATAAAATCAGCTTCAATTAATCTTCATAGTATTTGGGCCATGGAGAGTGTTATTTCAATACTGAGAGAGTTATAGTTCAAGAGTAATTGAATGATAAATTATCCCTCTCCCGCCCCTAATACCTAGTGTAAACCACCTCCTCTCATATATGGACTCCTGTCTCTTGTCCGGACAGATCACAGCAAGGGACAATCTTCTTACTATGATCATAAGGAAAACCCTGCCCCCCTTGACAGGTATTTAGGTTTATCCTTATGATTACTGAAGATTGTCCCTCTCTGTGATCCATCTGGACAGTCTTGCTGAGGTGAGTAGTGTTACATCAGTAAAAGTGGTGGGAGGGGGATACTTTATCATTCAATTACTCTTGAACTACAATCCTTTCAGTATTGAAATAACACTTTCCATGGCCCCAATACTATGAAGATTAATTGGAGCTTTTTATTTTGAAACATTACTATCCCTTTAAAGCACTATCCCAGCTAATCTGTAATCCGTGTTTTGTTTTTTGTTTTTAAATGTAACACAGTATAGCCCTAGTTTTTATCTTTTAAAAATTAAGCTGGTGATGTCGGTTAAGGGCAGGCAGCGGTACAGCTCTGTACCTCAGCCTGTCAATCTTTGTCTCTTCCTCTGCCCAGTTGTTCACCATTACCACTCTGATGGAGGAATCCAGGGTGTAAGTCGCAGTACAAATACTACTGGGGAGGGTAAAGGTTGACAGGCTGCTGTACAGAGCCCTGTATCGCAGCCTGTCCTTGACTGTCATCACCAGCTTACTTTAAAAAGGTAAATCCTAGGCTATACTGCATTAAATAAAAAAAACAGAAAAACTCATTAAAGCGGAACTAACACCGCTAACAAACCTTGTCTATAATAATTCCCTATCTGGCGACTAGCGCTACTAAGCAGAATTATTACCTCTTCATGAAGAAATATGCAGTCATCCTCGGCTGACAGGCAGGACGGAGCGCGGACATCTTGCCCTAGTGACGTCCGCGTGTCTGCGCTGTCACTCCCAGACAGTTGTAGGAGGCGTTGCTAGGAGCCATTCCGGAAGGGACTGACAGAGCAGGCGCGCGGAAGTCACTAGGGCAAGATGTCCTCGCACCGTCCTGCCTGTCAGCCGAGGATCACTTCAAATTTCTTCATGAAGAGGTAATAATTCTGGCGATTAGTTGTACTAAGCAGCTAGTTGCCAGACAGGGAATTTTTAAAGACAAGGTTTGTTAGCGGTGTTAGTTCTGCTTTAAAGATTAACTGGGATAGCGCTTTGAGATAAGTACTTTAACAGACGTGAGAGTTCCCCTTTAAGCATTATGATGCCAGGCACTTTCAACACAGGCCACTTTGAAAGGGGATGTCCTTATCTCCCCATAATCAGGATGGAGAATATCCACAGGTAATATCGTGCTCCTTAGACTTTGTTGTGGTTTGTTTTCTGTTAACCATTTGAGTTTGTACCCCTCTACCATTCAAAGGGTGACAGAAAATATGGGGGACATTCACCTCATATATTTAGTTCATTTTTCAAAGAAAAAAATGAATAAAGTACATATACACCATACTAATTCTTACTAAATTATGAATCAACTCATATTTTTTGTTCTATCTGAGCATTTTAATGAATCCTCTCCAAGAGTCTGAGTGGGAGCTGTGCTGTGTCTCTGTGCATAAGGTAACAGTCAGTCTCTGCTTCTCCAGGTATCGGCTGATTCCAGTTCATCAATGAACTCAGGAGTGGTTTTGGTGAGACCTTCTCGCCTTTCTTCCAGCGGCACCCCCATGCTGTCTGGGGTCTCTGAATATGAACTCCCTGAAGACCCCCGATGGGAAGTGGCAAGGGACAGGTTAGAGAACCTTAAAGGAACTTTAATAAAATGTATCGGTTCTACACATCACAATTTCCTGAATTCTTTGCTAGCTTCTATAAAAATGATTTCTCTGTCGTCCAATACAGGTTACTTGGTAACTTTGGGTAGGTGATCCGCCCCTTTAAGTAGACAGGAACAATTGTAGAATTTTATGCAGGGGGGGTGGAGCCTACCTTCCCTCCTTGGCTGCAGCTAGCCAACCAGCTCCAGAAAGATTTGTTCCTTGGTGAAGATAACACAGGCAAGAGAACAGTTCTTTTCTGTTAGAAATGGAATACCACCATTAGGCGGATTACCATAATTGACAATGCCCTTAGATGTGGCTAGCTCAGTGATCAGGTGCTTTTTGTGGACCTTAAGCCCTGGGTGGGGGGAATCTTGGCTACAAGTTCTTTCCTCAGGAGTTGCCCATCGAGGCTTCTACTTTAAACATGGTAGTCTGAATACAGAAGATCTGCAGGAAAGGTAAGCAACCATTTGAGTACTGCAGGTCCACTTGTCCCACAGTGCCCCTCCGCACAGGGGTTTTTCATTTGGAGTTCCTATTGCACACTCCTGCACTCATTAGGTCTATCTTTGTCTGCTGGGTGTTTGGAGCAGGTTTATGTGGTACTTTAACCCTTTAGCTGCTAGTTTGGAATTCATTTGGGGAGTGTACTGACACTTTTCCTACTGGTTCAATGTTTTTTGGGTATTGTAACATGTTTTAATGATGTTTCATGTCTTTTAACATTACACCATCAATTTTGTAAAATTTGAGTTCCAAGGCACTCTTTACCGCATAGGCGCCATTGCTCCATTCAATCCTATAGGACTGTACAGTTTGGGACATATCTCTGCAACCGTTTAACCTAGCGACTTCAGAGATGGCTCATTTTACTTGTCTGTCCTTGCTCTGTCATCCGGTTCATGTTTCTAGTGTGTTGGGGGCTCATGGGGCTTTGGGCACTGTTTGGGGTACTTTTCTGGGAAAACTACATTTCCCATGAGCGCTTGATTCGCATGCTCGTTTCTGATTGGCTCCTGCCACTGCAGCCATTTTGTGCTATTTCTAGAATGAGTATCCTATGCAGGGCTTGGACTCTCCTTCTCTCCTCTGCTGATTAACCCTTCACCTGCCAGATAAGTCTATTTTACCGATTTCTGGGGGTGAAACTTTAATCATACACACTGTACTTGGGTGATTTCTTATACAGTAAGGTTATTGACACTGTGAGAATGTCTATACGATTGGAGCTTGGGGCCAGACCTGAGACTAAGGATGCTGGGGTCTCTGTATCCCCTATTGAGCGTTGCTCTTCCTGTCATTCAGGGTTACCTAGAGAATTCTCAGGTCATTTATGCCCAGCATGTTCTGACGTCCCTGAGAGTCTCCCAGGGACCTCCAGCCATGCATGCCAGTTTGGGTGCAAGAGTTCAAGGCTGCTACTAGGGACCTTAGGTCCACTTTACAACTCTTTCTATCCCAGTTACAGGATGTCTTTCATTCTTGGCAGACCCCCTCCTTCGTTAAGTCTTCCCTGCCAAAGCCTCAAGGTGTACCTGACATGTCAGATTCCTCTGAGGAGGAACTGTTGGTGGATTCAGATGTTGAGGAATGTTCTGCGGGGGGCTCCTCTCAGTTTTTTGGGGGCCCTTTTGAGGCTGATCCTGAGCCCTCAGCTGAGGGCCTGATCAGGGCTGTTTTAAATACCCTAAACTTTCCCTTAGTGCAGGAGGTTCCTTCTGACCCTTCTGATGTCTTTCATGAGCCTAAAAAGCCCCTTACTTGCTTTCCACCTAACCCCACTCTTGACCGCCTTGTGTCTGAAGAGTGGAAGTTTCCGGACAGGAAACCGTCTGTCTCCAAGAAATTTGCTAAGCTTTATCCTTTTTCTGAGGCAGCGCTTGCTCAGTGGGTTCATAAAGTGGATGCTCCTATCGCCAGGCTATCCAAGTCTACTGCTTTGCCAGTGTCTGATGCGTCTGCTCTAAAGGACTGGACTGACAAGAAACTTGAGGTCTCCCTCAAGTCCATCTTTGCCACTGCTGGTTCTGCCATGCATGCAGCATTCACAGCAACATGGGTGAACCGGGCAATTGCGGTCTGGACTGAACAGCTCACTCTTGCTGTCCGTCAGGATGCTATCACTTCGGATAAGTTGCGCCCCCTTCCAGCATTTCTGAGGCACAGCACTATGTTTCTGCTGCCCTATTTAATGCCATCTGTTTGGTGGCTAGGGTTTCCACCATGTCTGTGGTTGCCAGATGGGCTCTTTGGCTCAAGATCTGGTTTGCTGATACTGCTTCTAAGAAAGCTTTGCTCTCCTTGCATTTTCAGTGCACTTCTTTGTTTGGGCCAGATCTCAAGGATCTGATCAGTGAGGCTACAGGAGGTAAGACTACACACCGCTTAAGCGTAACCCGTATTTTCGTTCCTTTCAGAATGAGACCTGTCCGGCAAACCAGATGGTTCCCTCAGCTCCGCGTACCTCCTCCAAGCCCAAACAGCAGTGGAAGCCCAAGGTCTCTTCCAAGCCTTCTTCGGCATGACTCACCGATCCAGGGTCCACACTCTGCTGTGGGTGGTCATCTGCTTCACTATCACAGCATTTGGGAGGATTCGGTGACGGACCCATGGGTTTTGCAAGTAGTGATAGAAGGGTACAGGATCCCTTTCGTGTCTCTTCCTTGCTTTCTTCCTTCTCATATGCCTCAGGGCGCAGAGAAACGCAGTCTGGAGGTTGTTGTCCCATTTTGGATTTAAAGGATCTCAATTCCTTTGTGACCCGGACTCATTATCACCAGGAGTCTCTACTGATGGTGATTGCTGCCATGTCCTCGGGGAATTCCTTGCATCTCTGGATCTTCAGGATGTGTGCTTACACATTGCCATTCATCCAGAGAGCCGGCAGTACCTCCGGTTTGCCTGCGACCGGGACATTTTTCAGTTCTCAGCTCTTCCATTCTTCAACCGTGTCCTGGGAGCCTTAGTGTCCATCCTGCACCGAGACGGCATCGGAGTTACTCCATACATGGACGATCTGCTTCTGAAAGCCTCTTCTGCTGAACTTCTTCAGCAATGCATTCATGCTCTCACCCGTCACGGGTGGATCATCAACTTGGGCAAATCAGAGCATGTCCCTTCCCAGCGTCTGGTCTTCCTGGGCCTCCTCTTCGATACCCAGAAGAACATGGTGTTTCTCACGGATGAAGTGGCTCACCAGATCGCCCACAGGGTTTCTGCGATACTGGCTCAAGATCCAGTTCCAGCCAAGAAGCTGTCAACTCTCGTGGGGAAATTCATTTCCACTATAAAGGTGGTACCGTTTGTCATGGCACACACCAGGGAAGTCCAGCGGTTTGTGATCCAGGTGTGCAGGGGTCGGCCAGAGCTTCTGAATAAGTCTGTGTCACTTCCTCTTCATGTGGAACTGAGTTTGTCTTTGTGGCTCAACCTCTCCAATCTGCTGAAGGGCAAGTCCTTCCTAGTTTCTTTCTGGACCATGGTGACGACAGATGCCAGCCTCTCTGGCTGTGGAGCGGTCCTGGGTCTCCTGATTGCACAGGGTCGGTGATCTCCGGAAGACTCTGTCCTTCCCATCAATGTGTTGGAGCTTCGGGCGATATTTCATGCCCTTAGTCATTGGACATCTCAGCTGGAAGACTGTCCAGTCCGGGTAGAGTCTGACAAAGCCATGGCCGTGGCTTACGTCAACAAGCAGGGTGGAACAAGAAGTCTCGCCACTTGGTTAGAGGTCAAGGCTATTTTGTCCTGGCAGAAGAACACTTTCCTGCCATATCCGCAGTGCACTTTCCTGGGGTAGACAACATCATGGCAGACTTCCTCAGTCGACACACAGTAGACAGCGGAGAGTGGGAGCTGCACTCAGAGGTGTTCACCCTCATTGTTCAGAAATGGGGTCTTCCTTACATTGACCTGATGGCGACAAGACACAACAGGAAGGTTCTGAGGTTCTGCTCTTGACGGAGGAACCCTCTAGCTCTGGTGGTGGATGCAATGTCCACTCCTTGGTTATTCCCTCTGGCCAACATCTTTCCTCCCCTCCCCATGTTGCACAGGGGGTTACGGAAATTACGACTGGAGCGTTGTCCAGTCATTCTGATTGCTCCGTACTGGCCTCGCCACGCTTGGTTTCCGGAGCTTCTGGATCTCTGTGGCGGAGCCATTCCGGCTCCCTTGCCGTCCGGATCTTCTTCTACAGGGTTACATGTGGAAGGAGGATGTTCATCGTCTAGCCTTGACAGCTTGGGAATTGAATCCTCAATATTGAGGAAGAAAGGGTTTTCTTCTGGTGTGGTGGCTACTATGCTCCGTGCCCGCAAACCTGTTTCTTCCAAGATCTACCATCGTGTCTGGTCGACCTTCCTATCTTGGTGTGCTGACAAGGACCTGTGTCAGGAATTTGATCTGCCTACGGTCCTGTCTTTTTTGCAGGATGGTGTGGATAAGGGCCTCCGTTTGAGTTCCCTTAAGGTTCAGATGTCTGCTCTCTCTGTTTTCTTTCAGAGGCACATTGCCATCCTTCCTGATGTCAAGGTTGCTCATAGTTGATCAGTTGTGCAAGGCTGCCACCAGGTCATCTGTGCACATCTTTTCAAAGCATTACCGCGTTGATGTACTGGCACTGGCTGACGCCAGCTATGGAAGGAAAACCCTGTAGGCAGTCTTGTCTGTCTAGGATTTTCTTCGGTTCTTGGTGCTTCCTTCACTTTTGAGCCCCGCTGGCTCTAGTTCAGTGAGCTGTGTAAAAGTTGGGGGGGGTGTTACCCCTGTTCAGTGTCTGTTGACACTTCATTGTTTGTTGGGCTATCTCTGATCTGATGTTTCAAATCTGCTCTGGTGACTTTGGGGGCCTTGCGCCTGGACCTTTCCTTACTTCCCGCCTCTGGGGAACTCAATGGTTGGACATCCCAGAGTTACCAGTAACCTGTATTGGACGACAAAAGAGGATATTAGTCTTACCTGTTAAATCCTTTTCTCTTAGTCCATACAGGTTACTGACTTGGCTCTCATGTGGCAGACTGTGGTGGTCCTTCGGGGTCATGCTCACAGGAGTCTTCTTTCCCATCTACTATCTACTCAATAGTTAATGTCTCAAATCTTTCTGGAGCTGGTTGGCTAGCTGCAGCCAAGGAGTGAAGGTAGGCTCCACCCCTGCAAAGAATTCTAGAATTGTTCCTGCCTACTTAAAGGGGCAGATTGCCTACCCAGAGTTAGCAGTAACCTGTATGAACTAAGAGAAAAAGATTTAACAGGTAAAACTAAAATCCTCTTTTTTTGCTTTAAGACAGACCAGACGTTTGCTCTCCAGCTGTTCGACTACATGTTCCATAATTGTCTTCAACAGCTGGAGAGCCAGCAGTTGCCTACTCCTGATAAGGAGGTCTACAATTTAGTGGCTGATCTTATAAAACCTGGAGCGATTCTGGAACAAACCAACTGCAACACTGGAGGGGTGTTTAAAAATATAGATTTTTTTTTTTTTTTTTTTTTTTTAAATGCGGCTTTCAACTCCTTAAGTGCCAGAGAGGTACACAACGCATTACAGAGCAATGCCTCTTGCATCTCTCTGGCACTCAAGGGATTAACACTTAGTAAAATGCGTTGGCGACCTTTCTTGCATTCAGGGGGTTAAAATCTCGATTTAAACGGATAGTAATGTTTCACAAAAACAGCAGCTCCAGTTAATCTTCATAGTATTTGGCCCATGGAGAGTGTTATTTCACTACTGTCAGAGTTGTAGTTCAAGAGTAATTGAATGATAAAGTACCCCCTCCTGCCCCTTTTACCTAGTGTAAGCCACCTCCCCTCAGATGTGGAATCTGGTCTTGAGACCAGACAGCTCACAGCAAGGGACAATCTTCTTACTGTGAGCATAAGGAAAACCCTGCCCCCCTTCCTTATGATCACTGAAGATTGTCCCTCTGTGCGATCCATCCTGACAGTCTTGCTGCTCTGAGGTGAGCAGTGTTACATCAGTAAAAGGGGCAGGAGGGGGATACTTTATCATTCAATTACTCTTGAACTACAACTCTGACAGTATGGAAATAACACTCTCCATGGCCCAAATACTATGACGATTAATTGAAGCTGCTTTTATTGTGAAACATTACTATCCTTTTAAGTCTTCCAGAGAGGGTTTATTTGTCTTCTCTGGTGCAGTTGGTTTGCCCCAGAACTGCAGCCCTTAGGCTTAAATAATCCTTGTCCAGGGCCCCTATTTGATCTAACAAGGTTGTTCTTTGTCTCAAACATGATAGTGCATTGTTGTCTGTAAAGTAGTTCGCACTAAGAGATCCTCATTTCTTGCTAATATCTGTAAATTAATTGTCCTAGATATTGTCATTCATTTAAATTGTACTGAAACAGAAGTAATTTAGTTATTGTGTGCGCTCTCTCTCTATCTCTTTCTCTCCCGTAAAGAATTTTTACAAAGGCCGAGAGAGAATATAGGATATTAAACTCTTCTGCGCCAAAGAGGTTTGTGCAGAATGTTGTTTTGCAATGTGTTGCACACTCCTCTCATCCTTAAGGGTTTAATCCTTTGAGCACCAGATTTGTGAAACACATTGCTCTACAATGTTCTGCATACCCCTCTGGCACTCAAAGGGTTAACAGGTATTATGCTTTATTTATTTGCAGTTTATCAGCTTAGGCAGTACTGGCTGGCACAACCTGGTGTGTCCCAACTGCCACTTCCTACTAGGAAGTGCTGGCTAACTTGCATAAAATGACAAACAAAGCTAAATATTTCATAAACTAGACTTAACTAAAGAATGGCTAACTTAAATATAAATTATTTTGAAAGCTTTTTCAAAATCATCCAAATCATTTTAAAATATTAATTCCATTTAAATGGGGCTTTTTAGCCCTTTAAATGCAATAGTAGTCTTAAATTCATACAAGGGAATAAAAGCACATTTTAAATCTATGGGATGTTTTATTTTTCCTATTTCATGCAGTTGGTCAGAATTTGTACTTTTTTGCTTTCTGAACACTGGTTAGAGCTCTACAACAAGAAAAGGGTGCTTACACCTTAAAGGGATAGTAATGTTTCATAATAAAAGCAGCTCTAATTAATCATCATAGTATTTGGACTTTGGAGTGTGTTATTTCAATTCTGTCAGAGTTGTAGTTCCAGAATAATTAAATGACAAAGTATCCCCCTCCCGCCCCTTTTACTGATGTAACACTCTTCAGCCAGCTCAGAAGGGAGGTGCCCAGGTAGATTGCAGAGAGGGACAATCTTCAATTAAGATAAGAGAAAAAGCTGAAAAGCTTGTCAAGGGGGGCAGGGCTTTCATTGTTTTCACTGTAAGAAGACTGTCCCCTTCTGTTATCTGTCTGGTCTTACAACCAGATTCCCCATCTGAGAAGAGATGGCTTATACTAGGAAAAAGGGGCGGGAGGGGAAACTTTGCTTGTGAATATCTCTTAAACCATAAAGGTTTGAGAGATAAGACTTATATCATTCTTCATATTTTTTAATGCCTACAAAATAAAATAAAGTTAAAATGAAGTATTACTATCCCTTTAATGCATATCCCACATTCCCCCATCCTAACTGACCTCTTCTGTTGTGCCTCTCCTCCATAGGCTGATCCTTGGAAAGCCCCTTGGTGAAGGATGCTTTGGCCAAGTAGTCATGGCAGAAGCCATCGGCCTGGACAAGGAGAAACCTAACAGAGTTACCAAAGTCGCTGTGAAGATGCTAAAATGTAAGTTGCTATTATAGGAACATTTATGTGTGGTTGTATTAAAAAATTATCTCTCTGAAAGGCAAGTTTTACACTTGGAATAAATGGCATAATCTATTCACAACATTGTGAGAGAGAGTTTGCTGACCACTGTCATACTCTCCAGATGTGCCAACGAAAGAGGATAGGTTATTCAGTTTTCATCAGTGGTTTTATAGGCCTCATGAATACTGAGCTGTATTTAACTGACTTTCACCCATAGTCATGGTACTGCAGTGATGGACAATAGGAGGCCAAAATCTGTCCTGCGGCCCTCACAGGTTTAGTCTATGGTTTCCTCTAGTGTAGTAGTAACTATAAACTAAGCCGGTCTAATACACTCTACTGGGGCTGGATAGTGAAGAGAAGCTAGGTAGACTAAGCTGTTACATGTAAAGGTTTGAGAGCTCTGACACACTATGGTTAATGTACTTTTGCTGATCTAGTCTTTCATCTGCGTTCTCTATATACCAGGGCATATTTACAATGCAGTCTGCACATGGTTTGCGATAGAGATGATCACAGTGAGAGTTCAGGGTGTAAATCTTGCAGACCATGGGCGGTTTCAGTTCCCAACTGAACACTGTAACATCCTCGGTGAAGGCCCATGAAATTTTAACCCTGAACTCTCAATGTGATCACAAATCATGTGCAGAATGTGCCTTGGTATGTAGATAATGGTGATGGGAGAATAGGTCAGCAGAATGCATTCAGGGCAGGCCCAGTCATGTAGATGACTTGGCTAGGTTGCAATATGAGCAAGAATGTCATTAAGCTTCATGCAACAGAAAAAATATTTTTCAAGTCAGGATGGTCCACTTTGTGTTCTTGGGTGGAGGCAGCATGAATGGCCAGTGGGGCTGGATTATCCACCATGTGATTGGTAGATTGGCCACTGTCTTCCTCTTATGGGCAGTAGTGCTGCCGTTTGATGGCTGTGAGGCTATGTCAGTCACATTCCACTTGTAAATGTATTACTTGGCATCATAATGTGGGCCAGCTGCAGCTTTCAAGTGAAGCTGCAAGTCCGTGAATATTAAAAGCTGTGGCCTTATTTTCAGCCTTGTCCCTGCTCCTGAACTAATTTTGTCCAGGTTTTCAAGAAGTAGTAAATATAATTCTGCAGCCTCCTTAGCATTAACATTGTTGCTCCTCTGTCAACTTTTTTTGCCACTCCTAGCCCCTTGTATGCCCTCCAAGAACCTAATGCCTTTGTACCCCTCTTATGCCATTTATTACACTGTGTACACCCAGAGTTAGTCATGATTTCACATTAAAAGAAAAACGCCAGACTAGCGGATAGCTAGACAAGCTCTATTAGCGTGTGGGGATATAATAGCTGTCCTCACTCAGCCAGACACTCCGTATTGCATCCCGATAATCTACCAGGGAGATTGGATCGCATCAAAAGATCAAAGGGTACTCACGGGTTCAGTTGTGCCCAGGAAGTTTAAAGGGATAGTAATATTTTATTATTACTATCCCCCATATTGTACATATTTGACAAATAAATTAATAGCCCCCAGGTTCATCTCTCAAACCTTTATGGTTTGAGAGATAACCAAAGGCAAAATTCCCACCTCCCTCCCCCTTCCCTGAAGTCAGCGTTGTACTGACTGCAGGGGAAGCCTATCGTACGACAGGCTTGTGGCTCTGCAGCAGAGCCAAGATCTCCTTAGTGAAAAAGTATTATTTCACTGAAACTGTCTTCTATGTGTGCTTGGTTTGCAAGCACACATAGAAAACCATTGCAGTGAAATAATTCTTTGTCACTAAAGTGATTGCGGCTCTGCTGCAGAGCCGCATGATGAAAGTCAGACCGGATATCCCTTCAGTCAGCACAACGCTGACTTCAGGGAAGGGGGAGGGAGGGGGGAACTTTGCCTTCGGTTATCTCTCAAACCATAAAGGTTTGAGAGATGAACATGGGGGCTATTAATTAATTTGACAAATATGTACAATATGGGAGTTAGTAATAATAAAGTATTCCTATCCCTTTAAACTAAAAATAACCCAGGGCTGATGTAAGCATGTAGGTAATTTCAACTGCCCCCACTCGGTCTCAGGACAGCAGCGTTAGATCCTCAGTGTATTCAGGAATCACAGAACTCCCAATCCCACCAGGGATATCTGTAGTCTTCAAGTACAAATATTTATATATGCTCACAGTAATCACGTGAGTGTGGGAACAAGATCAGAAACTAGGTATAATATAAAAAATAATGTTGTTTATTGATGATTCTGATTAAGTAATTTACATAAAACACTGGTAATGTTTGACGTAAAAAACGTATCCTAATAGATACGGTATACTAAAACAAAATAAAATAGATCAACATGTTTCATAACAGATGTTATTTCTTCAGGAGCTTATTTAATAGTGATGTTTTTTCCCCATTAGGATTTTATGGGCATATTAAGGTAAACTGTTTTTATTAGGTGCTAGTGTCTCTTTAAGAAAGTCTGAAAAATCCTGACAATAGTAAGGAAGGTGTAGGGGAGGAACAAAAAGAAGGTTGGTTTTTGGAGGGCACTGTGGACACAATTTGAAAAAGGAATGGATCGATATTATGGCAGAGAAAGGGAAAGTTACATTTTTCAGAACAAACCTCCTCATTATACAATTTTTTTTTCTTATTTAGCTGATGCCAGTGAAAAAGACCTTTCTGACCTGATATCTGAAATGGAAATGATGAAGATGATAGGAAAACACAAAAACATCATTAATTTACTTGGCGCTTGCACTCAAGATGGTAAGTGGAGCAAACGTGAAGTGAACAAATTGGGACATGCAACTTCAAAAATCCTTAAAGGGATAGTAATACTTAAACTTTAAAAAAATATATGTTGTAGGGTTTATCCCCCTGAGTAAAACAAGGGAACTCCCACTGCTGAGAGATATTTTATTTAAAAAATTATAACAGCAGAAAGTTGAATTTTTTAGGTGCAATATCACAGTGGCCTGAAAATTTACAGTCACGCTGTTGCTACTCCATCCTATGGAATGCTCTGGTCTGTAGACCATAAATCTCCATAGGATGGTGTAGCAACAGCGCCACTGTAAATGTTCAGGCCACTGTGATATTGCACCTAAAAAATTCAAGTTTGAGCTGTTCTAATTTTTTAATAAAATATCTCTCAGCGGTGGGAGTACCCTTGTTTTATTCGGTGACATAAACCCTACAACATATATTTTTTTACATCTCAACCCTTTGAGTTCCAGAGGGGTACGCAACACATTGCAAAGCAATGTGTTGCGTACCCCTCTGGCACTCAAAGGGTTAATTATTACTATCCCTTTAACACTTATTGATATATTATGTCTATCACCCCAGCACACTTGTATGGAATGTTTTTAATCTTCTCCAGAGATGTATAAAACTTGAGTTATAAAGAAAGTGTCTGTAAAATTGTCTCAAAGTGACACAAGTGGAGTAGAAATGGTCTTGGCCAAATAAGAATTGTGACCCTATGTATTTATAAAGAAATTCACTAATTGGCCAAAAATAAAGGCAGTTTTAGTGATTAAATCTTAACGTCAGCTATAACCTGTTCTTATTGGAACTATATGATACCGATATGTGTGCGAAAATATATTCACAGGTACGAATTTTCTTAAAGGGGTAGTAATGTTTCATAATAAAAGCAGCTCTAATTAATCATCATAGTATTTGGGCCATGGAGAGTGTTATTTCAATACTGTCAGAGTTGTAATTCAAAAGTAATTGAATGATATGGTATCTCCCTCCCGCCCCTTATACTGGTGTAACACTGCTCACCTCAGAGCAGCAGGGTGTATCCCGGTAAATTGCAGAGAGGGACAATCTTCAATTAAGATGAGGGAAAAACCTGTCAAGGTGGGCAGGGTTTTCATTGTTCTCACAGTAAGAAGATTGTCCCCTGCTGTTATCTGTTTGGTCAAGCAAGCAGATTCCACATCTGAGGTGATTAGTGTTACACTAGGTAAAAGGGGTGGGAGGAGATACTTTATTATTCAATTGCTCTTGAACTACAGCTCTGACAGAATTGAAATAACACTCTCTATGGCTCAAGTACTATGAAGATTAATTGAAGCTGCTGTTTTTGTGAAACATTACTATCCCTTTAAGTATACCGTAATAAGGCTTTTTATACATCCACCACTTAGTTCCTTCTCAAATATATGCATTTTATCCACATACCCCAAACTAGATTCTGTGTGTAAAAGGGCTCATCAAGAATGGCAGGTCACATCAAGAATGGCAGAACTTATTAACGCTAATAATATATTTATCTAACCCTTTGAGTGCCAGAAGGGTGTTCAACGCATTGCGTAGCAATGCGGTGGGCACCCTTCTGGCACTCAAAGGTTTAAATGTCTATAAGATGTTCTATATAGTCTCATTTATTGTAGGTAGACAGTAGGATGTTTATTTCTAAATATGTATTAGCTTTTCCATACAGAAATACTGAGATCCCAGTTTTGCCTTGTGAATTGTGACTTATACATGTTCTCTCATTCAGGTCCTCTCTATGTAATTGTGGAATATGCCTCCAAGGGGAACCTTCGTGAGTATTTGCGAGCAAGGCGTCCACCTGGTATGGAGTACTGCTACAACCCCACTTGTACTCTGGATGAACAGTTGTCATTCAAAGACCTGGTCTCTTGTGCCTATCAGGTGGCACGTGGCATGGAATACCTGGCTTCTAAAAAGGTAAAATGGCAGTCTCTATGCTGTATAAATGATGGTACTGCTCGTCTCCTCTCTGCCGGCTTTCAGTCCTATTGCTTTAGTGGGTGGAACCTTCTGTTATTATGTATGCGCTGGTCATCAACTCTGAAATGTTTGATTAGCCCACCTCTTTATGAGACTATTTAAATCGATGACAGGCATCCAGATTCAACCCTAGAGTTGTATATATGGCCCTCTAGACCAACAAAGGGCCTCACGTTATGCTTAAAAATTCTAAATTGACGTTATAAAGTAGATTAACCACTTGATGCTATAGCACTCAGTGTGTTAAGGACCGTTCTAGCACCCAAAGGACCAGTGTATAAGTGTAAAGGGAGACATGCAATAGGACAAAAGAAAGGATGTGTGCTTTTTGAACTAAAATCGGGTGTATAATGTAGGAGAGGAAATTGCAGGTCACAGATTACGGCCCAAGAGCTACCTCTTGCCACAGAGTTAAATACAGCCAGTATTTTGTGCTTTTACTTTTTATAACATTTAAACCTGTTAACCCCTTGAAGACCAATGGAGTGGAGTGTGCGATAGATGAGATGCATCCACAACTCTGGTCCTCAAGACATTACAAATGTACTGAAAACTGCTTCAAAACATTTCAGAGCAATGCAATCGTGATGACTCTATCTTATAAGAAGTTTAAAGGAGCTGAGCTTTACAAAACAATGCATATGAATCCTGGTTCACTTTTAAAAAGTCGCGTGTTTAAAAAAAAAAAAAAAAAAAAAAGAAAATGCACAGCTAGTAGCATTAACCATGTCACAGTGTACATTGGAGAAGGGGGAGAGAGACCGGCAGCGTTGTGCTACATTGGAGGAGGGAAGAGAGATGCAATGTATTCTGTACCCCTCCTGGCACTCAAAGGGTTCAGCTTTGTCCACGCTTTTATTTTCTGCTACATTGGGAAGAAATTTTTATTTTCTTTCAGGATTGAAGGTAGCGACCTTTAAACAGGTGACATGAGAACCTCGCACTTTTATGCAATGCAAGATTCTCATGTCGCCATTTTGTACACAGTGACATGGTTAATGTGGCTACTAGTCGTGCTGTGTTTTAAACGCAACTTTTTAAACGGATACCATAAATCCCTAGATTACAAGGCACTAAAAACAAGTTGCTCATGAAAGTCACATGTATAAACCAAACATGTATAGATGTAAAACTTTTCAAATCTTTATATGGTACAATGTATCCCAAACACTGTACTCTGGATCATTAATTCAATCAGGCAGAGCGTTTATCACTATAAAACACTTTTTTCATCCAATGTAGAATACAGAAACCATGGGGTAAAATATCCTGTGGCCTCCAATGTGTTGCTTCAAAGAATTGTGTTCCCTTATGGTAACTCGTAGTATTCCAGACTGTTTTGTAAAAGGGAAGTTTATCGTTGACACAATTGACCCAGAATTTCAGAATGCAGTGGACCATTTACCTTCTGGCCATGCTGAAGATGTCTGTCACTAATATACACACAAAGGACATTATTAAAAAATGCTGAAGATGAGCGATTCTGGAGCAAACCGGCTGCCCCACAGGGAACAATGTGATCTAAAGGAGTCTTTTAACCCCTTGTATGTTATAGCAGTCTCCAGCCCTTTGCGAAGCAAAGTTTTGGAGATCTCTCTAGCATTCAAGGGATTAAAAGACCTAATTAACTGAACTGTAATTTTTATTTGTCCTCTGCGATGCTGTTTGTTTACCCCATGAACGGTAGTTTTATAAATAATAGCCCAAAATCTGTTGGTACATCATAAGGGGGCACCAACAGATTAAATCTAGAGTTAACTTTAAAGCCGTGAATCAGAATGCCCTCCCAGAACGTATCCCCTCCTGGGCATCGAGACAAGAGCGCGGCCTGGATTTCATCATAGTTAAAGGGATAGTAATGTTTCACAAAAACAGCAGCTCCAATTAACCCCTTAACGACCGGCCGATCGGCGCGGTCAGTTAAGGACCATGGAGCATTTTTTTTTTTTATATTTTTTTCCAAAATCCGCTTCCAGACTCACTGAACGGCGTGCAGCAGCGGGGGGAGGCCGGAATTCCATGACGGTCATAGTACGTCATGGGTCGTTCAGTCAGATCGACCCTTGACGTACTATGACTGTCAAGGGTCGTTAAGGGGTTAATCTTCATAGTATTTGGGCCATGGAGGGTGTTATTTCAATACTGTCCGAGAAATTGAATGATAACGTATACCCCCCCTCGCCCCTTTTACCTAGTGTAAGCCACCTCCCCTCAGATGTGGAATCTGGTCTTAAGACCAGACAGCTCACAGCAAGGGACAATCTTCTTACTGTGAACATAAGGAAGACCCTGACCCCCTTGACAGGCTTTTCCTTATGCTCACTGAAGATTGTCCCTCTCTGCGATCCATCCGGACAGTCTTGCTGATCTGAGGTGAGCAGTGTTACATCAGTAAAAGGGGCAGTAGGGGGATACTTTATCATTCAATTACTCTTGAACTGCAACTCTGACTGTATTAAAATAACACTTTCCATGGCCCATATACTATAAAGATTAATTGGAGCTGCATTTATTGTGAAACATTACTATCCCTTTAATACTTTTATCAATGGTTTATCTACAGATTTCTCCATAGACTTAAATGTAAATCTGAGAATACCAGTGAAACACTTCTCAACCTCCATGTAATTGAGGCCTTCATTAGATTTTCTAATAGTGCTAATCTCTCATCTGGTAATGGTGTCATTGGGCTGCACATTATGATAATATTGCATTAGACTGACACAAACCCAGGGAACCTAGTAAATCCCCTGGTAATTCATTTATGTATTTAATTTGATTATGAAAAACAATTGATGCTAATTTGGATAGTGAGCTTTCTCCTGCCATCTGAAGACTTAATGACAAGAAGTCTATAAAACTGTTTTTTTTAATGGACCAATCTGCTCTCTTTCCTGTAGTGCATCCACAGAGATCTGGCTGCGAGAAATGTTTTAGTAACTGAAGATAATGTGATGAAGATTGCAGATTTCGGCCTAGCTCGCGATATTCACCACATTGATTACTACAAGAAAACAACCAACGTGAGTATATCTGGGAAATAAAGGTCTTCTAGAACTGCAAAAAGTATAGCTGGTAACAACAATATTATTAAAATGTAATAGAGTTTGTATTATGCCCATTAAAGAAGAAGTAACACCACCTAACAAAAAACCCCAATTACTTTCTATGACCAGAAGATCTTTAATGGCCCCTGTGTGCGTTGCCTTTGTTCAGGCAATAACATCCCCAGCCCTGAGTGTCATGTCCTTGGAGGTGAACATCACAGTTGCTGACAGTTTTTTCAGACTGAAGCAGACCAAATGTATGGGCCTACTTAACTCTTTAAAGGGATAGTAATACTTCGTTTTATCTTTATTTTATTTTGTAGGCATTAAAAAAACATGAAGAACGATATAAGTCTTATCTCTCAAACCTTCATGTTTTAAGAGATATTCACAAGCAAAGTATCCCCCCCCCCCCGTTCAGTCAGATCAGAAGGGAGGTGCCCAGGTAGACTGCAGAGAGCGACAATCTTCAATTAAGATAAGGGAAAAAGCTGAAAAACTTGTCAAGGGCTTTCATTGTTCATACAAAGAAGATTGTCCCCTTCTGTTATCTGTCTGGTCTTACAATCAGATTCACATCTGAGAAGAGATGGCTTACACTAGGTAAAAGGGGCGGGAGGGGAAACTTTGCTTGTGAATATCTCTTAAACCATAAAGGTTTGAGAGATAAGACTTGTATCGCTCTTCATGTTTTTTTAATGCCTACAAAATAAAATAAAGATAAAACTAAGTATTACTAACCTTTTAAGGACAAGAGGGGTGTGCAGTGTATTGCGAAAAAATAAGTTGTATACTGCTTTGATCCTTAAAGTGATAGTAATACTTTATTATTACTATCCCCTATAATGTAGATATTTGTAAAATAATTTAATAGCCCCCAGGTTCATCTCTCAAACCTTGATGGTTTGAGAGATAGCCGACATGATATCTATGACTGACTGAAGAGGTTGTCTCTTGAACAAAGGCATGAGGTCAAAATCCATAAGGGCTGATGAACTTTTTTTGGCCATAGTAAGTTAATTGGTGGTGTTATTAGGAGTTGTTACTTCTCCTTTAATGCTAGAAATATGCCCTGCAATTTCCTTCCATGACCAATCCAAACTTTACTGTCAGCCTTCATTTCAGAGGCTTTCCATACACACAAACACACACTTTCCCCATTACCAACACTGAAGACTTGGGCTTTTCAGAAAACTTTCACCTGTTTCAATGAAAGTGTTAGTGGACACCCAATATTTTTTATTTCTTTATATTTTCTTTCTCTTTTCTCTTCCTTTATCAGTACTCCCTATGTTCTGTTGGTCCTTATCAGTACTCCCAATGTTCTGATGGTCCTTATCAGCACTCCTTATGTTCTGCTGGTCCTCATTAGTACTCAGTATGTTATGTTCTCTTGGTCCTTATCCGTACTCTGTGTTATGTTCTTTTGGTCATTGCCCATACTCTATGTTCTGTTCTCTTGGCCATTGTTGTTACTCCCTATGTTCTGTTTTCTTGGCCACTGTCAGTACTCCTTATGTTCTCTTGGTCCATCAAGTTCAGCCTTCACCATGTCACCTTTGTTGGCCCAGATGAATGCAAAACAAAAATCTCTTGAAACTATTTCCAATTAAGCCCCAAGAGGGTAAAGAACAAAATATTTCCTGACTCAAAAGGCATGTGTCGATCTCCCTGGATCAAAATTCTATCTACATTGTAAACAGCTGTCATGACTCTATATAGTTATGTGCTAGAAAGGTATCTCTTATTCAGGTCTCATACATTCTCATTGATAACCATGATTGCCTATTTACTGTATGTCTTCTCTACTTGCTATTTATTAAGAGCTTATCCTTCTGAATTATGTAGTAGGTTATTTTCATTATCAGAAATTCACAGTATGTTTGGAATGATTTGCAGGGTCGGCTGCCTGTAAAATGGATGGCCCCTGAAGCCCTATTTGACAGAATTTACACTCATCAGAGTGATGTGTAAGTATAATTTCATTAAGTTTATTGCTGTTTTAGAAGTGCAGGGCACCAGCATAATCCACAGTATAGGCAATACCCACAAGGCCAGAAGAGGAACTATTCTGTGGAAAATCTGTACCATAGGGAACAACTAGAAATGCCAAATAAAGCCCTTGAATAATAGTGAGGTCTCCTCCGTATTGAGAAGCAATGCATTATAGACCTCTTTAGCAATCGTGTAGCTAAAATCCCCATTTAAATCAATGGTAATTTTTGTCCTCTTTGGTGACTTTTGCGTGGCCCAGAATTGCTCCATTTTATATTTGAGCAGATGCCTCTAAACTTCCTATACAAGGTGAGTGTAGTGTGAGTGACACCGATGAATAGATACTGCTCTGTTCACTGATGTTGTATTAAGTCTGCCATGTTTGCTGAATCCATACTTTCTTCCAGATGGTCATTTGGGGTATTACTGTGGGAGATTTTCACCCTTGGAGGCTCCCCCTATCCAGGTGTCCCCATGGAAGAACTTTTTAAACTTTTAAAGGAAGGACATAGGATGGACAAACCCACAAACTGCACCAATGAATTGTGAGTATTTAGTTGTATTCTCTAATTCACCATACATCGTCTGAATAGCCATTGTTATTGTTTTATAAAGGTGTTTGTGCTCAGCCTACTTATAACTTCCCTTCCTTTCTGGCCTTTCCCCAGGTACATGATGATGAGGGATTGTTGGCATGCTGTCCCATGTCAGAGACCGACCTTCATTCAACTGGTTGAAGATCTTGACCGGATTGTGGCTTTAAACTCCAACCAGGTAATTCATACCAGCCCAGGCTACTTGACCATACACGCTGCATGTCTGTTATTTATATTTTACTTTTTTCCATCTTCAGCTATTTTACATTCTTGTCAGTAACCTGTGAAAGCGAGGGTAGTGATGCACAGTGCAACATCCTTGCAGAAGGAAAGCCTGCCTCAAGTCTATTAAATACAACAAACAAAGCACTTTGTGCTGCATGGGTAATGTTACATTATATCACTGTCCAGCTTGCACAGTTCCTGAAGGAAAGCTATCTGGAAACCAATTCAGGGAGCTCACCGTCCTGGACATAACTGTAAATAAATAAATAAATGGGTGAAGATGAAAAAAAAAAAATGATTAAAAAGGCAATCTGACTTTACATATTATACACTGGTAGAATAGGTAAAGTCAAAAAGGAATGTGACTGTCACTTTTATTTTAAGTGAGTACACAAGTTGATTTCCCACTATTCTTTCTCTTTTAGGAATACCTTGATCTTTCCATGCCAGTGAGTCAGTATTCTCCGTGTTTCCCAGACACTCGAAGCTCCACGTGTTCTTCAGGAGAAGACTCTGTCTTCTCCCATGACCCTCTTCCAGATGAACCCTGCCTTCCCAAATACCCCAATGGTGGACTTAAAAAACGCTGACCTTGGGAGTTACATCAGAGGTTTCTTCTCCTGAAATTTCCAGCAACAAACATGTTTAAAGCATTCCAAAAATGCCGCCATATTCCTAGCATCACGGTACAATTCCACTCCTACATTTTCAGCCTTACTCTTTAGCTTATGTTTTTGTAGGATGAACATTTTTTGGTTGGATTGGATGAAACCACGTATCAAGTATTATCCATTGACTTCAAGGCCAGTGCACTTTCTAGAGTGTAAGAGGTGTTCACACAGCTACGTTCCAATAACACTTTTCATTGGTGGCAACAATCTGTGAACTTGTCAGATCAGAATCATTAGACACACAAGTTGGGATGTTAACACGACAATCCTCCTCCGTTTTATATGTTGTTTTTATTTTTAAGCTACTTGTGTCAGGACATCATTTTAATATCCTCACTAGACCACTTCCCCAACCTTTAATAACACTCCATCTTATGAATAACACACATACTTTGTGATCTTTCGTTGGTACTTGCCTACATAGTAGGAGCTTATGTGGTGTTATTAACAACTGGTAACATTCCAGTGGAACTTGGACATAAACGGATTTCTTAAAAATACTTGTCATCCTCTGCAACTTGAAGTAAGGCCTTGTGCTTTCTCCAAAGAAGCCTCAACACTTCCATTTTCCTACATGAGAAGCACAGTTGGTTAAGCTGAGTCATGAATGCAGGCATCCTAATAAGCTATGGCAGCAACTCTGCTTCAAGAATGGTGATTGTCTACATGGTGGTTACATAGAAGCCTTAATACATTAAGGGAATGTTCTAAAGTATAAAGGCACAATAAATGGACAGTGCTAAAACCCTTCAGACTGATTTTATTCAGTTAATTTTAAACTCTGACCAAGAAACGGTACATATAATACACCTGTTGACCTGTGCCTTGTTTTCTGGAGTCTTTGACCAGGCCTATCTTTCAGCTCTTAACCAGAAGCCTTCTGGGTTTGTACTTCTTTAAACAAAAGTACTATAACAACCAGAGGCTGAGGTTCAGGTCTTCATCAAAGTGTTCTGAAAACCCGGTGATTTAACAGGGTCCAGCCTTACACACAAAGTATGAAAAATAAATATGGGCAGCAGAACCAATAATGCAGCGGTTCTCAACCTGTGGGTCGCGACCACGGTGGGGGTCGAATGACGGTTTGCTAGGGGTTGCCTAAAACCATCAGAAAATAGTTGTTTTGTCTATTCCAATCTGTAAAACTTGTAAGTGTACAAATTTTTTCCGTTATAAAGAAATCCTTACTATTCCAAGATGGACGGCCAGGTTAGTGCAGTCTGCGCGCCTGCACCGTCAGTCCCTTCTGGGAGACCGGGACATTTTATAGTCCGTGTTATTCAAGAGATGAAGGAGCAGTGAAAATAATTTTACTGTTAGGGGGCGCCACAACTTGGGAAATTTTATCAAAGGGTCGCGGCACAAGAAAGGATGAGAACCGCTGCAGTAATGCTTTCCTTGTGTATATAGCTAGAAAATGTATAAATATGAATTATATATTTACATGTCTTTTTAAGAAAAAAAATGTTACAAAATATATACCAGTTTGGTAGTAAAGTGACTGGAACAGTAGCTGTCAGTTGCTATAAACAAAAAAAAAAATCCTATATTTTGCTACGTTTTCAGTTTGTATTTTTTTAAATTATGTTCCAAAACTTTATTTCCAGTACAAGTCCCTAAATAAAGAGAAAATTGGCTTCAGTTGACTTTTTGCATTTCCAAGCATTCACATTCCAGTTCTATTATAAAGATTATTTTTCTTTTAAATTAATGGTTTTGTTTCATTCTTCTTTGTATCTCTTGCTGAACACAGAATGAGATTCACTCCTCTGTTGCCATCCTACATATTTTAAAGTATTTTCTATATAACTGACTAGCATTAAACCTTTGTTATAGACTAGGTTAAAGCCCATCGTTTGACAGGGTCTAGGTCATGCAGAAGCTATTCTAGAATAGAAATAAAAAAAATATCCTTCCAGGGCAAAGGACGACGTCCCCCTTCTGTGTGTTTTTACACTTTCCCCTTGGTGGTGTCTCTCCAGTTGTCTCTCACACTGTCCCCGTGGTAATGCCTCTCCAGCTATCGCCTTTACTGGTGTCTCTCTTTTCGCCAGCTGTCTCTCACACTCTCCCCTTGCTGGTGTTTCTCTTCTCTCTTACACGCTCCCCTTGCTGGTGTTTCTCTTCTCTCTTACTCTCTTTGCTGGTGTTTCTCTTCTCTTACTCTCTCCCCTTGCTGGTGTTTCTCTTCTCTCTTATACACACACACACACACACACTCACTCACTCTCTCCCTCCCTCTCTCCCTCCCTCTCTCTCTCCCTCTCCCTCTCCCCCTCCCCCTCCCCCTCTCCCTCCCTTCCTTCCTTGCTGGTGGTGTTCTTCTCTCTCGCTGGTGTTTCTCTTCTCTCTTACACTCTCCCCTTGCTGGTGTCTGTTCTCTCTCCAGTTCCTTCTCACATTCTGCCCTTGCTGCCCTCACGCGCGTCCCTAGTTATCTCAGAGGGCTGGCGGCCAGGTGCCTGTCAGATGCACTGCGCAAGCGGGTCACGTGGGGCTGTCTGAGTCCATGTTTCTCTCTCTTCACCTCACACTTTCTCCTCATGCACGTCCCTAGTTACCTCAGAGGGCTGGCAGCTGGGTGCTTGTCAGATGCACGGGGGGAGTGGGTCACGTGGGGCTGTCTGAGTCCGTACGTGTGTGCTACGCAAACAGGGAGCAACGCATCCTAGCAAATTATAATAGTAGAGACTACAAATGTGAGCATTGCCTGTCATATTATGTATAAATGTATGATTTGTTTGGAATTAATGTAAATTCCCTGCTGAGTAAAACATTTTACTGCAAACAAGTTTACTACATCTTGAACTTTTGGGACATTATCACTTAACGGGATAGTAATGTTTTACCAAAAAAAAAAAAAAAAAGCAGCTCTGCGTAATCTTCATAGTATTTGGGCCGTGGAGAGCGTTATTTCAATACTGTAATTGTAAGCTGCAATTTAGAGTAATTGAATGATAAAGTATCCCCTCCTGCTCCTTTTACTGATGTAACACTGCTCACCTCCGAGCAGCAAGACTGTCTGGATGGATCGCAGAGAGGGACAATGTTCAGTGAGCATAAGGGAAAATCCTGCCAAGGGGGGACGGGATTTTCCTTATGCTCACAGTAAGAAGATTGTCCCTTGCTTTGATCTGTCCGGTCAAGAGACCAGATTCCACATCTGAGGGGAGGTGGCTTACACTAGGTAAAAGGGTTGGAGGTAGGATACTAAAATCCATGGCCCAAATACTATAAAGATTAATCAGGGCTGCTTTTTTGTGAAACATTACGAGCACTTTAAAATGAATGCTGACTAGGGATAATAATAGATATGACTTCTTTGGTGTTCATGTGCCTGGTACCAAGTGGAGCTGCAAGGTTAATAACCCTTACACATAAAGGCAGCCTGGACATACAGATAGCAATAATCAAAACATAACGTAGGAAATTTGCCTGATTTGCACTTTGTTCCTTCAGCCCTGTACTGCTTATTGCTATCTGTATGTGCAGGCTGCCTTTAGGTGCAAGGTTGGCTGCAGCGCCACTTATCGCAGTTTTTATTACATTACATGGGAGAGACAAACTATTGGCTACAGTTATCCACAGAATGCCATAGTAACAGCCCTATACTTTTGTGACAATTTGAACTATAATAACTTTTTCAATTTTTCATCTCCTCATTACATAACCTCGTTTTACTTGTCATTAAAAGCCCTACAATAATTTTGGGTGCTTTTCTCATTGGTGTTTGCTCCTGTTTTTTTGTTGTTTTTTTTTGTCTCTTGTTTGTTTTTTTTTGTTTGCTTTTCCCCCCTTTTTGAGTTGTGATTTTTCTTAACCCTTTGAGTGCCAGAGAGAAGCAATGCGTTGGATACTTCTGGCACTCAAATGGTTAATTGTATTTTTTCCCATTATTATTTTCTGTTTACTTTCCTTCCATGGATTCTATGCAATGTACTGAGACCTGTGTAGCATCTAGCAGGATTTGAGGATACCTCTGCTTGAGCATGTATTTAACTCACCTGTGCACAAGCAGAAAAATCCCCAGGACCTGAACAGGCCTGTTTAGTGTTGAGAGACCTTGCACTAAGGGGTCTGAAATCTTTCTTCAACTTGGAAATGAGGCTTCATTGAATAATATGTTTCACCAACTTAAATAAGAACTAACAACGCATAATAATGATGATCCCCACTTACCTTAGAGAAAATATCTTCAATCCTTCCTGAATTTCAGGTTCATGAAGGAAGACATGACCGTTAATGGCAATTTTTTAAAACTGAAGTAATCACAGTTCCTGGGTCTAATTAACCCATAAAAGATGAATTGGGTGTGCAACTCATTTCAAAGCAATGTGTTGCAAACCTCTGGGGTCCTTAATGGGTTCATGTTGCCATGATCAGTGAGCAGAGATTGAGGTCCTGTGGTCCTGCTACCAACTGCTGTGTTCACCTGCATGGACATGGCCTCCAGGATGGATTGAAGCTGTAACTAAAAACCAAGGAGTAAGGAAAAATCTTTTGGAGCCATTGGGATTTTTCTGGCCATATTAAGATGAGGTGTGTGTTATTCGGAGGTGTGTGTATGTTCTCCTTTAACGGTCTTCCTTTTCCTTAGTGCATTTCCCATTGCTTATACAATGGTTCTCAAAACAATCCACATGTGCATCTACTAAATAATCTCCCTTCTAGTGTAGTATGCACACTTGGTGCCTTCGAGCAGCTTGAGAGAGGGACATGGAACCCTTACTCTCACTGCCTAGGGAAACCAGCTGCACCTCGCTGATGAGGCCCAAGCAAGGCCAAAACGTATGGCTTGGATTAGATGGCATTTCCCATACAGAGGGGACTTGCCTATCCTTTTGGAAGTGGAACTTCCTTACGGGCAGGATTAGTCTAATATGTATGTGGAAATGTCCCCTCTGTAACGGATCTAGAGAGCTAAAATGTGATGCTAAGAGGTGAGTAGTCATAGAACAGGCAAAATTGCTAGATCATCTATACAACACACCCATCAATAGGAAGCAAACAATTTACTTGTAAAAGAGAGCAAGATGGATACCTACACGGGCACAATGGTCTGTAGGACCCCCTGACCAAAACGGACTTCAGACGAAGCCAGCATATAAGCATGGCATAATTTAACAAACGTGAAGGAATGACCATGTCACTGCAGTTTGCAACTGCTCTACAGCACCCTGGATCTCATAGGCCCAGCGAGATCTCGCTACTCTTGTGGAATGAGATTCAACTCCATAAGGTCACATGCTTGTTTCTTGAGGGTATAAGCTTGGCAAATGGTCACAATAACTCAGGAAATCTGAAAAGCACAGTGGCGCACACAAGGGCCCTCAGGAAGGCTTTGTGAGATGAATGTAGCACCACAAGCACCTAACTTGCCCATGAAGCTCCTGTCTGTTAGGTGGAACCAAGAAAAGAGAGGAGTTAAAAAACAGCATCCTGGGCAAACAGAAACACAGAAGCAGCATGGTGGGGAAGACCCCACAGTCTTTCTCAAAGCCCATCTTCCGAAAGGGATGTTGTACAACGCAAAATCTGTGGTTTAGCCACACACCAAACGGGTACAATCACAGGCAGTAAAGTTGTCCTGAATCGAGGACTGAAGGATGGGAAGAGAGGGTCTCAAAAGGAGCCCTCTAAAGCACTCTGACCAAGACCCACGGAGGAGTGGGATGCCAAAAGATGGGATAGGCATGAATTACTCCCTGCACAAAGTGCAAAACCAGTAAGAAGGCAATATGCCACTGATAAGACATGGAGAGGAACTCTGGAACTTAAAAGCTCTAAGACAAAGCTTTTACTGAAGGCCATCCTGAAGAAGAGCTAAGATAACAAGACTGTGGTGGCAACGCTTGGTCACCATACCACTTGTAACAACCAAGGACCATACGCCATGATGCGTCTTGGATGACATCCGCTTGCGCGTCTTCATCACAGTGCAACAAAAAAGAGATACCTTAATCAATATGCCTGCTTCAAGAGCCAAGCTGTAAAACCAGCTTTTTTGTCTCTGGAAGACTCAGAAGGCCCTAAAGCAAGGCATCTGGAAGGAGTGGAAGATGAAACTGCACAGCTACAGGTAGATGGAAAAGAACCAGGAACCAGGTGCAGAGACTAGAATGGGATGATAATCTCATGACACCTCTCCAGTCTGACTTTCCTCAATAGCCTTGAAATCTGTGGGAATGGAGGAAATAGAGGACAAGGTAAAAATGCCATGAAATGACTGAATCCATAGCTATGGTTTCAAACAAATCAGAGTAACCCTAAGGTTCAACCAACATGCCATAAAATCCAGGGCTGGAACACACACACTCTTAATACGCATAGTTAATTTCCCATCAACTGGGCTCTGGATTTTAAAGGCGAGAAACTCTGCCACAACATTGTCTACCCCTAGAATGTGAATAGTGGAGAGCGAGAGCAGATGTAACAGCTTCCACCCATAGGAGAATCTGCTTCAGACCCTGCTACTGCACCCCTGGACTCTCCTGGGCAGACATATAGGCCAACCCGTGTGGCACTGTCAGAAAGAATCTTCACTCTGATGTATTGTTCCAGTCCCTCCAGGGTTTGCCAGTGAAGTGAATTGTCTGATGCTCTAGTACATAGGTCAGAACTCTCTCTCTCTCTCTCTCTCTCTCTCTCTCTCTCTCTCTCTCTCTCTCTCTCTCTCTCTCTCTCTCTCTCTCTCTCTCTCTCTCTCTCTCTCTCTCTCTCTCTCTCTCTCTCTCTCTCTCTCTCTCTCTCTCTCTCTCTCTCTCTCTCTCTCTCTCTCTCTCTCTCTCTCTCTCATAAAATCAGACTTCTTCCAGTCAATAGAAACCAGACCTGTGAGCCACAACTGCATGGACCACTTACAAAGAATCTTCAGATACCGAACCTGAGACTAGTTGGACAAAAAAAAAAAAAGAGGCCTCTCCCAAAGCCAAAACAAGATACTCGGACATCTGCACACATTTACCACAGACTTACCAAGGCAATAATCAGATCTTGCCTCTCCTGGCAGACAGACTCATGCCAAAAAGGACTTCGGATGGAGAGAGGATAACTCAGTGAGTACCAATAGACCTGTTCCAGAGCTGACATTCAAGTCTGAGCCTTCAGGCAGCAGAGGGAGCAAAGACCTAAGCTAAAGCTGGGAGAAGCCACCAACCAGAAGGGTAGGAAAACAGAAATGGATGATCCTGAAATATAAGCTGCAAAAAGTACAGAAGGAACTGCACTGATGGGAACATGCCAACAAGAGTCCCATGTGTCTAAGGAAGCACAATATTCCCCTGAACAAATGTCAAGGCAGAACACAAAAACTTCATCCAGAACTATGGCCTGGACAAAAAAAACACATTGAGCCCCAAATAGGCTGACAGCCACCCTCCATTATGAGAACTAAGAAAGGAGGTATCTGTCAAGGTTATTCCTGGGCTGAAGTAGATGCCCTGGAAGAAAGGGAAGGCCTGGGGAAACCGGAGACAACCAAGCACTCCTGACACAGCAGATGGGATCCCACAAATACAAGAGAGATCAGAAACTGCTTAGCTGATTGGTCTGCCAGCCACTTTCATAGCCAAAGGACCCTGGGAGTACAATCAAGAAAACTAAGGCCTTCCAGAGCCTAGCAGAGTGTATGGCTGCTTCAAAATGAGCATTATTCTCAAGGATCCTAGAGATAGCAAGGTCAACAATGGCCCCCTTAACCCAAGTAATAACACCAGAAAATGTGAACTTCATCTTAAGGAGACATTCCAGGCACCTAGTTACCTGGTCTGTAAGCTGAGAATGGTGAAAATGAGGGGGATAACCCAATACTGGAAGTCATCCTAAGAAAAAGCAAAAATAAAGAAAAATCCTAGGCCCATTGCTTCTGAAGCACCTTATACAGTATCAGGAATGAAGAAGGGGGGGGGGGGGAAACACAGCCTCCATGCTTAAGAATGAGGGGCCTAAGGCAGAAGCCATGGGAACCGCAAAGGTCTCCAAGTAAACCATGAGCAAATACTCATCAGAGGACCCAGAGTCTTCCCCAGAGGTGTCCCTCAGATAAAAGGATGAAACCACATTAATGACCCCTCATCTCAGAAGTAGCTGCCTCTCCACTGAAAATGACTCCGCAACCTGTAAGCAGGTTCGGGGCAAACACCTGCTCAGGACAGAAGGATCCCGTAGATCATGGGAGGAAGAGGAAACTTACAAAGAAGGGTTACAGTCCTCACAGATGCAAAAGCCAAAGAAGGGCCCAAATTGTGCATAACTTCACGGAGTTTAATTCATTCAAATGTGTCTTTGACTTGCCAGGCCGCGTGGTCTTGGCTTTGAAAAACCTTTTAACCAGTCACCAGGGCGCTCGTACTGTGGTGGAGTATGCCATTGAGTTTCGCACTCAGGCAGCCGAGGTAGGCTGGAATAACGAGGCCCTGGTAGCCGCCGCCTTCCAGGGGCTTAGCGATACAATGAAGGATGAAATCGCGGCCCGTGATTTTACATAACGTTCCAGCTCTGGATGAGTATTTGTGGGCATGGTTACAGCATAACTTACATGGTTCCGCGCAGCCGCCGAAACAGGCTGACCGTAGGTGACTGCCGGCACCTACTTTCCAGGTGGGAGATAGAGTATGGCTTTCTTCCCGAAACTTGCACCTCCAGGTTCCATGTAATAAGTTGGAGCCTCGTTTTTTTGGTCTGTTCCAAGTGATACGCAAGATTAACCCTGTGGCTTATGCTCTTGATCTTCCTGCCAATATGCGTATCCACAACGTATTTCACGTGTTATTGTTGAAGCCCTTGGTTTGTAACCGGTATACCTCTGCTCCTGTTCGTCCAGCTCCTGTGAGAGTTGCAGATCACGAGGAATATGAGGTACAGAATATTCTAGACTCTTATATGAGTAGAGGGCACTTAAAAATATTTTATTCATTGGAAGGGCTATGGTCCTGAGGTGCACTCCTGGATACCTGCCAGTCATGTCCATGCCTCCTGTATTGGTACGCAGGTTTCATGCTCTATTCCCTGACAAACCCCGGCTGGCTCCACAGGGGGGGGTCTTTGGGGGCGTACTGTTACAGATTACCTTGGTTCCAGCGCCACCGCTTCAGGCGACGACCAAAATGACACGTCGGCATCAGCAGCCATCCATACCACATGGATGTTGCCAGAATGATGCATGTTTGGTGCATCAAATTTAGATGCGTCATCTGCAGGAGTGAGCCTTCAAGCATGCAGCAGGCCTCTGTTTTGTGTGTTTGATTCCTGCAGTCTCCTCCTACCCACTTCCTCCCTCTGAGCTGCATCTCCTACCTACTTCCTGAGGAAGGGTTTAAAGGGCAGACTGAGTCCTGACTCGGTTGCCCTTGCGTTGTTGTACAATACAGTTCTGTTTCCTTTTGGCTGTGTGTATGACCTGGCTAGTTTGACCATCCATTCTGGTGCTGACCTGTGGCTCTGTCTGACTACTCTTTTGCCTGCTCCCATTGTGTAGTGGACACCAAATCTGGTGCGGACCTGTGGCTCTGGCTGGCTACCTTTTGAGCAACAAAGTTAATTAAGGGAATGGAGGACTTGACATATGAGGAATGACTAAACAAACTTGGTTTATTTACTCTAGAGAAAAGACGACTAAGAGGAGACCTTATCACATTGTACAAGTATATGAGAGGCCAATACAAGGATCTCTGCGGTGAGCTATTTATTCCAAGGCCTGATCAGTTGACCAGGGGACACCCCTTGAGATTAGAGGAAAGGAGGTTTAAACTTCAGCAGAGGAAGGTTTTTTTTTATGGTAAGGTCTGTCAAATTGTGGAATTTATTGCCCAGGGAGGTAGTTATGGCAGATACAATGGATACATTTAAGAGAAGATTAGATACATTTCTTTCAAAAGGGAACATACAGAGTTATACTATTTATCAGTAGGCTGATCAAGAAGGTCTGATAAAGACTAATTTAATTGGTAGCAGGAAAGCTATAAAATTCTCAGCTACTGAGGTATGAGGCGAAGGTTGAACTTGATGGACTTGTGTCTTTTTTCAGCCTAATTTACTATGTTACCTGAACTGTGTATGACCCGGCCTGTCTGTCCATCCATTCTGGTGTTGACCTGTGGCTCTGACCATTCTCCTTGTGTGTTCCGATTTGGCTTAGACATCCTTTCTGGTGCAAACCTGTGGCTCTGGCTGACTACCCGCTCCGTGTATGACCTGGCTTGTCTGACTACCCACTCAGGTGTTGACCTGGGGCTCTTGTCCACTGTGCATCCAGCATCCCAATGCTTAAGTGGATATCCTATCTGGTGCAAACCTGTGGCTCGAGCGAACTACCCGCTCAGTGTATGACCTGGCTTGTCTGACTATCCTTTCTGGTGTTGACTAGGGGGCTCTGTCTGTTTCCTCCATGTGTTGGTCCTCACTACACAGACACCCATTCTAGTGTGGACCTGGGGCTTTATCAGACTCCTAGCTTACTGACTGCAGGCATGAGTCAGTAATCTCTTTGGTTGTGTAAATATTGGAGACTTCTCTCCTAGACTGACTGCAGGCTGAGTCAGTGCTAGTCCTTTAGGCATTCCGAATTAACTTGAGGCTCCAGTGGGCTGAGGCCTAGTCTTGGACAGTGTGGTGGATCTATTGGCAGACTGCTATTTCTGATACAGTGCTTGCCTCTTTGATCACCCTCTGTGTGTTATCTGTTTACGTGCATTACTGTGATTTTTCTAATAAAAGATTGTTTACTTTACCGTACTGACTCCTGGTTTATTCCTGGGAACCGCGACACTGTCAGAGTTATAGTTCAAGTGTAATTGAATGATAAAGTATCCCCCTTCCGACTCTTTTACCTAGAGTAAGCCGTCTCCCCTTATATGTGGAATCTGGTCACTTGACCAGACAGCTCACAGCAAGGGACAATCTTCTTACTGTGACAACAATGAAATCTCTGCCCCCTTTGACAGGTTTTTCCTTATACTCTCTGAAAATTGTCAGTCTCTGCAATCCATCCGGACAGTCTTGCTGCTCTGAGATGATCAGTGTTACATCAGTAAAAGGGGTAGGAGGGGGATAATTTATCATTCAATTACTGTTGAGCTACAACTCTGACAGTATTGAAATGACACTCTCCATGGCCCAAATACTATGAAGATTAGTTGGAGCTGCTTTAATTGTGAAGCATTACTATCTCTTTAACTATGTATTGTCCAAAAACAAAAAATCAAAGGAATAACTATAATATATAAACTGCAACAGTCCTGTCACTAAAACAATACAATGATGTGACCACAATTGTTTCGTGACTAGAATTTATTTTTTTCTTAGTTTATTGCTCTCTGTAGTTCTGTACTGCTGTGGTCACTGACTCATTAGTACGGATGTTTGTTTAAAACATCATGTTATTTATAAAACCTGTGGTGGTCTACTGCATTGGATTTCCAGGGCACGTAAGGACACATACTTAAAGAAACACAAAATATTGAAGAAGGGAAAAAAAAAATTCTTCTTCTATATAAGTGATATATTTTTTAACCAAAAGAATGCTAGAAGGGTTTCCAAAATATGGCAGAGCAATGCATTGAAGAGGTCTTTAGCGTTTCAAGAGGTTAGAGGAACCATATCGTCTAAAAATCAACTTTTGCTAATTTTGAAAGCGCTGCTAAAATCACCTATATGTTGTATTAGTCATATTTTGTGTTTAAAAAAGTAGTGAGTTATTTAGAGCTATAGATTATGCTAATTAAGGCAGGTTGTGCAGACAATACCTCCCCTCCCCCCATCCATTTACAATTCTCAATAATACATTGTGCCCCCCACACTGAAAGGGTTAAGCATGAGTGGGGGGAGATATATAGCATTGAGTGCCAGAAAGGTATCCAGTGCATTGTGTTGCGATGCATTAAATACCTCTGGCACTCAAGGGGTCAAGTCAGGAAATGCCTGTACATCATCCTATATAATAATTCTCTAGAATGTTTGTCAGATGCCAACAGGCACAGTAGAGACTGCCCAAATGCACAGGATGCTGGGAGTTCTGTGCTGGGAGCATTCTGTGCTTTCGGGCCGTTTCTACACTGTATGACGGCTGTCACAAGCAAAGGCTATAGGCCCTGCTGAGACAGTGGGGAGAGTGTGGGAGGGAATGGGTTAACAATACCAAGCCCCTGGTTACCTGTTCCTATTTCTAGCAACCACCACATTAACCCCTGGAATCCCTCCTGCACTAGCTCCCTAGTACTACAATTTGCTGTCCCCACAAAGACTTTATATCTGAGCATCTTAGGTTACCCCAAACACAACAGAATTACAGTATAAAATCACCTTAATAATCAGACATAGAATTAACCCTTTAATAGAGTGTTCTAACTGAGCTTCCTTCAGAGTAGTGAGTTCATATTACCACACCTGGGAATTTTCAAAATGAGCTGACCCTGAGATCGTGTAAATATTAACCCTTAAATTTCCCACAATATAGATTATCCGCGATATATCCCTCATTGCTGTAATCGAGAGTCACTCCAATCGGCATTCAAGGAGCCGTTAATACACAACAACTTACAGATATCACTTCATGAACACACATAAAACAAGCAGGACTTCTCCCTCTGCCTTTCTGGTACAAGTGGCACCAGTTTAAAGACTAAAGAAGCATTTAACTGGAGCAGAATATATAACGGGTAGCAATGAACTCTCTCACCCTGAGATTTTGGCTCTTCACCCTGAGAACCTGAGATTTGGGCCAAAACCCTGAGTCTCCGGGTCAGACCCTGAGAGTTCCCGGGTATGCATATTAGAGAACAGAGACGAGCTGGTTAATTGAACATTTAATCTGGAAAAAGGCTTCACAGTGCTGGTTACAAAAATACATAAATAAAGGAAATGCACAAATAAAGATTACACATAAGCAAAACAGTACGTAAAATAAAATAGGAGAAACAAAAGCGATCCCTATACACAATTACCGATATATTAGGAGTCCTTGTGGGAACTTCAGGTGGTAAAAGCTCTCCGTCCAGTTGTTGCAAAGAAATTCACCTTTTTTTGTCCAAAAACCCATATTAAATATTTCCCACAGTTCCTTCTAAGAGGCCAAACCTCCTGGGTGTTACCTGGGGGATGTTTGGCCTGACAGTTTATGGCCCACTCAATCAGACCTGTCAAGGATGTTACTGCAGTGGTCTACCTGAAAAAAAAAAAAAAATCATAAGGCTTCACAAAACATGCAACCCACAGCACACCTCTATAATGTTATAATAATCATATTCCTCGTATCTGTGTGAATATCTGCACAGCAAACATGCTGGGTCTAACTGGTTGCAAAGTGGCTATTCTTGTAACTCATAGCAGGAACACCTCCACCTGGCATGTTTGGTACCCACCACAAGGGTAAAACCTGGACATTCTGAATATATATTTGTATTGAACCATTTTACACTATATGTACATGTTCTCCCTATTTCATAATATTTGACTGTCCCCTGGATGAACCCCATCAGAGCAGAGGGCCCAAGACCTTTTATGGCACTCTATATGTCCTGCTATGGTGATTTACTCATTCTGTTTCTGGTGATGTTATCTACTCGGCTAACTTAGCTAACACTTTAAATGGTACAATAAAATACACAAAATAAATAAATTATACATACCAGGGTCCTGCAAGGGCCAACTCATGCCTTGGCATGACACCTCCCCCTTAAGATGGTGGACAAAGGGATCAAGCCACAGGCTGATCAATTTTTTTCAGAATTAACCTCCTTTCCCACCTGACGAGACAGGCCAACTGCATTCCCATGTAATCTGCCTTTCTCCCTCCCTGAGCCCCAGCATATCAATGGGAAGGGACTCCCAGTATAAAATATGGTTATCCAAATTTAACCAGTGCCTATTCATGTCAGCACCTGGCTTCTCAGCACAGTGTCTCAGCCCTTCAAGGGAGGGGGTCACTGCGCAGTGCATCCAGGAAATTTGTATTGACCTCCCCACACCTGGCTGCACCAGTGAGTACAGCTCCCTCTGGCAGAGCATTGGGGTGGGATGAGGTCTACCCCTTTGTCTGTCTGCTGGTCAGACAACCTGACCCTGTCATTACCATCCTACAGCTTCAGCCCTGGCATACTGCTGACATGTTACCCCTGCTACCATTAGTATACCTCCCTGTCTTCCATTTTCCTCCTGGGAGCACAACCTCTGCTCTCTACATTCCCCACTCAGGGAACATTTTACAGAAGGAAAATCCCATTCCTCTTCCCCCTTACTCCCAGATATCACTGTCTCACAGGATTTAGACACAGGCAAATCAACCCTCACTCCTGGTCCATCATTCTTAATTGTTACCTGGGGCACACCAAACTCTCTCCCTATTCTTTCTCTACTAGGTTTTGGCATTTGGAATTTATTGTAATCACATTTTACAACACACCCCACCTCACTTTGGAAGGCATCACTGGTTCAGCTCCAACTTGCCCCATCACCTCCACTTTGCCCCTGTCAGCTCCACTTTGCCCGCACCAGCTCCACTTTGCCCCCATCAGCTCCACTTTACCCCCCATCTGCTCCAACTTGCCCCCACCAGCTCTAACTTGCCCCCATCGGCTCCACTTTGCCCCCCATCGGCTACAACTTGCCCCCAACAGCTCCAACTTGCCCCCATCAGCTCCTCTTTGCCCCCCATCTGCCCCAACTTGCCCCCACCAGCTCCAACTTGCCCCCACCAGCTCCACTATGCCCCTTCAGCTCCAACTTGCCCCATCTGCTCCAACTTGCCCCCATCAGCTCCACTTTGCCCCCCATCCGCTCCAACTTGCCCCCACCAGCTCCACTTTGCCCCACCAGCTCCATTTTGCCCCCTCTCAGCTCGACTTTGCCCCCTCAGCTCCAACTTGCCCCCATCAGCTCCACTTTGCCTCCCATCCGCTCCAACTTGCCCCCATCAGCTCCACTTTGCCCCCCATCCGCTCCAACTTGCCCCCATCAGCTACACTTTGCCCCCATCTGCTCCAACTTGACCCCAGCAGCTCCAACGTGCCCCTATCAGCTCCAACTTGCCCCCATCAGCTCCACTTTGCCCCCCATCCGCTCCAACTTCCCCCATCAGCTCCACTTTGCCCACCATCCACTCCAACTTGCCCCCACCAGCTCCAACTTGCCCCCAGCAGCTCCACTATGCCCCCCATCAGCTCTAACTTGACCCCAGCAGCTCCAACGTGCCCCTATCAGCTCCAACTTGCCCCCATCAGCTCCACTTTGCCCCCCATCCGCTCCAACTTCTCCCATCAGCTCCACTTTGCCCCCCATCTGCTCCAACTTGTCCCCACCAGCTCCAGCTTGCCCCCACCAGCTCCACTATGCCCCCTCAGCTCCAACTTGCCCCCATCCGCTCCACTTTGCCCCCCATCCGCTCCACTTTGCCCCCCATCCGCTCCAACTTGCCCCCATCAGCTCCACTTTGCCCCCCATCCACTCCAACTTGCCCCCACCAGCTCCACTTTGCCCCCCCTCAGCTCCACTTTGCCCCCTCAGCTCCAACTTGGCCCCATCAGCTCCACTTTGCCCCCCATCCACTCCAACTTGCCCCCATCAGCTCCACTTTGCCCCCCATCGGCTCCAACTTGGCCCCAGCAGCTCCAACTTGCCCCTATCAGCTCCAACTTGCCCCCTCAGCTCCAACTTGCCCCATCACCTCCACTTTGCCCCTATCAGCTCCACTTTGCCCCCCACCAGCTCCACTTTGCCCCCCACCAGCTCCAACTTGCCCCCACCAGCTCCACTTTGCCCCCATCAGCTCCACTTTGCCCCCCATCTGATCCAACTTGCCCCCACCAGCTCTAACTTGCCCCCATCGGCTCCACTTTGCCCCCCATCGGCTACAACTTGCCCCCAACAGCTCCAACTTGCCCCCATCAGCTCCTCTTTGCCCCCCATCTGCCCCAACTTGCCCCCACCAGCTCCAACTTGCCCCCACCAGCTCCACTATGCCCCCTCAGCTCCAACTTGCCCCCATCTGCTCCAACTTGCCCCCATCAGCTCCACTTTGCCCCCCATCCGCTCCAACTTGCCCCCACCAGCTCCACTTTGCCCCACCAGCTCCATTTTTCCCCCATCTCAGCTCGACTTTGCCACCTCAGCTCCAACTTGCCCCCATCAGCTCCACTTTGCCCCCCATCCACTCCAACTTGCCCCCATCAGCTACACTTTGCCCCCCATCGGCTCCAACTTGACCCCAGCAGCTCCAACGTGCCCCTATCAGCTCCAACTTGCCCCCATCAGCTCCACTTTGCCCCCCATCCGCTCCAACTTCCCCCATCAGCTCCACTTTGCCCACCATCCACTCCAACTTGCCCCCACCAGCTCCAACTTGCCCCCAGCAGCTCCACTATGCCCCCTCAGCTCCAACGTGCCCCCATACGCTCTACTTTGCCCCCCAGCAGCTCCAACTTGCCCCCAGCAGCTCCACAATGCCCCCAGCAGCTCCAACTTGCCCCCATCACATACCTGTAGCTCCCGCGCAGTCTTCTCTTCAGTAATGCAGAGCGCGCCAGGAGATCATGACTCCCAGCACGCTCTGCATTACTAAAGATCCAACCCGATGAGGGAGCGCAGTGCTGCATGCCCACGCCCCCAGTACGTGTGCGCCCTAGGCCGGCACCTACCTCGCCTATAGGTGGCGCCGGCCCTGAAGACACTTAAGAATATGGTGGCCCCAAGTGTCCTCAGAGTAACATCCAATAACAACAACAATAATATAGCTAGAAGGGGCACTTGTGGCACTAAAGATATTGGGGTTTGCAGATGCAACAAGGTTAGGTGCAAGACATGCCCATATATCAATCATGGGGAGTCCAGTTTTAGATCCAAATATACAGGGGAGTCCTTTGAGATTCCCTCCCACTTTGATTGATTAATCCAATTATGTGGTTTACCTGATGGATTGCTTCTGTGGAGCCCAATATGTTGGCAAAACCATACAAACTGTCAGGGAAAGATTTGGACAGCACCGCGTAACATTAGCAAAGGTGTCAAACTTCACAGTTTCAAAACATTGTGAGGAGAAACATAACAAGAACCCAAGTGTGATTAAGATTACTCCTATAGAGCAGATTGGGTTTCCAGTGGGTATCACCAGACCCCAATTTCTCAAAAACAGAGAATCATTTTGGATCTTTAGACTCCTGAGGGTCGAAATGAAATGGTTGAGGGCACCTATGACAATTAAGATGTCTTCTTGACCATGTTTGTTTTTCATTGGGCTACTGGATGCCCATTTATTCTGGAAACCTTTCACCTTGAGGACAGTGATGTTTTTTTGTTTGGCACTTTTATTATCTCAGTTTAGTTTTGAACATATATCCCATTTATATGGGGCAGAAGGGAGTTTATAATATTTTTAGGCACATAAATATTCACTTTATTTTATTTTTATTTATTTATTTTATTTATTCTATTTTTATTTTATTTTTCACATATTATGTCCCATTTATATGAGTTTTAGTTAGACACAACCATTCCAGTCACATATATCTCTTTATTATCTTTCTCAAATATATTTATTATATGAGCCATTCATGGATACACCATTTTTATCACTATATTGGGGAATATATTGGATCCATGCGATATTTGGGATGAGGATCTGCAACATCTGTGTTGCTGATCGTGACCTCGGTTAGCTAGATCATATAGGTATAGTTTGTAGATTCTCCTGTGTGTGATCGCATCGCCTCCCACGTTTGTGGTCCGGACTGAATCCTTTGGTGGGGTCCGGTGGGATCGGACACCGTTAGATATTATCTTTATCAGGTTCAAGTACTGAGATAGTTGGGACAAGGTTTGTTCCCTTTTGATATACACATCATTACACCTTTATACTATTGTCTTGAACCTTCTAAGCTTTAAACTGGTTGTGGGTGATGACAACTGGTAGAAGATTCTATGTGAGTAATATTTCTTACTATATCTTGGATCAAGTGTACTGACACTGGCAAAACTGAACTAATTATCTTCCCAAACTCTCCTAACAGTCCTACTCCAGATTTTACCCTCACTGTCAACAACACTATCATCATACCAACCCCTACAGCACATTGCCTGGGGGTCACATTTGACTCCGCCCTATCATTTATTCCTCATATCCAGTCAGTCTCCAAATCATGCCTCCTCAACCTCCGCAACATCTTCAGAATCCGACCCTTCCATACCCAAGACACTACTAAAATTCTAATCCAAACACTCATCATGTCCCGTCTTGACTACTGTCACTCACTACTAACTGGCCTTCCTCTTGCCCGACTAACCCCACTACAGTCCATAATGAACTCAGCAGCATGACTAATCTACCTCACCAACCGCTTCTCCAACACCAGTCCCCTCTGCCAATCCCTACACTGGCATTAGTACACAGAATTAAATTCAAAATCCTGGTGCTCACCTATAGAGCCCTTACTAACACCTCACCCCCCTACATCTCATCTCTCATTTCCAAATACACTCCCACTCGCCATCTTCGTTCTGCACACGACCTTCTCCTCTCCACATCTCTTATTACATCCTCCCACTCCCACCTACAGGACTTCTCCCGTACTGCACCTCAGCTCTGGAATTCCCTCCCCCGTCCCATCAGACTCTCCCCTAACCTTCAGATCTCCAGACGCTCCCTGAAAACTCACCTCTTCAGGGAAGCCAATCAACTACCTCCATAAATATTATCACCAAGAACCAACCATTCCCTGAACCACTGCACTCAATAGCACTTCTCTCTCCCACCCACTGACCGGCAGCTTATGTGGCAGGAGACACTTACACCCAACAGCACTTATACCTTCTGTATCCTACCCACCTTCCTCTAGACTGTAAGCTCTCACGAGCAAGGCCTTCTGATCCTTCTGCTCTCTACGTATGATTTGTACTATTTAATATCTCTATATGTCTATCCCCTATTGTAAAGCGCTGCGGAATAAGTTGGCGCTATATAAATAAAGATTATTATTATTATTACTCTTTTATATGAACAGGACAGTTCTCATATTTTCTATTTTGTGTTTCCCTTTATGCCCCGCTGGTAAATGGTGGTTCTGCAAGGATCAAGCATGAAGAATCCAGGATATCTGTGTGGAGGCAGTATAATATCCTCCATAGGCGTAGTGTGTCACTGTGATTTTATATTAGCAGAAGGCAGTTTGTTCACAGAAGAGCTAGAGAGTGGTACAAGAATGAGTGTCTGTAGGCAACAGTGAATTATGGTGGATGTTTCTTGCAAGTTTTGGGCTGCATTTCTGCAAATGGAGTTGGGGATTTGGTCAGAATTAATGGTCTCCTCAATGCTGAGAAATACAGGCAGATAATTATCCATCATGCAGTACCATCAGGGAAGCATCTGATTGGCCCCAAATTTATTCTGCAGCATGACAACGACCCCAAACATACAGCCAAAGTCATTAAGAACTATCTACAGTGTAAAGAAGAACAAGGAGACCTGGAAGAGATGGTATGGCCCCCACAGAGCCTTGATCTCAACATCATCGAGTCTGTCTGGGATAAATGAAGAGAGAGAAGCAACTGAGGATGCCTAAATACAGAGAAGAACTGTGGTTAGTTCTCCAAGATGTTTGGAACAACCTACCTGCCGAGTTCCTTATAAAACTGTGTGCAAATGTACCTGGAATTGATGCTGTTATGAAGGCAAAGGGTGGTCACACCAAATATTGTTTTGATTTAGATTTTTATTCTGTTCACTCACTATTATTTTGTTAATTGATAATAGTTTATTTTTACCATGTCTATTTTTGAAAGTATTCTTACTTTACAGCATTTTTTCACACCTACCTAAAACTTTTGCACACTACTATATCTATCTATCTATCTATCTATCTATCTATCTATCTATCTATCTATCTATCTATCTATCTATCTATCTATACATATGTACAGGTATAGTGTGTGCTCTTGCCTTTTGTATACCACTTGGTACTGTTGCTTAAAAAAAGAGGTATAAAAACTAAACAACTGTGGAATTAAAAATCTCCTTGCAGTTGATGTGAAATCTTCCATTACTCAGCTCTCTGTACATACTGAGTACTCTGTAGGAAAAGCAATGTAACATATAAATGTTTCCTGCTTCTTTGCTGTGTGTGGTTTTCTGTTGGTTTGTGCTACGCTGTACTATGGACCACTAGTGACGCACTGTAACGTGGCTGCCTGGGGTAATAACATCCATGGAAAATGCTTTGAAATGTTGGCAACTATGGTAATGTAGAGGAGAGCTAGTTTCCGCAGACTGTGTCTAGAATTCACTTGTTATGCTCCAGCCCTTTTAATATTAAATCCAGACTTGTTATTCCAGGATGTGGCTATGAAGAGGTGGGTGGTGAATCCCACTTCTAAATAATATGATGAAACTCTTCCCAACTCTAAACCCACTCTGCTGCTATGAAATAATACACTTTCCAAATCCGGACTCTGCATAAAGGCACCTACAGAAAGATCCAGTTAAACGAGAGGTAACAGCATAAAACAACACATAGCATTTACACATTTTTTTCCAAAGGAATTGGGTAACATGGAAAAAAATAATTCAAATAGCTGTCACTCACCTGCTGCTGTGGTCTGGATTACATTGCATTTGTGAATGTTTATAAAGGGTTTACTCTGCAAATCCCTCCATAGGCTTAAAGGGATAGTAATACTTAAGATGGAAAAAAATATATGTTGTAGGGTTTATCCCCCTGATTAAAACAAGGACACTCCCACCGCTGAGAGATATTTTATTAAAAAATGATAACAGTTCAAACTTGAATTTTTTTAGGTGCAATATCACAGTGGCCGGAAAATTTACAATGGCGCTGTTGCTATACCATCCTATGGAGATTTATGGTCTACAGACCAGAGCAGTCCATAGGATGGTGCAGCAACAGCGCCACTGTAAATTTCCAGGCCACGGCGATACTGCACCTAAAAAAATTAAAGTTTGACCTGTTATAATTTTTTAATAAAATATCTCTCAGCAGTGGGAGTACCCTTGTTTTAGATAAACCCTACAACATATATTTTTTTACATATTAAGTATTACTATCCCTTTAAATGGTTATCTGTTAGATAAAGCAAGTTCATTACACTTATCCAATGCAATGTAATATTATCTAGGCATGTTTTAGATAATTGCATTAGTTTTTTGTTTTTTTTGTTCTTTTTCCTTGTCTTTTATGTATGTTTTGTCTACATTTGCAGCAGTGAAATGGTTAAGTGTTTGACAGTCAAAGAGATATCCATGCAGTGTAATATGTTGGATGCCTCTTTGCCACTGAAGGTAAAGAACACACTGGGCATTTTCTTTGTTTTCATGAAACCCCTTCAATGAGAAAGAAGTATGCCACACATTTCACTCCATGGATAGCTCTTTCCCTCTTAAAGAGTGAACCCTTTCAGTGGTGCAAAGCTACATAAAGCATTGCGAAGCAAAGCATTAAATACCCCTGAAGCACTGAAAGGAGTTAATGACCACTGGCAACGCAGAGGCCCTTTTGTTATATATATTGCTGTAATGTCCAACCGGTGCCTTGCCTGCTGGGGTCCAGGCTCTCCTCCTCCTCACCGCTGTGCTCCTCGAAACCACTTATTAACCATTTAATTGCAGTGAAAGTGTTAAATTGGGCTTTCCCCACATTTCAGCTCACCTCAAGTAAGTTTGACCTCCACTTGCAGACAGTTAAGTGTAGTGGGAGCCCTCACTTCTGTAGCTCTCACAGTGGCAGCCTGCTGTCCTGCAGTTCAGGCCAGTGTCACCCAGGTTCTGACACAGCATCTGCCTTCCACCTCTATAATCATGCGGCCGCATCCGATCCCTATTTTGGTCCCACTGGTGGCTCGTCGACCCAGCTCTCCCATCCCCATACAGACAGTGATAGCCCTTTGTGTGCCAGAGGGGCACCAACGCATTGCAGAGCAATGTGTTGTGTACCACTCTGGCATTCAAAGGGTTAAGGCGCCCATGCTCATGGAGACAGGTGTGATCCTTTGCAGTGTGATTGGTGTAAGTTACTATGGGATGTGTTTGTGAGGGCAGTGAAGATCGTTGTGGTGGGGAAGTGAAGTGGGTAGGCAAGGCAATTGTTGTGTACACAGCCACCCCAGCTCCCTATGTAATGGCGGGCGGCTGGTCACACCCCCATTAAATCACCCAATGGGAGCAATTACTCCTCCTTCCTGCCTCCCTTGGGGGGGGTCTCCTGAGGAGACCTAAATTATGAAATGAGCCATTCTGTTCTGTGTGTGTGTGTCTCCTGAGGAGACATAAAGTACCTGAGGAGACATAAATTATTAAATGAGCCATTCTGTTCTATGTGTATGTGTGTGTCTCCTGAGGAGACATAAATTATTAAATGAACCATTCTGCTCTATGTGGGTGTCTCCTGAGGAGACATAAATTATGCAATGAGCCTTTCTCTTTTATATATATAGATAAATAAAAGGTATTTTATTGATCCTATACACAAGTACTTAAAAAAGAAGTATTCTGCAATTGTGCATTACATTAAGGATGAGTAAAAATGTTAGTTTCAAACCAAAATCGGCAAATAATGGCACTTTCCACTTGACAAAACATTTCCTGCAAAAAGTGCCCTATTCCCTCTTTTTTCACCTAGCTCATTGCATTGGAATGAATGTGAATAAAAATGTTCTTTCCACCACACAAAAGTTTTCTCTGGTTTTCTACAACCATATAAAAGGCAGTCAGTCTCTCACAGCAGCCATTTTGTGTTTGTGAGAGGAGAGAGCAGCATGTTTTGGAGCTAGAGAAGACAAGCAAATAAAGGGGAATTGAAGTTTAGTTTTAGGGAGTCATTTAGGTAGGACATTTGTTCTCGGTATTATGGGGCACTCTGGTGGAGATGAATGTAGGAAGAAGAATGACCCCAAATACCCCAAAATTCAATTTGCTTGCTGATCTTGCTATTATTATTATTAATCTGTGTTGGATGTGACTGGGTGTGTAAGAATGGAGCAATGAAGTTTGACCCTAAATACCCCAACATTCCATCTGACTGATTTGATTTGAAAGACACAGGCAGCCTAGGGCCAATCAATTTCCTAACTGTTCTTGTTGTTATTGTCTCTGTGCATGGGAAATCTGGGGAAAAGGGTTTTGATTTTGTTTTTCAGTTATTTCTTTTTTTGGATAGTGATAAGATAAGGTGGACAACTGTTTAAAAAATTAATAAATAATTAAAGGTGACAGACAGTTGACTGGGAGCCTGACGTGAGCTGTGTGAGTGAGGCAAGTCATTGCTCTCCATCAGTTGTGTTGTGTACTGTGGATTAAAAACACACATAGTACTGAGTAATGTCCAGCAAACTCACAAGGGGCAGGGGGAGAGGGGAAGGTGGGAGCAGTTCAGGGACATGGGAGTAAAGTGGTAGTTCAAAAATTAACTGCAGCCATGGTTGCTGCAGCATGTGCAGCAAATGATGATGATCCCTCTTCACCTAAAGAGGATGCAGTTTGTCAAGGTTCCACCACCACCAGTGCCAGTACAAAATAAGAACCATATAAGAAGAACTCTGAAGACAACAACGAGTTGCATTCTAGTGTTTATGATGGCAATAGCATAATGGAGAAAGGCGTAGCAGCGGAACCATCTGCTGCATCTGACAGTGGGACATACAAGCACCAAAATACCTGTCCTCAAATTAGTAGTGAACTTCGTGAAAGTAAAAGTAAAAAGTTAGTGCTGTGGGCAAAGGCACTCTGCTTACTAACACATTAAGGCATACATTGCTGTAGGACTCACAACTTTGACTATCAGATACTTATTCCTCCAATGCACCCTCAGAAGTAATGTTGCAGTCAGAAACGTCGTACGTACAGGAAATATAAGCGAAAAATTTGTTAAAATAGTTGAAAAGGAGGAAAATTGTGCACTGGTGAAAAAAAAAGAAAAATCATCTGTTTTTCACGAAAAGTCATGCAGGAAATGTTTGTCAATTTTCGCCCACCCCCTACATTACATATGCAGCTTCTTGTATATAGTGATCTCTATTGAAGTCTGCCTCTAGATCACACCCCCGAAGACCTCACAGCAAACAATCCGATTCAATAGATCTGACTGACTTGTAAGGATCCTTAGCTGTCATCCGACTGAAACTGAAACAACTAAGAGACTAAAACAGAGATCAAATGCAAACACAGTAAATAGAAATAACAGATTGCTGTTTGAAAGATGCCTAACTAGATATGTCCTTCTGATTAACAATTAAGATCCATGTATACAGGGGAGTTTCTCTTTTATAGCTCTGCAATGCGTTGGTACCCCTCTGGCACTCAAATGGTTATAGTGGATCTGTCACCGTCCTGCTGTTAATCTCAAAAAGGTATCTATTTAAAGGGATAGTAATGTTTCATAATAAAAGCAGCTCTAATTAATCATCATAGTATTTGGACTTTGGAGAGTGTTATTTCAATTCTGTCAGAGTTGTAGTTCAAGAGTAATTGAATGATAAAGTATCCCCCTCCCGCCCCCTTTACTGATGTAACACTGTTCAGCCAGAGCAGAAGGGAGGTGCCCAGGTAGACTGCAGAGAGGGGCAATCTTCAATTAAGATAAGGGAAAAACCTGAAAAACTTGTCATGGGGGACAGGGATTTCATTGTTCTCATAGGAATAAGATTGTCCCCTGCTGTTATCTGTCTGGTCTATGGACTGCATTCCACATCTGAAAAGAGATGCTTACACTAGGTAAAAGGGGCGGGAGTGGAAACTTTGCTTGTGAATATCTCTTAAACCATAAACGACTTATATCGTTCTTCATGTTTTTTTAATGCCTACAAAATAAAATAAAGATAAAACGAAGTATTACTATCCCTTTAAACAAGTAGCTAAGCTATTTAACCCTTTTATGTCCTTATGGGCCTTAAAGGGTTAAACAGACTATTCTTCTGGCTGGTTGGGCATGATGGGAGTTGTAGGCCTCAACAGCAGGTGGTGCAACAATTGAGCATGCCTTCCCTATGTCCTATAAACCAAGATAAAGAAAAGTATTGTGGTATAACTGAATTATATGTTGCATGCTTGATGCTCCGTTTTCTAAACTTGGAACACAAACAGGCCTATTTCTGCAGTGGAAAATATGACTAGTTTATATATAAATAACTATAATCTCATCTCTAGCAGTTGGTAGAATGCAGCCTTTTGCGAACATTTGGCAATAGGATGCCTGATCAGGTAAAGTCTATAAGAATAGACGAGGTGTATATTTTCCGTGAGCTAACGACTTAATGAATCACTGAGTTTTCGATGGAGTCCTGAGGAAATTACAGAGACACATTTGTTTTGCTCAGTCTAATTAAAGCTGAGAGTAGTCTGAATAACACCATAAATAATCAGCGTACACCAGCATTAAAAAAATAAATGTGTTCTGTATTGATTCCTTACCATGATACAGCTAAGGAAATGACCTCGTAGAATGCAGGCTAACTCCTCTCATTACACTAATAACACACAAGTATATATACATAGATCCATTGTTGGATTTACATCTCAGGCACCCACAAGCAAGGCTCGCTAGGTGCCCTTAGCTCTGCCCATGGTCACCCCAACTGTTGACATGACCCCATCCCCAGTCCCTTAAATACATTGCAATGTGTCGGCTATCTCTCTGTCACTCAAAGGGTTAATCAGTCCTGGATGTCATGTCCATGTATAAAGGCAGGTAATCAGTCTTTAGCTTTCCAGCTGTTGGCAACAACAATTCACATCACCCTAATAGCTGGTTGGGGGTGATGGGAGATGTAGTCTCCGACAGCTGAATGTACAGAGGTTTCAATATGTGAGGCATAAGTGGGGAACCTCTGGGGCAAACCAAATCCTAATTGGTTTAAATGGGGATTTTAAACCCATGAATGTCAGAGGGGTCTCCCAAAGCTTCACTCAGAGCTCTGTATACTGTGTATATTTTCCTAAGAGTGTCCCCAGACATCCAACTCCCTACTAGTTCACTGACACTGAGGAGGTCTCCCCTGACATCACCATTTCTGAGCTCCTATGCACTCATAAATACACAAGATTGGTGGCTGGGGCATTTAATGTGTGGGTGTTCTCCTAGGGCCTCCTGGATTAAGTGACCTCATCTTCCCAGCAGAACATTTTCACAACAAGAAATCAATTTAATCCTGAGGTCAGGTGGTCAAGAAGAACTGAGGCCATTCTGGATGTACAAAATACTAATTTGGTGTTTTTCCAAAATATAGGAAATGGGAAGTAGGAAGCCTATGATGAATTAAGATGATCCTTGTGACCAGACGGAGTAATTTAGAACTATAACATTTGAAATATTGATCACTCTTTTGTACATTGTGTGACATTTGGTAATAGTGTGTGAGGGGTTATACTATAAGTCCTGCAAAGGGGATGGCAGTGGGGACCAGAGTGCAGAGTGGGCTGTTAAGTCCAGCACTCTGGCTTGTTTAAAGAATACTCCATGTGCTAAGGAATGTTTGGAATGTGAATTGACTCCTGCTGTGCTTCATTGACCAGTCAGGGGAGGACCAGTTATGGACCAGTTAAAATGTCCCTTTTTCAAGCACTAATTTATATTCTTATCTTGATAAGAGTGTCTGGAAGTGTATATAAGCAGTGTGTTTTATCAATAAAGGCTGTTCTGTTCTACCCTCCTTAATACAAGTCTCAGCTGTATTTCTGGAGGGGGCTTGGGCTGGGGATTCTTTCCTTAGCCTCTGCAAGAGCAAATTCACTTGCCACGCCGGTCTACTGGTGTAGGGCCTCTGGAGACCCCACCTAAGGTTCTGCAGCTAAATTCACTAGGTCTGCCAGAGGGCAGCATCCAGTTGTTCCTGCCTGACTATCCAGGACCTCCAGACACCAGGAAGTAGCAGGTCTTCAGCCAGCTGTGGAAGAGGGGCAGCAGCAGTGGTGGTTCAGGAACCAATGACCCCAAAAGGGTCTGGTAAATTCTGGTACCATCACAATCCTACATTCCTCTACTACTATATTGGTGTACACCAATCACAATTCTGCCTTGTCCAATGGCTCGGGGCACTATGAACTAAATCACATGTAGAGAGCAGATCTGTTTAAATAAGGGGATACCACAATATGTTTAGGGAATTTCTGTGGTGCACAGACCTCTCTCTGAGGTATATCATACATCTGTGCTGTAGAAAAAGGGGAGAAAAAACAAGGGGCGCCCCCTGTGTATATCAAACTAAGTCAATAGAGGACCACCACCGCACTCTATTGTGCGCACTCACAAATAGAAATCTGTCGGCAACAGCTTATGCCAACTCCGACAAACAGAACTCCTGGAGTGGTTCAAACTGCCTCCAGATACAGTATTCTCCTTTAAGATAAACGGCTGTACCCTCACAAATCTCGCTCTCCCACAGTGGCAAATCAAGAGTATACCATAAAAACAAAAACACAAAGAGGGGCGCCAATGGTGAAGTATATTATCTCAAGGTGAATATAAAAAGATGAAATTTCACTCACATTTGGATGTTGTCAGAGCTCCATGGTTTGGATCATCTGACTGTAAAAGCATACGGAGAATAAAACCGTCTCCGTTCGGTTCTTTGTCTTCTTATAAGTAGATTTAATGAAATGTAGCAGGCGGACACTCAAATAAATTGTAAAATTTAATACATAAAATGATACAATAAATAGGCTATAGACGCTAACGCGTTTCGTGGCTAGAAAGCCGCTTTTTCAAAGCAACCAACAAGCCTTAATACAATAAAAATGTATATCATACATCTGTCCCCATGCAACATTCTGCATTGATAGTGGTACATTGGGCCAGTACCACTGCTTTCACTATGCCCTTCCAGGTCCTCCCTCAAGACCAGGAATTGCAACCTTTGTATCACCAGACTTTGGAGATAAAGGACAATGTTAAAAGTGATGACACTGGTTGGAAAGGATGGACCCATGGCTAACCAGGTAACCCAATCGCAGGAAGCCTTGTATCATCTAGGTTGTATGTTAGCAGGATGAAGACATAAACTTAACATGGATGTGTATAGATCTGTATCCAGTATTGTGGGACTGCGATCTTCCATAGAGAATTTGAAGGGCCCCAAAATGGAGCTGATGCAGAGGTGAAATGGTGTGCAGCTCAATCTCATTGGCCTGGATATTTTGAATGTTGGTCTACACAAAGGTATAGAGAAAAGATTGGCTGTGATGGACCACTGCTCCTTGTAGACAAAAAAGAGGTAGACGTTAGTTTTATCAGTGAAAGATGGAACTGTTAACCTGCCTTTCGGGTTTTGGGTGTCTGCTCGTCCCTCTAGGCTTGTACTTAGGAGCTGACGGCGTACCATTTAGTGTTGGGTTTTGTTGTTTAACTGCTATGTTAATACATTCTGTGACCTTTTCCCATCCATGCAAGTTGTATGCTCTAGGGTGGTAATGGGCCTTTTGTGTTCTGCATGTGATGGAGTATGTGCTCTCTGGTGTGATCATGTTATTTTAGACATGGAAGCAAACAATCACTGCCAAACACACCTTACACATTTTCCTGATTATAAAACTCACTGAGCCATGTGTGCTAACAAAGCATTTGAGACTAGCATTCAAAGATTTAAAAGCCCCATTTAAAATACTGAGAGTTTTTATTGCTCCCTTATGGAGCAGATGGGTTACCCATAATTTTCCCATAGTACATATGGCTCAGTGAGATTTCTCTATCACTACTGTATTTGCTGGACAATAAGAGATCCCAATATGTTAAAGGTCTTTGATAGGTATTGTAAGAAATTCTATCTAGCCCCTCTTACCAAGGGTACAATTGTTCTTTGGGGATTGGTTGTAACTTAAGAATCACACAGATAAGGGATACTATTGAAAATGATTGTATTATGTACAGAATCAAAATACTGTTAGAGTTTGGATGGTATATACATGAATAAAACAATATCATAGATTACAGGTATGGAAAAGATGGAATTGAATTGGATACCAGTAAATTATATGATGAAAATCTCCTCACACCCTCCAGCACAAATCTTGGTTTCTGGTCTCTTATCTGCTGGGCTCACATCTGGACAGGAATCAGGACTGCTGTGCTCAGGCTTCTCTCATTCCCTTCTCCTCTGCTCTCCTCCAGTTCTCCTGAAGTTCTCCTCAAGGTCTCCTTCCACCCCCCAAAAACATAGCTCCTTTATACCATTTCCACATCACTTAGGTCTGGTGTAAACTGGTTAGCTTAATTGACTTTTCTCACCACACCCACTTGCCATTTCATGGTGGCCTCAGAGATATTACTGATGGGGAAGGCTCCAGAAACAGGTGTATCAGAAGCATTTGTTCCTCTATCTGAAATCTTTGTTTAGTTGACAAACAGAGAAAGTGTTTACATCTGTCCTCCTTCCTTTCTTGTATGACCAAGAGAGAGATTCCTTTGAGTCCTCAAATGGCTAAATAAGGAATGCATCCTGTCAAGCCACTTGAAACAACCTTTATTGGTGTAATTGTGTGACCCCCTGCTGTTTGGAACAGCTGAAATTGCCCTGGATTCTTAATTAAAGAAACTTATTTCCAATTGTATATTCCTAAGGCATAATACAGACATTTAACCATACACTTGTATCATACACACACACATAATAAATATATATATATATATATTTACATACATACACACACACATAATAAATTGCATACAATGTCCATATCCATAGAGATAAAGACATGTATACATACATAAACACAGATATATATCTCCACAGACAAAACCCTGTTAGAAGTCATATTTGATCCATTTTGTCTTTCTTACAGTATAAAAGTATTTGTGGTTCCCTATTCACTGGAGAAATCATAGTGTGGTGTACATTTCAGAAATACATATTTTTTCTAATCAGAATCTGTCACCACATTCAGCATGCAATGTTCAGAAAAAATGTGTTATAGCAAATATATAGTGATACATATAAGGGTGGAAGCACTCAGTCTATTAAAGTAATTGAATGCCCAGATGCACAATCCCAAACACAGAATAATATCACATAAAATAAAAAAGGGGCAACACGCATTTTATTAGGGTCAACATTTCGGTCTGTACGGACCTTTATCAAGACCTCTGTTTCACTGAAGAGAATGTCCATTGCCTCAGTTTCTGTGAATGCTAGTGACTCCTATGGTTGGAAAATGGTCACTGCGGGACGGGGTGTCTTCCATCACTTGCTCTCTCTCAGAATATCCCAGATGATAGGGACACAGCAGCAGTAGTAAGAAAACAATACCAAGAAAAATGAAACTGCGAGTGCACTCCACATTAATAGTACAGTGAGGCAGATGAGGGTGAAAGCACTTTGTCTCTTAAAGTATAGAATGCCCAGGTGCACGATCCCAAAAACAAAACAATAACACATAAAAGAAAAAAGAGGGAACACCTGTCCTTATAGACCAAAACATTGACCCTAATAAAACTAGTTTTTTGCTATTAAAATGTCCCACGGTTGCTATATATAATCTCTAGCCATTGTCGGTCCACTGTAAGATGAAGACCTCCTCATCAAGCCTCCAACAACTTCGGTCCTGTGCCTTTTGTTGCCACTGTGTACCAACAGATTTGGTAATTTCATCTACCCATCTTGTCTTTGGTCTTCTACTTGGGCATTTAGTATCGAGTGGAATCCTTTCCAAAATTAATTTGGTCCATCTACCATTAGGTCTTCTTGCTGTTTGACCTGCCCATTTCCATTTCAGGCAATTTACCCTTCAATTTACCCTTTGTTTGCTGATGAAGCCACTCACCTGTTTTTCGGTCTCTTTTTGTTATGTTTAGATTTTGGTGCTCCATACTTACCTTTGTAACTGTAAAGGAGTAGTAAACTTTTTTTATGAAAACACATATTTTATAGATCTTTTCCTGCTGAATAAAACAAGGTCACTCCCACTGCTGTCAGATGTTTTATTCAAAAATTATAACAGTTCAAATAATCAGGAAGTGAATTTACTGTGTTTACTTCCTGATAATTCTAACTGACAGGAAGTGACAGGCAGTTTCTATCACATTCTATGGAGAACTGTATATCACTGACTTTCTTGACTTTCCTCTCCATTAGAATGTAACAGGAAAAACTAATTAGAATTTGACCACTAGAGGGCACTGCTAATGTAAAAAAAACATTGTTTTTAAACTGTAATAACTCTGGAAATATGAATCTCTTGGCAGTGGGAATTTCCTTATTTTACTCAGCAGTAAAATCCCTACAATATATATATTTTATATTTTTTCATAAAAAAGTTTACTGCTCCTTTAAATTTTTGTATGCCTTTAGTATTCAGTGTCCATGTTTCACAGCCATACTTATGGACTAGAAGAGAAAACAAAAAAGAAGGCTCTTCTGGTGCAATAAAGGTTTTTATGAGACATTTTTCACCAAACCATCACCGTCTTAAAGGGATAGTAACACTTCGTTTTAAATTTATTTTATTTTGTAGGCATTAAAAAAACATGAAGAATGATATAAGTCTTATCTCTCAAACCTTTATGGTTTATGAGATATTCACAAGCAAAGTTCCCCTCCCCGCCCCTTTTACCTAGTGTAAGCCATCTCTTCTCAGATGTGAGTCTGGTTGTATGACAGTACAGGTAACAGAAGGGGACAATTTTCTTTGTATGAAAACAATGAAAGCCCTTCCCCCCTTGACAAGTTTTTCAGCTTTTTCCATTATCTTAATTGAAGATTGTCCCTCTCTGCAGACTACCTGGGCATCTCCCTTCTGATCTGGTTGAACAGGGAAGGGATACTTTGTTTGTGAATATCTCTTAAACCATAAAGGTTTGAGAGATAAGACTTATATCATTCTTCATGTTTTTTTAATACCTACAAAATAAAATAAAGTTAAAATGAAGTATTACTATCCCTTTAAGAAACATACTCACAAGGTAATATGTTCAACTCAACACTTATGTGTTAGTTGACAATTGCGCTTGAGGGGCGTGTATCACTGTCCCCACAACAGTATGAATCTTTCTTCACAGCAGGGCAGTTCCTTAATACAGCTCACCAGAAGCTCAAAATATGTAGAAAAAAACAGAAAAGAGCACCCAATAGTCATGTTATCCTTGTAACAGATGCATTAGTAGAATAGAAATTATATTCACAAGTGTGATGGTAGTGGAAGGGTTTATACCCAACTACAATAAACCAGCCATACAAAGATATCCTGTCTCTGTTCAGGTGACCGTGACTTGGAGTTATAGGGTCCACACAGTGCTGCTTGTTGATCTTCAAAATTATTTAGTGTGTAAATCACAATACAAAAATATGATAAAAAATATATAAAAAGTTAAAAACCAAGACTTGCTAAACAATAACGTTTTGTAGTCCCCTGACTACTTCCTCAGCATACCTGTGAACTTTTAATGCAGGGCTACCCGGAGGGTAACCCTGTCAGTGCCGAAAATGACGCGATTCGCGTCATAAAGGGGGCGGGGTTTAGTCGCTGGGGCGGGACAAAAAAACCCTGCAAGATGAAGGTAAGAGGGCGGGTAGTGGGAGGAACCGGGCAGGATGGAGCACAAGTGCGCAGAGTTTCTACTTAAACTCTGCCCACCCGGTGATTCACACATTGCCCCGGAGACCCGGTAATTCAGTTTGAAATCCGGAGTCTCCAGGGCAAAACTGGAGAGTTCCCAGGTATGTTCCTCAGCCAAATGCTATATGCAATAGGAAAACCAATATACTCAGTAGGCAAAATGCAATATTCTATACGCTATATACAGTAGGCAAAATGGTATACACAAAAACGCAATACACACAATGCTATTAGGCAATATGCTATACGCAATTCACTATATGCAAAACACAAGCTCACACACGTCACACACACATGCGAGCTTGCTCTCATGTGCGTGCAGCTCACACAAACAAGCACACACAAAAGCATGCACAAAAACATGCTCACACAAGCATTCACACACACACTCACACACACTGATGTAGAGTCATGTAACGAATTGCTTTACAATGCATTGCACACCTTTTGGAGCTGAAAGGGCTAAGCACTGATAATTCAACAAGCCACTCATTAAAGGAACAGTAATACTTAAAATGTAAAAAATAATATGTCGTTGGGTTTATCCCCCAGAGTATAACAACTGCAGAAAGGTGTTTTATTCAAAAGTTATTATAGCTCGAACTTGAAATTTTTAGGTGCAGTATAATAGTGGCCTTAAATTGTACAGCGGGGTTGTTGCTATACCATCCTATGGAGATTTATGGTCAACTGACCAAAGCTGTAGCAACAACAACACTGTATAATTTCAATCCACTGTGATACTGCACCTAAAAAAATCCACATCTGACCTGTAATCACTTTTGAATGAAACAATTTTCATGAGTGGAAGTACCCTTCTTTTACTCAGAGGGATAAACCCTACAATATTAAGTATTACTATCCCTTTAAGCATTCATTACTAACCGCACAGCCGACGCCATGCCAAAATTGCTAGTATATATATATATATATATATATATATATATATATATATAATTCAGCGTTGACAATGCTCCCTGAGCTTTGCTGAGATTTAGATTTTATTATTTGGGATGTGCTGTTTTCCTCTAATGTTGTGTAATCCTGCTGTGGACCTCTCAAGCAAATAAAGTAGAAAAAGTGCAGGCATTGTAATGTAGATAATCTAATCAGAGTCATAAGGAGATAAAGTGACTCCCGCAAGGTCACACAAGGTCACAACACAGAAATCAAACCAGCATTCACCTTTTCATGCCCAACGTTGTTCACAGAATCCACACACCTAATCTATCTGTATAATATTCTTTCCTTAACCCTTCAAGTGACAGAGGATTGCACAATGCAGTGCTTTCCTAAAAGGATTAATTAAAGGGACACTCAAATCCCCACATAACCTGACTTAGAACAGGGGTGTCAGAGTTTAGTCATCTAGGTATTTAAACAGGCCAGGATTTAAAGCTATCCTTGATTATGCACAGATTAAAAAAAAACACTCAAAATGAAACATGTTGATAAAAGTTTAACAATTTGAATGCCAGAGGGGTGTGCAACACATGGAGGAACAATGCTTTGTGCTCCCCTCTGTTAATCAAAGGGTTAGATGGCATGCACTTGCAGATGGCATATGTAAAAATGTATGAATTATATGTCAATTAATTTATTGTGATTAGTACCCACTTTCTCAGACCATTTACAGACAGCTCTGGACAATCACCTCAAGATTGCAGTTTTGCTTTGAACCCTGAAAAAGGCAGTAATGGTTGCTCCTTCAGAGCATATACAAGACTAGATTTTAGGACTCAAAAAATAAATACATATGTTTTTTACAGATGCTATTTTAACCCCTTAACGCCAAACAGCAGTCCCGGCACATCAAGGGGTAATGATCATAATGTGCCTCATGGCAGGGAGGCTGTAACTGACTACTCCAGGGCCAGATCAGTCAGTTCCAGCCATTCCCCAGTGGTTCTGCACATGTGATTGCTGCAAATGGAGTCACTTGAAAAAGGCAGAGATTGTTCTCTGCCTTTCTCCTCACTGTTATCATGAGTCAGAGAGAGACGCAAAGAACATGGCTCCCAGTGCTTCAAAAGCCAAAGGGGTGCACTTTTGTTGTGATGGTGCCCTGGCTTGGTTCCACTGGTAGTCTCAGATCTCCAAATAAATTGTCTGACACCCTCTCCCATCCTGGTTCCACTGGTTTTTGCAGTCCCCACATACAGTATCTGAACCTGAGCCTGATATAACTGGAGGTCCCAGTTCCTCCATACACTGTCTGAACCCCACCCTGGTTCTACTGGTAGTCTAAGATCCCCATATACATTGTCTGACCCCCATCCTGATTCCACTTGAAGTCAGTACCCAGATACACTGTCTGCCCCAGCCTAATTTCATTGGTAGTTTCAGATCCTCACATACACTGTCTGACCTCTCAGTCTGGCTCCCACTGGTAGTCTCAGATCCTTACATACATGTCCTGACCCCCCCAAGCCTGGTTCCCCTGGTAGTCTCAGATCCCCGCATACACTGTCTGACTCCACTAGCCTGGTTTCACTGGTAGTCTCAGATCCTCACTTATACTGTCTGACTCCACCTGCCTGGTTCCACTAGTAGTCTCGGATCCCCACACACACTGTCTGATTCCACCAGCCTGGTTCCTCTTGTAGTCTCAGATCCCCACATACACTGTCTGGTTCCACTGGTAGTCTCAGATCCTCACTTACACTGTCTGACTCCACCAGCCTGGTTCCACTGGTTGTCTCAGATCCCTGCATACAGTGTCTGACTCCACCAGCCTGGTTCTACAGGTAGTCTCAGATCTCCACATACACTGTCTGACACCACCAGCCTGGTTCCACTGGTAGTCTCAGATCTTCACTTACACTGTCTGACTCCACCAGCCTGGTTCCACTGGTAGTCTCAGATCCCCACATACACTGTCTGACTCCACCAGTCTGGTTCCACTGGTAGTCTCAGATCTTCACTTACACTGTCTGACTCCACCAGCCTGGTTCCACTGGTAGTCTCAGATCCCCACGTACACTGTCTGACTCCACCAGCCTGGTTCCACTGGTAGTCTCAGATCCTCACTTACACTGTCTGACTCTACCAGCCTGGTTCCACTGGTAGTCTCAGATCCTCACTTAAACTGTCTGACTCCACCAGCCTGGTTCCACTGGTGGTCTCAGATCCCCACATACACTGTCTGACTCCACCAGCCTGGTTCCACTGGTAGTCTCAGATCCTCACTTACACTGTCTGACTCTACCAGCCTGGTTCCACTGGTAGTCTCAGATCCTCACTTAAACTGTCTGACTCCACCAGCCTGGTTCCACTGGTAGTCTCAGATCCCCACATACACTGTCTGACTCCACCAGCCTGGTTCCACTGGTAGTCTCAGATCCTCACTTACACTGTCTGACCCCACCCTACCATTCTTATAACATAATCAATACTGGTACCAGAGCCTATAATGGAGTGAGAACAGTTCAAATAAGAAAACACTGACACATTCGGGTCAGTTTCAAGATATCTGGGCATGATTATCTTGTGAAGTACATGTCGATTGTTGATGTTAACAAGTTATAAATATAAGAAGCAACTGATGCACCGATTTATCAGGTATATCGTAAAGACACCTTGATACTGGAAATAAAGATAGGGAGATTAACCATTTGAATGCCAGAGAGGTAATCAACATATTAATAAAGGGGTTACTTAAACTAGGAAATAATGAATGTATACAAACAATATATTCATCTTTATAGACCAGTTGTATAGTGCTACTATTGTGCTTAGGCCTCCTGAGATCCTTGATATACTAACACATGAAAACAATGTTTCATTTTTGCAGCTGTAACAAAGGAAGCCGCACACATTCAGATTTAATAAAATACACAAGATGGCAAACCTTTGGGTGATCATCACATTATCTAAAAGGGATATTGGTTAGAGGAATACAATTCTATGTAGCATCAAAAAGAAGAAGAAAACACAGAGCGTGCCATTTGTGACTTATAGCTTAAAGGGATAGTAATGTTTCATAATAAAATCAGCTCTAATTAATCATCATAGTATTTGGACTTTGGAGAGTGTTATTTCAATTCTGTCAGAGTTGTAGTACAAGAGTAATTCAATGACAAAGTGTCCCCTCCCGTCCCTTTTACTGATGTAACACTGCTCAGCCAGATCAGAAGGGAGGTGCCCAGAGAGGGACAATCTTCAATTAAGATAAGGGAAAAACCTGAAAAACTTGTCAAGGGGGGCAGGGATTTCATTGTTCTCATAGGAAGAAGATTGTCCCCTGCTGTTATCTGTCTGGTCTTACAACCAGATTCACATCTGAGAAGAGATGGCTTACACTAGGAAAAAGGGGCGGGAGGGGGAAACTTTATTTGTGAATATCTCTTAAACCATAAAGGTTTGAGAGATAAGACTTACCGTAAAATCTCGGGTATAATACGCACAATTTTACCCCTCTTCACCTTATGTGAAGTGGGGGGGGGGGTGTATTATACCCAAGAGTTTTTTACAGACTTTAAAAAAAAAAAAAAAGAAAAGTTAGCGCTTCCTGCTCCCTCTCTCTCCCTGCAATCTGGTGATTAAGTAAGACTTACTTTTTGAAGCTTTTATGGTGTACCGGTATCTGAAAATAGATCCCTCTCTCCCATCTCCCTGCGGGCGGCACGCTTGTATCTGCCGCCCGCTTCCTTCAAATCGGCTTTCAGGACCTTGAGATCCTCACATAGGAGGAAGGTCCTGAAAACCGATTGAAGGAAGCGGGCGGCAGATGCAATCGTGCCGCCCGCAGGGAAGATGGGAGAGAGGGATATTTTTTCAGATACCGGTACACCATAAAAGCTTCAAAAAGTAAGTCTTACTTAATCACCAGATTGCAGGGAGAGAGAGGGAGCAGGAAGCGCTAACTTTTCTTTTTTTTTTTTTTTTAGTAAGGGGAAAACAAGGGTGCGTATTATACATAGGCACTCTTGTTTTCCCCTAAATCTTGGGCATAATAAACACCTGCGTATTATACACAGGTGCGTATTATACCTGAGATTTTACGGTATATCATTCTTCATGTTTTTTTAATGCCTACACAATAAAATAAAGTTCAAACGAAGTATTACTATCCCTTTAAACAATCTGATTGTATATAAAAGTCCCATGGTTAGAGGCAGTATACATCCAACAAGACAGGCATGCAGAGATATTAAACCTGCCTGTGCTTGGACTCTCACTCAGACAGATGATATTGCCAAAGAAAGTTAAAAAGTTTATTCCACTAAAATACAATAACAATCTATTTGCACAATGATATACATAGACACGTGAGTAGACATCTGTATGTTGTTATCGGTGAAGGGATTACAGTTTATTCCTGGGAATGTATTATGCTAGGAGCACCTCTCCTCCTTTTTTTTCTTTTTCACAATTCTGTGAAAGTAAAATAAATTGGTGAAAAAAGGGCAATTTCCCTGAAATGTTCTCATTTCTGGCAGGTTTCTACCAAATCATACTGTTATAGGTATATATAATTGTCACCTTAATGTGTTACAACAATAAATCTAATTAGTAGTAAACATTCAAGAAGGATTATAAACCATAATCTCCTTTGCTTTCCGTTCCATCATTCCCAGTCCCCATTCATGACCCCATTCCCTGCCATCAAGCCACTTGCCACCCATAATCCCTTTGCCAAACTACAATTCCCCAAACCCAGTCATAACCCCCCTTGTCCAAAATATAATGCATCTTTTACAGCAGTAATCTTCTCTGCCAGTAATAATGTCTCTGTCCTTATATAATCCACATTATCCAGACATAATCCCAACCCCTCACCCAGCTATAACCTCATTTACCCAGTCATACCCCCCTCTTGCCTTGCCATACCTTCTCCTTGCCCAGCCATAAGAGCTCTTGCCCAGCCGTAATTCCCCTTGAACATCCATAACTCAGTTTGAAAGCATAACCCCCTTGCTCAACCTTAATCCCTCTTGTCCAGTTATAATCCCCCCTTTGCCTATATATAAAATCCCCCTTCCCCATTTCTAATCCACATTTCTCAGTTATAATCCCCCTCTCCTATCCATAATTCCCCTTAACCAGATATAATCAGTCTTGTAGAACCATAAACCCTGTTGCCGAGATATAATCCGTTTGGCCAGAAAAAAAGCTCCTTATCCAGTCATAATCCCCACCAAAATGTAACCCCCCTAACCCAGTTATAGCCCCTTCTTATCCAGAAGTAATCCCTGCTTGCTCAGTCAGAATACCCCTTGCCCAGACATAATAACTCTTCTTTATCTCTTTTCACCATTTCTAATTTACCTCCTCCCTTTCCCATCCTTTTATTAATTTACTAATTGTGGTCCCATCCCTTTTACAACTGTTTTCAGCAGGGAGGAACCCTCCTAGTTGGTGGCAAGTGCTCTGAGTCGAGAATCCTGAGTTAATCCGTAGTCTCTCTCAGAGTCAGGGAGGCATTCTCACGTGATCTCTCAGCCTGTGCTATTGTAGCTGTACACGCCTGGGGTTGCTATGTGTGGCTGGCTGTGACCGCAAATTGTTTTAAATAATAACTCATGGCTTTGCTGGCAGTAGTCACACCGAGGGCCATCAAATTCCAGAAAGCATAGCCGTGGTGGCCATACTTGTGGTAGTGGCTGCATGTGACAAGGTTGGTGGCCATACTTCAGAAATGCTGGTTACACCAATATATCCTATATAATAATTTGCTAAAACGTGTGTAACAACAAAGTCATGCACAGTAGAGACTGCCCACGTCACGGCTGATACAGAGCTGGATGCTCCTTTGGAGCGTCCAGCTCTGTATCAGCCGCGGAGCGGGCAGTCTCTACTGTGCATGACTGCCCCACGACTGTCTGGCAGTGGCACTGTGGCCCGTGTAACGGACTCTTCAACTAGTACACTAATATTTCATCAGCACTATTATACTAAAAACCAAAAACCCTAAAAACCTGCTTGATAAGTAACATTCTTCAATGCAATAATTATGCAAACCTTCAAAACTAGAATCACAACAAATGAAAAGAAACAAAAATGAATAATCAGACAGGTATATATCATTGTAAAAATAAATGAATAGAAATGAGTGAAAAAATATAAATGTAAATGAAAGTGTGCATTAAACCAAAGCATAATGAATTAAAGTAGTGCACATGAACAATACTTCTACATATATATGTGAATATGAGAGTTCTTTATACATGAGAATAACAGTGGATTACGTGACCAGCAGGTCAAATGACCATTACATGAGAACAGCAGTGTTTTACATGCAACCAGCATGACAATACACTTTTACATAAGAGCAGCAGAGTATTAAACTTTACAAGCAGAGCAATCTACCATGACATTACACCAGCAGAACATTACACCATTACAGAATGAGGTGACTTGATACTTCTTTTTTTTTTTTTTTTTTTCCTTTTTTTAAATTCACCCCTGTCCTTAATACCTTGGATCCTAGAGACTTTTGCAATGTCTCTAGCACCCAATGGGTTAATTGGTTAGGAAAGACATTAAATGCTGTACAAAACTAAGGCCAACTTGGACACCCTCCAGTACTAGACTGCTTCCACCAAACAATAACTACATTCAGGAACTACTTTACCAATCTAAGCATATCCCTTACCATATTATAGCTAATCAAGTCTTGTAGCAAGGACAAATGAAATCGTAACCTGCTTGTTATGTGTGGCCACCCACCATAAATTAACGTGTTGGACATATTCCCAGAGTTTCCTTTTTTATAAGAGGTTTCTTACACCAAACAAATGCTGGAAATCCAACTCTCCCTCTTCCAGTTCTGTGGTCTGCATTAAGAAAAGGGATGAACTGGCTTGAAAATATAAAGGCAGTTAGAAATATTATATAGAGTGACCAAGTGAACAATTGTGGCCTGACAGTCTAAAAGATGATGATTCCCATCTCTCTTACAAGTTCATTGTCTCCTAACCTATGCCTCACCTCACTCTATATGAGTGCTAAAATCTCTAGTTAACGGAACATTAATTAACAGTAGGGCAGGGCAGAGCGGAGTGAGTACCTTGTGTCAACAGGGACCCCCAAATGACCAGATTCGCCCATGCAAAACTGCATTTTAATTAAAATAGAAGTTTGACCCATACATTTTTATTGCATGAAAAATCTCTCAGCAGTGGAAATATCTTTGTTTTAATCAGAAGAAAAAGACTACAATATCTCTGTTTTTTAATTAAAAAGAGTACTGCTCATTTAAATATTTGCATCATTGCTATAATATAATATAAGATAAGGATCATTATTCTATATCACAACAGACCACAATAAATTATTGAATGCGGTTTGTATGGAGTGCCAGTATGAGCATATTGAACATGTCCTCAGAACATCTAATATCTAAACACAGTCAAAAAGGAATCATCACATTCTATTGACAAAGGCCTCAGTCTGCCTGGAGCACTGCCACAATTATGCAGAGCGCGGCTAGACAAATATTGTAATCATTAAGTTGATTCGCTAAATGATTTCACCATCTACAGCCAACTTTCTTTTACCTCCAGGACAAATACATCATTCAGCATTTAGTCTCTGATACTTCAAAAGTATTACGATTTATACATGCTTTTATTATCAAGACTTCTATAAAGCTTACTGTGAGAGATTAAAAAGATAAGGACACATTTGTAACATGTACGTCCATAAATAATTCATGTTTGCATTGTTAAAAGACAAACTGCCAGCGACACACTGATCATTTAAATAAGGTTGTTAAATGGCCAGTTATGTATGATAATACACATTACTTCACAAGACAAATGATCTCTCTGAAAAGTCAACAAACACCATATAAACACCTTATTTACTGTTTCAGGAGGGTTCTTGTGACACCTTTCATAATAAATCTTTTTTGTAAAACAGCCGAGAAATTATGTATTAAACATTAAAAGGATTATTTATTAGAATATATTTCTAGATTTTCACAGGAAAGAGACTGGTTTAATTGGACATTAGTATTTTTAAAGTGTTTCAGTGGAGTGAGATGATGAGAAGGTATGTAGATTGAATGTAACTCTATTCCATGTGTGTATACACAATGCCTTGCAAAAGTATCCACCCCCCCCCCCCCTTGGCATTTTTCCTGTTTTGTTGCATTACAACCTGAAATTAAAAAGGATTTTTGGGGGTTTGGATCATTTGATTTACACAACATGCCTACCACTTTGAAGATGCTAAATATTTTTTTATTTTGAAACAAACAAAATATAAGACAAAAAAAACAGAAAACTTGAGCGTGCATAACTATTCACCCCCCCAAAATCAATACTTTGAAGAGCCATCTTTTGCAGCAATTAAAGCTTCAAGTCTCTTGGAGTACATGTCTATAAGATTGGCACATCTAGCGACTGGTATTTTTGCCCATTCTTCAAGGCAAAACTGCTCCTTCAAGTTGGATGGGTTCCGCTGGAGTACAGCAATCTTTAAGTCATACCACAGATTCTCAATTGGCCATTCCAAGACTTTTAAATGTTTCCCCTTAAACTACTCGAGTGTTGCTTTAGCAGTATGCTTAGGGTCATTGTCCTGCTGGAAGGTGAACCTCCGTTCCAGTCTCAAATCTCTGGAAGACTGTAACAGGTTTCCCTCAAGAATTTCCCTGTATTTAGCTCCATCCATCATTCCTTCAATACTGACCAGTTTCCCAGTCCCTGCTGATGAAAAACATCATGCTTCACTGTGGGGATGGTGTTCTCAGGGTGATGAGAAGTGTTAGGTTTGTGCCAGATATAGCGTTTTCCTTGATGGCCAAAAAGCTCAATTTTAGTCTTATCTGACCAGAGTACCTTCTTCCATATGTTTGGGCAGTCTCTCACATACCTTTTGGTGAACAGCAAACGTGTTTGCTTATTTTTTTTCTTTAAGCAATGGCTTTCTTTTGGCCACTCTTCCATGAAACCCAGCTCTGTGGAGTGTGCAGCTTAAAGTGGTCCTATGGACAGATACTCCAATCTCCTCTGTGGAGCTCTGCAGCTGCTTCAGGGTTATCTTTGGTCTTTTTGTTGCCTCTCTGATTAATGCCCTCCTTGCCTGGTCCTTGAGTTTTGGTGGGTGGCGGGTTTGTTGTGGTGCAATATTCTTTCCATTTTTAATAACGGATTTAATGGTGCTCCGTGGGATGTTCAAAGTTTGGGATTTTTTTTTTATAACCCAACCCTGATCTGTACTTCTCCACATCTTTGTCCCAGGCCTGTTTGTAGAGCTCCTTGGTCTTCATGGTGCCGCTTGGTTGGTGGTGTTGCAGACTCTGGGGCCTTTCAGAACAAGTGTATATATACTGAGATCATGTGACAGATCATGTGACACTTAAATTGCGCACAGATGGACATTTACGGTATTTAACTAATTATGTGACTTCTGAAGGTAATTGGCTGCACCAGATCTTATTTAAGGGCTTCATAGCAAAGGGGGTGAAAACAAGTTATTTTCTTCATTTCTCTTCACCAATTTGGACTATTTTGTGTATGTCCATTACATGAAATCCCAATTAAAATCCATTTTAATTCCAGGTTGTAATGCAACAAACTAGGAAAAATGCCAAGGAGGTGAATTCTTTTGCAAGGCACTGTATGTATGTATGCATCTATGTGTGTGTGTATATATAATATAGATAGATAGATAGATAGATAGATAGATAGATAGATAGATAGATAGATAGATAGATAGATAGATAGATAGACAGACAGACAGACAGACATATTTATAGTGTGGGTATAAATACACACATATATATCTATATATATAAAAGAATAAGCCTCATTGCATAATTTATGGTACCTCACACACAGAACATAATTTATGTCTCCTCAGAAAACAAACACAACAGAATGTCTCATTACATAATTTATGTCTCAATAGGAGACACAACTCCCATTGGGTGATTCAATGGGGACATTACTGCTCCCATTGGGTGATTCAATGGGGGCATGTTTATCCTACAGGGAGTTGGCCCGCCCCCTCCAGCCCGCCCACCACTATCCAACTGACAAAAAAATATAGCTGCCACTCGCTCCTGAAGTAGGGGATATCAAGAACTTCTCCTGGTCCACACACACTCTCACTCAGGATCATGACCCCACAAACACACTGTTTCACCTCCCACAGATAATTGTAACCCTTCATACACACTGTGTCACCTCCCACTGATAACTGTAACCCTCCATACACTCTGTGTCACCTCCCACAGATAACTGTACCCCTCCATACACTCTGTTTCACCTCCCACAGATAATTGTAACCCTCCATACACTCTGTTTCAGTACGAGGGTGTAATGTTTCCATAAAATACAAACTCAGGGATAAACTTAATAGCAACTCTTTTATTTAACCCTTTCAGTGCCACAGGGGTACGCAACACATTGCTTTGCAATGCATTGCATACCCCTCTGGCACTCAAAGGGTTAACTCTTTTCATCTCTTCAGTCACCTCATTGTCTGTTTTCAACTGTCACTCCTCCACTTCCTGATTCCCGTCCTTTCTCCTTAAAGGGAGAGAGATGCTTTGCTGTATATTACAGAAGGCAAGCCTCAAACACAACTTTCTATTTGATCCCTCAGCATATTGCTTCGTTGCCTCAACTGAAGAGCCACTGTGTGTTATATTGCTATGTTACCTCAGCTTAAGTAAGGAGTTACTGTTCCCATTGGGTGATTCAATGGAGGAGTGATTTAAATCATTCAGGGAGTTGGCCTGCCCCCACTATCCAGCCCCCCACCACTATCCAAGTGACTGAAAAAACAAAATGGCTGCCACTCGCTCCTACACCACAGACTCACACACGCCACACACACACACACACACACTTCAGCCGTTGTCAACCCGCTGCAGGATGAAGGCCTCCTCATCAAGCCTCCAACAACTTCGGTCCTGTGCCTTTTGTTGTCACTGTGTACCTACAAATTTGGTAATTTCATCTACCCATCTTGTCTTTGGTCTTCTACTTGGACATTTAGTATCGAGTAGAATCCATTTCAAACTTTGTTTGCTCCATCTACCATCAAGTCTTCTTGCTATTTGGCCTGTCCATTTCCTTTTGAGGCACTTTACTCTTTCAATTACAATTACAAGCTGACAAATCCATGCACACATTTTTCGGTCTCTTTTTATTATGTTTAGAATTTACTGCTCCTTATTTCTCTTTAGAACTCAGCGACCATGTTTCACAGCCATACATAAGCATGGCTTTACAACATATATATATATATGTATGTGTGTTTATATATATATGTGTGTGTGTGTGTGTTTGTATGTGTTCATATATATGTGTGTGTGTGTTTGTATGTGTGTTCATATATATATATTTGCGAGTGTGTGTGAGTATATAAGTAAATAATATATATGCTCGTGTGTGTATACGTATATATATGTGTGTGCGGGAGTATAAAAGTAAATAATATTTGTGTCCGGGGCTTCTAAGTAATGGATGTCATGGATGTAGTCGCATAACCTAGGCCCCTAAGGACCTAGGATTGATGACAGAGAGGCCGGCCTGATTAGAGGGCCGGCCTGTAGTGAATGTTAACCTAAGGGGTGGGTAGAGGAGGGAACTGAAATGCTTAAACGACGTGAAAGGGGCGGCTAGAACGGGGGTATAAATACCCAGCCGCCCCTCCCACAAATATAGGCTAAGCCTGTTTACTTGTTACTGGGGCTTCTAAGTAATGGAAGTCATGGAACGTAGTGGCATAACCTAGGCCTCTAAGGAACTAGGACTGATGATGGAGAGGCCTGCCTGATAAGATGCCTAAAATCAGATGAGAGGAATAAGGCAAAAAAGGAATTTATTGAGGATTATTCAGACAGTGAGGGTAGAGCTTGGCGAATTTCGAGCTGAGGGTCAGGAATGTAACGGGTGTAACATTGAGACTTCCATCGTCCTAACTTTTGGATAATATGTAAAGGGACATTATTGCGGGAGGCTGCTGAAGTGTCTCCTATGTGAAAGGAATGGCCAGAGTATTATTATGGATTGACCCCTAACTGGGATAATCCTGACCATTCTGGTAAATTCTGAGACTGACAAGGGACCGTTTGGAGTTGGCAAAAGCGGGCTGGCCTCTGAACTATTAGAAAGGAGATTGGACAAACTTGTGAGAGCCTTCACTGGGCACCATTGGTTATGGGTTTGAAAAAAATGGGATGACAATTCCGGCTCTGGTTTGGTCGGTCTTGGATTGACGTAAATGGAATGTTATATGGTCAGCATGAAGATGTAAGTCTCCTTTTTTTGGATTATTTGGAGGTTGGTAGAAATTCGCTAGGCCTCATTAAGCCATAGAAGCCTAGGTTGATAGCTGCCAACAGGATAAAGCTTAAGTTGGGTCCAAAGGGTTCGGCAGCAATGGCATCATAGAGCTGCCGGAACGGGGTTCCTGAAATGGGGAGGTGGGTTCTGGGAGAGGAATGGGAGAGTTTTGACATCCTTTTGAGGAAGAGCTTAACTTGGTAAGATGTAAATATTCATGGGCGTGATGGTTGAATAAAAGCGAGGTGGTGAACAGATGCCCACTAGATGTAGTCTGATGGTTACTGGAGAATGACCCAGGGACTGATGACAATGAGCAGCGAAAGCTAAGATGGCTGAGACAGAGTAATCATTGGGGGTTTTGGAGAGGAGTAAGAACTGATTAAACGAGGACCAGGCCCTGGAGTAATATCTTTTCGTGTTGGGAGCTAGTGACATATTCATGATGGAGATAGCAGGAGTCAGTTGAGTATGAATTGTTTGAAGGAGGGGGTGACTGACGGATAGAGACTGGCTTTGGAACATAACTTGAAAAATTCCTGTAAATTAGATATGGAAAGGAGATTAGCTGCTGGGGCACTGGATTTTGTAGTGGGTGAGCTAATGATGGTGAATCTATGGATTAAGAAGAGTCATGTAAGCTTGTGTATGAAGAGCATTATCGAGGGTGACGGGGACCTGCCTTTGTTGAGCAGCCTGGAGGTGGATAGGTCAGAGGTAAGAAAGGTGACTGCTTGTTGGATCACTTGTCGCCCCAGATAGCTGTGGCGATGGGGAGTAATTCCATGAGGAGGCGGGATTTAAAAAGTTGGGGAATATTGTAGACTTCGGGAGGCCAAGGTTCTGAGAACCAGGCTGAGCCGCAAATTGCGGTGTAACCAAAATCCTCAGAAATGTCGTACAGGACAAAAGGGAATGAGGATGAAAGTGGGAGTGGAAAAAGGGAGCGCCTGTTCCAGTGGCAGAGAAATTTGTCCCACATTGCCAGGTCAGACCTGGCTGAATTACTTATGAGAATGTTGGAGGTGTCATCAGAGGCAGAGAGAAGGGAGAGAAGGAAGGAGTCAAATGATTTCCCTTGATGTATTATTCTGGTGGCGAAATATAAATAGCCGAGAAGAGATTGAAGCTCGGTCCTAGAACATGACACCTTAACTGACAATTCCTGCACTATGGCTTGAATGCGTGAAATTTTCTCTTGTGGTAATCGGACCTCCATAGTTTCTGAATCTAGTGTAATTCTCAAAAATTTGACTGATCTAGAAGGGCCTACTGTTTTGTCTGAAGCTATGGGGATGGTAATGTTCTAGAAGAGGCGGGTGAGTGAGCTGAGAGCGTTGGGCTTGGAGTTGGCTGGCTGTATCATCCAGATAGTGGAGTACCATGGGGCATCTAAAGTGATAAGGAGCAGCCAGGTAAGGGCCTCCGTGAAGTGCTCAAAAAGCCTCTGGCTGCTCTTTGAGCCAAAGGCTAAGCGTATAGCGAAATAATATGCTCCTTGCCACTTGATGCCCTGCAAGTGCCACAGACCTGGATGAACGGGGAGCAATTTGAGGGCGTCTGTGATATCTATTTTTGAGAGCCAACAGTTTGGGCCTGCTTGGTGGATTAATGTAATGGCATTTTCTATACTATGGTATTCCAGAGAATACTCCTCAGATGGTATTAGGGAGTTTATGCTTAGTATGGGAGAGGAATGAGGGGCTGAAAAATCAATTATTGGCCTTTTCTTTAATGAAAATTTTCTGGTGGTGATTCCAATAGGATTGATGTGCCAGATTGGGAAGGACGGGAATTGAAATGGTCCAATAAGAAAGCCATGCTATAATTCTTTGGTGAGGAGGCTACTGACAACTGAGGGTTTGGCTAGTGTTGAAAGGAGGTTGGGGCATTCTTTTGATTGATTGGATAAAGCAAGGACACCAATGTGGAAGCCGTCCCTGACACCTGTGATGAGGAATGATACAAAATGGTGGTCGGGGTGAGCGGATAGTAATAAAGTAAGTAGACCAGAGTTGATGCTCCCTAGTCATTTATTGCGTGAGGACTTACATGGACAGATTGAGCAGGCATGAGATTGTTGGCATAAGGAACACGTGCAGAATACAGCATGGATTGAAGAAGCAGCCTCTATCATTAAAGTTGTTGCAGATGGGGAAGGACCCCATGTAATGGATGGTGCCGCCAAGTTTATCAACAGTTGTAAGGGAATGGGGGGGGGGAGGTTGATGGGGAGGGCCAAGGGGGTGGCAGCCGATGGATCAGCAGAAGTACTCGGCCACACAGAGGGACAGAGACTAATAGTATGGTTAGCTGATTGGCACGACGGACAAACTGGGGTATTCAGACCTGCGAAGAACCTGCAGAATAGTTTGTGGTCCAAGGAGCCCCAATCAATCAATTGTGATGGAAAAATGAGGCGAAAAAGTTCAGGTTTTCTGGCCCATGCATAAGGGATGTGTCGCCTGGTAAGTTCCGCAGTGATCCGTGGAATTGTCCATTCATAGTAGGTTTGATCGCTGGCTCCAGGGGTGGAAGGATGATCTCTCTGGGGGTACCCTGTTCAGAAGTTGCAAGCGGGATATTGCCTTCCATTACTGGACGAGATGAGAATGAAGAAAATTAGAAGCAGGGGGAAGGGGCAGGAGAAGAGTGGGTGAGGCGGGGTGACTGCAGCCGGGCAAGAACTTGAATGCTGGAGAGGTCTCCAATGCATTGGAAAACAATATGTTGGATACTTCCTAAGGCACTCAAGTGGATAAACGCCCCAGTGAAATCAATGGTGAATGTGGGAATATTTATTTGTCCCCTATAGTGCAGAGGTTTAGTCCAGATGTGCTCCATTTCATCTTAGTACATCCATCTCCCTCTCTCTCTCTGTCACTGCAGCTTTGTTCCACTGTCTGACATTGCTTACATTTGTTCTGTGGAACCTCTAGTACTCTTCACAGAACCCTGGGGTTCCATTTAACTCAATACAACTGTTACCTGACCACATTATCTTCTCAGTGGGAGCATCCATTTTGACAGCATTGAATAAATGCCAGTGGGTGGGAGAGCAGGGTGGCATGTTATAATGTGGATGACATTCCAGACACTATTTTGCAGAAACTGATAAATAAATGAAGTTAAATATCTCTAAATAAAAATGGCTAACATCAGTTAAGTACCTGTCTGATACAGGAACTGTTAAGGTGGACATTTTAATCCGTTAGGACTGGAAGAGTGATCAATGCATTCCTTTAGCGTTGCATGCCTCTCTGGTCCTTAATGGGCTAATTGATAGCATAAGCCTAGCCCAGCTTCTACTAGAAATGCATCTAATCGCTTCCTAAAATGTCTATTGTACCTGCCATCACCACATCCTTTGGTAGTGAATTCCACAATTTAATTTGAATAAACAGTGTTTGCTCAAAGGGAATATCTATTTCCTCATCGCCAAATATATACGCATAATTTCCCAATCAGTATTTCTGCACAGTAATTCCTCCAAGTATCTGATTGCAAATCAATTCCAGAAATATTTTCAGAAGTTCTATCCATATGTAGCTTTAGAAGGAATACTGTCCTAGAAAAACAGACTGATGTCTTTAACCCCTTGGATTGTATAAACGTCTCCAAGACATTGAGAAGCAACGTGTTGGAAATATCTCTTACAGGTAATATCAGAACCTTAATCACTTGGGGTAAGAGAAAGAAGTGTATCAAAAGAGATATGCCTCAGTGGAAATTTAGTTCAATTCATAATAACCTCATTTCCCATATTACTTGAGAAGGTAATTACTTTTCCATTCATATCAGAACTAGAAATAAACAAAAGATCATTTTGTGGATATATCTGCAGGAGAAAATTCTGGTTCCGAAAGTATAAAATTTACATGCATGCACATATACACATGTGCACATAACACATACACACATATGCATGCACATTCACACACTCGCATACACGCACATTTTAACACACTCACATATACACATTCACATTTATACTCACCAGTGTACATAGACACAAACACACACATATATACACACACGCATATGCATGCACATACATACTCACACTGACACTCTCACTCACATACATACATACACTCACATACATATATACACATGCTCACACATACACATACCCCATACACACAGATGCACATATACACACACACATATTCATATACATTTGCACACACTTATTTACCCTCACACATAAACTCATAAACACACACATACACACACATATGCACTGATATATACACATACACACATACCCATACACACATGCATACACACACACACATAAACACGCACATGTACATACACACACATACATATACATTTGCACACATTTATTTACACTCACACATAAACTCACAAACACACACATATGCATGCACACACACACATATGCACCGATATATACACATATACACATACCCATATACACACACACATAAACACGCACATATATACACATACTTGCACACACACACATAAACACACACACAAACGCATACACACACACACACACGTATAAACATGCACATATACATACACAAACACACATACGCGCGCACACATAAACATACACATATACACACACATAAACATACACACATAAACACCCACACATACATACACAGATACACACACATAAACATACACACACATAAACACATACACACGCACACATAAATATACACAGATACACACACACGCAGAAACATACACAAACACACATATACACACACATAAACATACACACACACACATAAACATGCACACACACACATAAACATACACACACACACAGGCCAAGTTCACATGGGGAACTGTGTGTATGAAACAAAGTGGTGCAATTTTGAGACAAACCAACTTCATAATAGGGACAAATAAAATAACCAGTGCATTAGATTGTGCTTTTGGACCCTTTCAATGTCAGGGAAGTCTCCAATATGATGGACACATTTCTTTCATTCAAAGGGTTTAAAAGCCCAGTTTAAATCAATGTGAATTTGAGGAATTTCTTTTGTCCCTTATGGTGCCTCAAAAGTGACACCACCTTGCGTTTGTTTTTACATTCGGCCCAGAAAGTATTAGTGATCTGCTCCAGCTCACTCCCGCTCAGTCGTCTTCTTCTTGCTGATAGATTTTATCCATCAGTGGTGATTTTTGGATACCGAGGCTTGAGCCTCACTACTCCATCTTCTCGGGTTGGGTTTTAAGTCGCAGGTTTGGATTCTTCTTGGTCTGTGTTGACTTGTCACAGTTGGGTTAATTTCACAGGGTCTTCGCTGTGATGGGCCGCGGGTAGCGGTCGAAGGGGTTTGCAGTGGTGGCAGTGAGTTTTCTGATCAGAGGGTTCGGGTTCTGATCCAGTCCTTGGCAGAAGTTCTTACTCAGCTTCTCTAGGTGTTTGTCCAACATCTCGATGTCCAGCTCCCTGTCCTTACGAATCTTGGAGCTCCAGACGATATCCGCAGGGCCTTGTTCTGGACTCTCTGAAGACTCTTCCGGTGTCGCTCATGGCAAGTGATCCATGCTGGGGAGGCATACGTCAGGGTAGGTCTGATGATTGCCTTGTAGACGTTAATCTTTGTCCGTAGTGGCATGGACTTGGTCTTCAGGAGTGGGTACAGTGCTGCCATCTTTCCTGTTGCTTTCTGCTGAGTATTCTCAATATGGCTTCCCCAGTTGAGCTTGCTGTCCAGGGTCACACCGAGGTAGCGGCTGCTCCTCTCCCACTTGATGGTCTCCCCACTGAGGCTGATGTGCGGGTGCTCCTTGATCTTCTTTCTGGTAAACAGCATTGCAGTTGTCTTGCTGATGTTGAGTTCTATTCGCCAGTCGCTGTACCAGGTTGACATGGTATCTAATGATGCTTACAGATTCTTCGCCACTTCCTTTTCGCTGAATGACTGGGAGATGATTGCGACATCGTCCGCATACAGTGCCAGGTCGGTCTTGTGCAGATCTGTCGGGATGTCACTGGTGAAGATGTTGAACAGAAAGGGTCCGAAGTTCGATCCCTGTGGCACGCCTGCTCGGATGGGATGTGATGAGGACATCTCCGATCGCATGGCGACATGGAAAGTGCGCTCTCCCAGGTAGCTTGCAATTGTCTTTACCAGGTAGTTTGAAAATACCAGGCCAATCATCTTGTGCAGTAGTCCCTTGTGCCAGACTCTGTCGAATGCTTTGGCGACATCCAAGAAGACAATTCCCGTGGATTTCTTGATGTTGAACCCGTGGCTGATGGTGTCTACCACTCTCAACAGCTGATGGGTTGTTGCATGCTCCTTTCAAATCCAAATTGTTCATTTGCTAGTAGGTTTGTTTCGGAGGCAAAGTCACTGAGTCAGGCAAGGAGGACCTTCTCCAGGAGCTTCGATAGTCCAGAGAGTAAACTGATGGGGCGGTAGTTCGCAGGATCCCTCAGTGGTTTGCCAGCCTTTGGGAAAACAATGACCCTTGCTTCTTTCCAGCATTTTGGGAAGTGCTGGAGCCTCATGCATGCATTGAAGATGTTTGTAAGGCGTTCTATTGATGCTGTCGGGAGGTTTTTGATTGCTAGGTTCATTATTCCATCACTCCCTGGTGCTTTGCCGTTTGCCAGCTTCTCTGCAAGTCCTGCTACCTCGGCGCTTGTGCACTCCTCAATGTCTTCTGCTCCCAACCCGGTTTGGTCTTCTGCGAGATGCTTCTCAACTTCTTCCTCCACTCTGTCCGTGAGCCTGCTTGCCTTGTTTGGGGTGAAAGAAGCCTCCAGTGTCTCGGCGAGGAACTCTGCCTTGTCCTTGTTGCTGCATGCAAGGTGAGTTCTTCCCTGGATTGGTGGGCTTGGTTCTTTCTTCCCAGATAGGCGTCGAGCCATTCTCCAGAATTGTCCGCCTCCTTTAGTTTGGCTGTTGCAGCCTCCCATTTCTCTCCGCGGTGCTGTCTGATTTGTTCCCGCAGGAGTTTTGCAAGCGTGTTGTACTTCTGCAGGAGATCTGGTGTGCGGAACTTTTGCCTCTGGCGTCGGGCCCGGTTCTTTTCAGCAATTGACTGCTGGATTCCTCTCGGTAGGTCGTAGATGGAGCATCGACTTGTCTTCTGCTTTGGAACGCTGTTCTTGATTGCTTGTTGGATTGCTATCATGAAGTCTTCCACAGCATTGTTAATGTCTTTCTTGGTGTTCAACGGGTTTGGTGTGACCTTGCTGTTCCGCTCTTCCTTGTAGCGGATCCAGTCTGCCCTTCTGAAGTTGTACTTCTCAACTTGCTGGTAGGGTTCCATCTCATCTCCCACAGTGATTGCTACTGGGTTGTGGTCTGAGGTCAACTCCGCCAGTGTTTCCAGCTCCACAGAGTGTTGCAGATTCTTAAGTAGCACTATGTCCAGCACGTCTGGGTTGTGGCTTGCTACACTTGGGTAGTGTGTGGGCTCAGTCGGGCCTGCTACCACACAATCGTTCTTCCTGGAATATGCCAGCAGTGTCAGTCCTCTCTTGTTAGGAGTCCTGGAGTTCCAGCATCGATGTTTGGCATTGAGGTCTCCTCCAATGATTGTTGGAACAGCGGAATCCAGCAAAATGTCCAGGTCTCCAAGGTCTAGCTTTGCTTTCGGAGGGCAGTAGGCTGCAATCAGCCGGAGTGGTCCTGTTGCAGTCTTGACTTGCAGTCCAGTAGCTTCAATGCTTCTGAGGGGTGGGAGTGCAATCTCGTGGTGGTCGATCGTAGTCTTCACCATCACTGCTGTACCCCCTCCTTTGGCCCCTGCTGGTCGGTCGGTCCGGTACACTCTGTGGTTTGCCAGGCTTAGCTTCTGATTTCCTTGCAGGTGGGTCTCTGACAGTAAGGCAGCACTCATCTTTCTTATTTCCATAAGGTGGAGAAGTTCGTCTGTCTTCTTCTTGACCCCGTTGGCATTCCACATCACGATGGCATAGCTGGATTTAGATACCATGTTGGTTTGCTTCTTCACCCGGGAATAGGCTCAGGACGAGCCTTGCCACCATCGTTATGGTGGGGTCAATATTCAGCTCTGCGACAAAAGCTGCTATCTTCAAAACCATGGTCTTCCAGTTGATGGAGCTTGCAGTTTCCTCTTCCTGTGCCGGGGTGGAAGCTCGTGGTGGGTTGGGTGGTGGGTTTAGGACTTCCGCGTAGCTCAGGCCGGATGTAGTGGGTGTCTTCTGGGTCTGTGTTGGACCTTGCCCTGATGGCGGGTCAGGTGGGTTGTTCTTCCCCGTGGTAGATTGTTTTGCTTCCTGGCGATATGTGGTGCTTTGCCATTGGTGGCGTTGTCCGCTGTTTCTCTTCGAGTCAATTGCAGTGGTAGCTGGGTTCTGTGGTGCTTGCGCTGGGCGGGATACTCTCCTCTGATGCTCGTCCTGTTTTGCCTTGGTCAGGGCTGGGCTTCCGCGGTAGCTGGCAGGGTGAGGCCCTTTGCAGTTGGCACATGTTGCTGGTTTTGTTCGTTCTCGGGGGCAGTGTTGCGATGCGTGATTCTCCCCACATCGCACGCAGCGTGGCTCCTGGTGGCAGAAGGCGGATGTGTGGCTGATACGCTGGCAGTTGTAGCACATGATCGGTCCTCGTCTGCTTTTTGGTGCCTCTGTTGTAACTACACAGCTGCATAGCATTGTGATCTTTGTCAAGTCTGCTGGTTTACCATCGCTGGTTTGTGCCAGGGTGGCTACAAATAGCAGGAATTTCCTTTTCTTGTCCGCTGACGAGGTCAGCTGCACGACACTCTTAACTGGGAGGCAGAGTTCTGCAAGTTCGTCTGCGATGTCTACAGTGTTTGTGTTTGCTGGGAGGCCTCGGATCACAAACCTCTGGGACCTCGCTCGTTCCAGTGGGAAGGTGTAATATTGGAGACCTTGTTCAGTGAAGGTGGCTGTCACACTCCTGTAGTCCTCCACCGTGGTGAGCAAAATCTTCACGTGTTCGCCATGGGGCTTGGTCGTGAAGGAAGACACGGCATACTGGTCTCGCAGCAAGTCAACCAGGTCCTTGTGAGACTTCAGGCTCTTAACAAACACCGGTGGAATCCGGACCTTCTTGGGTGTCACACAACTAGTTCCAGGGCAGGTGTCTAGATTCTGAAGTGGTGCAAAGCTGTTTCTTGTTTCTACGCCTTTCTCTTCCACATGTTTGGCAACTTTTACCTTTGTTGGGGAGGCTGGCGGAGAGGAGCCGTTGGAGTTCTTTCGCCCACGTTTTCGTTGCACAAGGGAGAACTCCATCTTATCAGTGGTGTCTTCAAGCAGGGGTTTCAACATTTCTGCCATCCTAAAGTAGAAGAATATGAAAAGTGAAAAACGAAAATGAAAAATGAAAATTGCCCTAAAAAGGACACTTGTGAATACAGGCTCTTTTGCAACTAAAGAGTTGGTGGGAAAAAGGGCTCAAGGAGCACAGATTCCAGCTACCCTTCAGTCTAGTTGTTCAGTGTGGTCAAGACACTCAGTTTCAGCACCCTAAATTGTTTGCTTGCAATTGCTCTTAAAAGAGCATTTGTGAATACAGCTTCTTTGCAGGGTGATCAACGTCTGCTGTCTCTATCTCTCTCAGCCTGTCTGAGCGAGAATGTGTTCCAGTCAGTGGTGAATCAGCGTAGAGAGTCACTCAGTGTTGAGTCTGTAAATCTGCTGTTCTGAAGTAATCTCTTCCTCAGGAATCAATCTCAATGTCTGTGCCGTCGTCCGAATCTCAGAATCTCAGAGTGCCGAATCAATCTCTCAGCGTGCCAAATCAATCTCAGGTCAAAGCAAGAATGAGTGTTGTTCCCCGAATCTATCTGCCTTCTCAGATTGTGAGTACTCTAAATTTTCATCGGAAGGACGGGACTCAAATTGTAAAGATTGCTACCCTTAGAGGTGCCGTTTTCCCCTTTCTTTTTATTTTAAGTGCAGCTGGTCTGTGATTGCGGTGTTGCTGCCAGCATCTCTGGAGATGGTGACATAAAGAGTTGTATATTTGATGGAGTATACTTTGGGACTTAGTATTGTTACATTAAACCAGTGTCTTTGTTGAAGTGCAGGTGTCAGGTGTCCCAATGTGCAGGATTTTAGTTCTGTGTTCAGTTCTCGCCTGCACACAATATACAATAGATTTTATCAGTCTGAAAGAGATTAGTCATAGAGAGAGAGAAAGCCCTGCCCATGATTCTAATGCAGGGGTGGGCAATGTGAGAACCGCCAGCTGCTGCTGGACTACATCTCCCACCATCCCCTGTCAGCCAATGGCTGGCAGCGGATGATGGGAGTTGTAGTCCATCATGGGCCTCACATTGCCCATCTCTGTTCTAATGGCACACAAAGTTATATCATGTCATGTTCAGTTTCTAGAAACAGTAAATAGATATACCTGAGTTCTGTACGAAAGACACATTCTAAACAGGTTCTATTAACCCCATCGCGACAAGTGATTTACCAGGTACGTCCTGCAAAAACTGTCACTTAGAGACAGAGGACGTACCTGGTAAGTCACGGAAGTCATTCGCTAGAATGACGAAAAAAAAACCCGTCGTTAAGTGCCGGCCGCATGCGCTAAGGGTTAAACAAAATTAAGCCTTTCTCCACTCTGGTCCTCAATGGGTTAAGAGACACCCATTTCAAGGGTATAGTGTCCAGTTAAAGGGCAATTATCATGTGATGGTTGGAGTATTAGATTTGTCATCTTGGGAACACCCCTGCCAGTTAAAGGGATAGTAATGCTTAAAATGTAAAAAAAGTATGTTGTCGGGTTTATCCTCCTGAGTAAAACAAGGGTACTCCCACTGCTGAAAGGTGTTTTATTCAAAAGTAATTGCATCTCAAAGTTGATTTTTTTAGGTGCAATATAACAGTGGCCTGAAATTGTACAGTGGCGCTGTTGCTACACCATCCTATGGATAGCTCTGGTCCCGTTTCACATTTTTTTAATCTTGTTTTTAAACTTGTAATTTTGCATTAATATTGCCCTCTAGTGGTCATATTTCAATTCGTTTTTCTGTTGCATTCTATGGGAGAGGTGAGTCACTGACATTCTCCATAGAATGTGATAATAATTGCTGAATCAATCCTTCAGTTTACATTTGCAGGAAGTAATCGCTCTGTCACTCACATTTCTGAACAATCAGAAAAGTTATAACTGACAGTAGAGGGACCACCCTTATTTCACTCAGCAGAAAAAGCTCTAAACAAAAATTTTCATTAAAAAGTGTATTTCTCCTTTAAATAAAGGTGATTCCATATCACTTTAAATCAGGGAAATTATAAAAATGTACTGCATGGTTCCACTTACTCCTCTGCAGTCCTGCAGAATTACCTTTTAATATGTGTCATTGATTTAAATGGATATGTGGTTACTTTATTTCAAATCTGGGACACTTATTAAGACTTCATTGTGCAGTACTGCATCCCTCTGGCACTCAAAAGATTTAGCCCTTTGAGTGCCAGAGTGGTACGGAACTCATTGCTTTGCTCTGTGGTCACCTTACACTAGACAGGACTGCAAATTATTGCAAACCAATGTGTTGAGACCTATCTGGCTTGCAAGAGGTTAAAAGTCCTATGTCAGTCAATGAGAATTTGTATTTGTTCCCTGTATTGCAACTTGTTTGCTCTAGAATTGCTAATATTTCATATGTGCATATGGCTTTTAGGGCAGGGGCAGTCAACTCAACTCTGGCTGGGGATGATGGGAGTTGTAGATTCCAGCAGCTGGAGAGCCAACAGTTGACTGTCTCTGCTTTAGAATGATGGCAATTTTCACTGCTGTTGGCGGTTTTCACAATTTAAATCTGATGTACTTAGAAGAAAAGGAGAGTTCTGGGGCAAACCAACTGCTCTACATAAGCGAATCGAATTTCTCATTTAATTAGATGGGGCTTTTTTTACATTAATGCTAGAGGTGTCTCTGTTGCATTGCTTGACACCTTGTTACATTAATGAGAATTTGTGCAACTTGTATTTGCCCCCTGTGGCAGCAGATTTGGACACAGAGTAATGTGAGTGGCTCTGAAGATTCTGCCTGAGTTAACAACATTCATGTATGTTTAAAGGGATAGTAATGTTTCATAATAAATGCAGCTCCAATTAATCTTCATAGTATTTGGGCCATGGAGAGTGTTATTTCAATACTGTCAGAGTTGTAGCTCAAGAGTAATTGAATGATAAAGTATCCCCCTCCCGCCCCTTCTACTCATGTAACACTGCTCACCTCAGAGCAGCAAGGTGAGTCCAGGTAGATTGCAGAGAGGGACAATCTTCAATTAACATAAGGGGAAAGACCTGAAAAACCTGTCAAGGGGGCAGGGCTTTCATTGTTCTCATAGTAAGAAGATTGTCCCTTGCTGTGAGCGGTCTGATTCTAGGACCAGATTCCACATCTGAGGTGAGCAGTGTTACACTAGGTAAAAGGGGCAGGAGGAGGATCCTTTATCATTCAATTACTCTTGAACTTCAAATCTGATAGTATTGAAATAACAATCTCCATGGCCCAAATACTATGAAGATTAACTGGGGCTTCTGTTTTGTGAAACATTACTATCCCTTTAATTGAGGTGATCCTGCAGTGTTGGGGGTGGTGCTTGAGGATAGATTTGAGCTCCCCTGCCCTGTAGTGCAGCTAATTTGTTCCAAATTATTCAATTTCTTCTTATAACATCAGATTCCATATTTCATCTTAGTGCATCTTCCCCCTGAGGGCGCATATTTTTGAATTAAGGTTTTCATTCCCATAGAGTAGGCACAGATCTTCATTACAGACCCCTCTGGCACTCATGGGGTAAAGAACTCAGCTGAACTACACAAAGGACTGAACTCACAGTAATGTGGTTTAATTAACTGAGGCCTGGTTTAGGGAGGATTTCAAAAGAAACATTTTTAAACCCACACAAGTACAGGTTTGTTCAGAAATCCTATAGGAAACCTGCTCTAAAACCACATCCTTCCCCTGAAAAAATGTTGTAAAATGAAAGATTCTGGCAGTAAAAATAAAAAGTCTGGGTTTGAGGCAAATTGTGTTACAAGGATGTCTGTCAAATGTGATAATATTTGATATTAAATAAACTTTTGTTTGCCAGAGGAAAATACAGTGATTTAGCACAATAGTTCTGCTATGATGTGGTGATGGTTAGGCCAAGGCTAAGAGGAGCCCTATTTAATGAGAACTGGAGCAGTTTTAGACCAAACCAATGGCTCTAGGTTAGGGGACAAATTCAACATTACCTTTGGTTTATTTTGAGCTCTTAAAGGGATAGTAATACTTTGTTTTAACTTTATTTTATTTTTTAGGCATTAAAAAAACATGAAGAATGATATAAGTCTTATCTCTGAAACCTTTATGGTTTAAGAGATATTCACAAACAAAGTATCCCCCCCCTGTTCAACCAGATCAGAAGGGAGATGCCCAGGTAGTCTGCAGAGAGGGACAATCTGCAATTAAGATAAGGGAAAAAGCTGAAAAACTTGTCAAGGAGGGAAGGGCTTTCATTGTTTTCAAACAAAGAAAATTGTCCCCTTTTGTTATCTGTCTGGTCATACAACCAGATTCACATCTGAGAAGAGATGGCTTACACTAGGTAAAAGGGGCGGGAGGGGAACTTTGCTTGTGAATATCTCATAAACCATAAAGGTTTGAGAGATAAGACTTATATCATTCTTCATGTTTTTTAATGCCTACAAAATAAAATAAAGTTAAAACAAAGTATTACTATCCCTTTAAGCCTTTGAATGCTAGGTACGTCTCCAGTGATTTGCTTTGTGCCACACACTGTCCACCATCACCCTCATGAAGGACTCAACTACCGGCAGTGCCAGCCAGGGAACCCAAGAGGGCCAAGCCTGTTGACCCTACTTGTTGGTAGGAATCACAACAACAGCAGTAATCGGGTGCATACTTGGATTCCCCTAGCAATAACAAATTTTGTCAACTGCTCTCTCACATTCCCTGAATCCTTTGATGCCCTGCCAGGTGTATCTAATGAGTGACCTGAACAAGGAGTGCAATAGACTGATGGGGGACATCAGCAGGATGCTCGGCATCCCCTTCTCCAAGTATTTGCCCCTCCCTATTGGGTCCTACTTCCCCGGCCTCTACCTGGGCTACCATCCCTTTTATTATCAAGTAGGTGTGTAGGAATGCCTGGTAGGTGGTGGTTTACTATTGAAGTGTTGCATGTAAACTTTCGCGTCATAAAATAATGCATGTGTTTTACAGCGTCATTTGAAGTGTCGCATTTAAAGTTTTGCATCATAAAGTGACGCACATTCTACATTTTGCATCGCTCTGAGTGGCGCATTCACCATTTTGTGCGTTAACTTGTCCCAATATGGGTGCAATAATGACAAAATATGGGTGCAGTATTGACACATTATGGGTGCAATACGGGTGCATTAAGGATGCAATATGGGTGCATTGAGTACGCAATAAGGGTGCAATAATGACGCAATATGGTTGCAATATTGACACATTATGGGTGCAATAGGGGTGCATTAAGGACGCAATATGGGTGAAATATGGGTGCATTAAGGACGCAGTATGGGCGCAACCCAAATCCAATCCAAAACTCACCAAATCCAACCCAAACCCACCAAAACCAACCCAAAACCCAACCAAAAACCAACCCGAATCCAACCCAAACCCCACCAAAACCAACCCAAAACCCACCAAATCCAACCCAAAACCCAACCAAAAACCAACCCAAATCCAATCCAAAACTCACCAAATCCAACCCAAAACCTACCAAAACCAACCAAAAACCCACCAAATCCAACCCAAAACTCACCAAATCAAACCCCACCCAAACCAACCCAAATCCAACCCAAACCCCACCAAAACCAACCCAAAACCCACCAAATCCAACCCAAAACCCAACCAAAAACCAACCCAAATCCAACCAAAGACCCACCAAATCCAACCCAAAACCTACCCATACCAACACAAATCCAACCCCAAACCCACCAACTCCAACCCAAAACCCAACCAAAAACCAACCCAAATTCAACTAAAAACCCACCAAATCCAACCCCAAACCCAACCAAACCAACCAAAAACCAACTCAAAACCCAACAAATCCAACCCAAAACCCACCAAAACCAACCAATAACCAACCCAAATCCAACCAAAAACCCACCAAACCAACCCAAAACCTACCAAAACCAACCCAAATTCAACCCAAAACCCACCTAAATCAACCCAGATCCAACCAAAAACCCACCAAATCCAACCAAAACCCACCCATATTGACCCATATTGCGTCAATATTGCACCCATATTGCACCAATATTGCACCCAATTTGCACCAATATTGCACCCAATATTGCATCAACATTGCACCCAATTTGCGTCATTATTGCACCCATACTGCACTAATATTGAACCCATATTGCAGCCGTATTACACCAATATTGCACCCAAATTACATCATTATTGCACCCAATTTGCATAATTATTGCACCCATATTGCACCCATATTGTGTTCTTAATGCACCCCTATTGCGTCAATATTGCGCCCATATTGCGTCAGTATTGCACCCATATTGCACCAATATTGCACCCAATTTGTGTCATTATTGCAACCATATTGCACTAATATTGCACCCATATTGCACCCATATTGCATCCTTAATGCACCCCTATTGCACCCATAATGCGTCAATATTACACCCATATTGCGTCATTATTGCACCCATATTGTGACACGTTAATGCACGAAATGGTGAATGCGCCATTCGGAGCAACGCGAAATGTAGAATGTGCGTCACTTTATGACACAAAACTTTAAATGCAACACTTCAAATGATGCTGCAAAACACATGCGTCATTTTATGACGAGAAACTTTACATGCAACACTTCAAATGGATACCGTAGGTGTTGAGGTCCAAGATAAAAGGGATTGCCTGGGGAGGTGTAAGTCTTTGGGGGGGCGGGGTTGCAGGCTCCTTTGGGGTCATAAGGTATCAGAGCTTACTATGAATGGTGCTTAAGGTGGAGGTCCCGCTGATCAGATGTGATCTGGGGCCCTGCTGGTGGCCTGTTGCCTGTTTATGGCATTCAGGTATTTGCAGCACTTCAATCCTAGGTCATTCACATGGATGACATCCACTGGCAGGTGATCCATGACTTCTGTTTTGTAGTGGCCCTGTACCACGACAAATTCCAGATGTACCCATGAGTTTGGTATCCTATGCGAGGTGCCCCATCACATCTCAATAGCCATGCCATTGTCAGTCAATTAGGCATGGGCCGGGATCCACTGGGACTTCACCGCAGACAGGACGTCACCAGATTTCTGGAAACCAACTGTGAATCATCCCTCACACAACACTGTCTGCAGATCATCCCTAAAACAGCACTGTCTGGTCACAGTGGTTACCTGATAAATGCCAGGCAGACCAGGAGAAGGTCCACTTGTGGGCTGCTGAGCCATTCTTCATGTGGCGGAGGCAAATCCTGTGAGTGGTCTTCAGCTGGGAGACCCATGACATGTATAGACCTGGACATGCCCTGCCCAGTGGACTCCATTCTGTGGGTAATGATTCTGCAGGTGTCCTGGTTGCTGGCCTGTGTATGTATGTATGTATATCTTTATTTATATGGTGCCACACAGTGTACACAGAGCCTTACAATAGACGTATGTTACAATAAAAAAATGGGGATAAAATAAGTGACACAGTCATAGATACTATAGGAGAGAGGTCCCTTCCCCAAGGAGCTTACAGTTTAAATGGGTAATAGGCAACAGACAACAGGGTATGAGGGTGTCAAGTGCTGTGAGTTCAAGTGCTGAGTTTGCCAAATGGTAGTGCATTGTGCTAGAGCTCCAGAAGTTAGGATTTCAGGGTAGACTTAAAAACAGAAGGGGATTGTTCTAGACCTGGTGAAAGAGGTGCAGAGTTTCATAGGTACGGAGCGGAAAGTGTAAAAGGTTTGAGATGGGAGGGGGCAGAGGGTGTGGATGGTGTAACAAGAAGGGAGTTGTGTGCTGAGCAAAGGAGGCAGCCAGACACATAAGAGGAGATGAGGGAAGAGATGTAATGGTGGACAGCAGTGTAGACAGTATGAGGGCATGCACAAGAGTTTTAGTAGTTTTTTGATAGAGGAACGGGTGGATTTTATCAATGTTAAGGAGGAAGAAATTACAAATTCTAGCAGGATCAGTATAAATGCCATCAACTGTAATGGAGAAGCTGGTTGTTGGGCAAGATCTTACAGGGAAAATGAGAAGTTTGGTTTTGGACATGTTTATCATACAGTGAAGCATTTTGCATATGTAGCATGACAGAACTGAGGAAAGTTTATTGTCCTTTTGCCCTGTGATGAGACACTAGGTTGGACTTAATGTGGATTGTACAGGGACTGGGCTCAGGATCTGTGGCTGGGACTGAGGATGGCTAAGGAGGCATGCTGGGTTACATTGCATTGGCATCTGGGACCGAGCACCTCTAAATAAAGGTCAAACCCAGTACTTCCACTTCTCCAAGTTTTCACTTCTTAGAATTTTTATGTACAGTACCTTGCATGTCACCACACACACTGAACCCATACACTTACTTTCCAAGGTCTCTGGCCAAGATAGGCCAGGTTCAGCACCATAGGCAGTGCTGGAGATGGTATTAACCAGGCACAATGACCCTTGGGCTGTTTGGAGCATGTACACAGAGATAACATTCTCTCTAAGCACTTGCACTAGTCCTCAGGACAGCGACCACCACTAAAGAGGGTCATCGGGCCAGGAAAATTATCTGGAAGACACAAAAGGGAGAAGGAAGATAGAATTAGTCATTATGTAAGGGAGATTGTAATTTCTCCACTGATTGGTTGCCAGACCTCTAAGGGAATGAGTATGGGGAGAGCTTGAAATAATATATGGTAATGATGTCTGGTAGTAGTATTTGGTAGTAGTCAAGTATATCACAACTGGGTGACCATAATCTTAGGACATGCTTCAACTTCTCTGTGAATAAGAATCAGTGAATTCAGCTCTTGCAGCCTGATACAGAGGTGGCCCAGTCTAGCATGGGTCTTCTACAACAGGCTCCAAAATCTGCCAGCTAGGATTCACCTGAACTATGTCATCAGCCAGGGCTGCAGCTTCTGTACTGTGTTGCTCCTCAACCCATTCCTGGATCTCTTCTCTGTAAGTCATCCAGAAGAACTGCTCCAAAATCATCAGCTGCATCAACTTGACTGTGGTGGATATTTGGCTCCATTTCCACCAGGTTTCACAGGTCATCTGTAGCTGGTGGGTGAAGATTTATGAGGTGTCCCCTTCTCCTTGCTAAAACACCCAAAAACTTAAAATGGTGACACTCTGGTATTATCTTATAATGGAAAAGAAGATCCTCCTTTACTTGCCCATAGTTCCAGTTATAGTCCGAGGAGTAGAGTATTATCCATTTCCACAGCTTCTTCAGTCAGCAGTGGTCCCACAATCCAAACCCAGTTTCTAACATAAACCTCATTCAACAGTAACTGCTACTCAAGTTACTGCAGAAACCTGTCAATGTCCTTTGAGTATCCAAGTCTCCAAGGAAATTCTCCTTCAGCTAGTTTCTGCTCCTACCACATTTGTTCCCTGGAAATATTGATAGCGCTACATGTTGGAGATGTATGTTACATAAGAGTGCCAGAACAAGGATGGGACATAACAGCGAAGAGCTGGGTTTAATCTTTATTTAATGAGTGATCAAACTCTCCAACATGATTACCTCTAGGGTCATGACAATCCACAATATAAATGTATTTAGCCATGATAAATTTATTTAAACATGATAAAACATTACTATTCATTGGACACCTCTCTAGTACCCAGTGGGTTAAGGTGGAACAGTGTAAGGGTAAAGGGAGGTATGCGCTGAGGCAAAAGAAAGGGCCTGTTTGCTTTTTGTGGTGTAAACTAGGGTGTTTGTGCCATGATAGGGTGAAACTGGCTCCTCTTTCCACTGCACCAATTAACAGACTGGGGACCACAAGATAATCCTCTGGGGTCATGTGTGGCCCCAGGGATGCCTGCCTGCTCACCTCTACCTTAAGATTTGGGTGTATTATTTGGACAAGCATTTTAGTCCTCAATCTGAAACCTATTAAAGATCGTTATACTATAGAACAAACATGAAAATGTGCTGACAACGTCTAATGTGGCTGAGAAAAAAATGCAACTCGTATTTTTTTATCTGAAGGGGGGATTGGGTTTGTTAACCATCTGGGTGTCAGAAGGGTGTGCAACACATTGCAAAACAATGCTATGCTTACACATTTTGGCTCTCACTGGGTTAAACTCCTCATCTGAAATGGAGTCAGTCATGAATTCAAGTTTGGAAAAGACCTTGGGGGCATTAATAGGACTGGAAGCTGTTCTGGATTAAACTGTGAAAGCATGAAGGAGTCTATTCATCAGTCCATAAAATTTGCCTCCGTTGTCACCCCACATCACTTTGTATGGTTTACAATATCTGCTTTATTTAGCATTACAGACTCTGAATACTAAAGGAGCATACAATAACAGCTTAAAGGGATGGTAATGGGTTAATCTTTCTTTATTATAATGAATTGTAAGGTGTTAAAATGTGTGACTGGTGTGAGTTACATTTTTCAGTATTGTCTTTAAAGATATCCTCTCCACCCCCTGACATCAGCTGATTCTCCTGAGAACTTGGTGAATGGTCAGCAACTAGTTGCTATGGCAACCTGGCCAGGGGATCACTGAAGCTGAGACTTTTGTCTCAGTTTGAGAGTTTCAACACATCATTTAGCTCAGTCATTACACAGAGGGACATATATACACACACAAGTGCCAGAGGGACACACACCAGCACTCAAAGGGTTGAATTATATTCTTGTTTAACCCATTTATCTATCTAAGGGAGGTATCTGTGACATTGCCTTCCTGTTATCCGTTAAGGTATTTCCAAGAAATTGATTTTTTTGCCATGCTGAACTGACAGATGTATTCTGTTTATCAACTTTTTGTGACTTTAAACCTTTGACCCAGGTACTTATTTGATTGACATTTTTGGCATTGGCTGAGAATTCTGGGAAACCTGTTAATGGCCAATACTGTGAAAGGGTTATTTGATTTATGGCTACATACATGTGACTGTGTCTGGAAAATATCTTAGCAAAAGCAGCGTAGTACAAAGAAGTCCCATCATTTATATGTTCAGTCCCGCAATGATATTAACAGGCGAAACCTTACTTCATCAGATAGGACTGCTCGCTCATAATAAAGCCGATATTAACCTCAGTGCTGCCAGGAAAGGTCTGCATCATGTGTCAACTTGTGCAAATAGTCAGCTCCAAAGCCTAATAGAATTACCAGCTTGTCTGAAAAATTTGCAGCCAAACTTTGTAACCCTTTGAGTGTCAGAGGGGTACGCAAAGCATTGCTTTGCAATGCGTTGCGTACCCACTCTGGAACTCAAAGGGGTAAACATATAGTGACATACACATGAAGAAACTGGGTCAATTCGGACTCCAGGGAGCAAATAAGCCTTTCCAAATCGCCCACTGATTTAACCCTTTCAGTGCCAGAGGAGTACATAACACACTGCAGAGCAATGTGCTGCACACTCCTCTGGCACTTTACATGCCATGTTAACCCTTCAACTGCTGATCGACTTCTAGTCGCACACGTCCAGGAGCCGTAGACCTCCGACTACTGCAGTTCGACTCTCAATCGGATCACTAGGAGTGGTAATCCTTCGACTACATATAGATCGCCAGTTTCACAGCTCGAGGGGTCATAGAGTCGGATCTTTAGGAGTTGTAATGCATCAACCTTCTTCGACTCAAAGTCAGAACCTGGGAAGTCGTAGCCAGCCAACTACTCCTCCAATTCAGTCAACCATTAAGAGACACTGAACTCCAACCATCAGCCTGTGTGTTTAGAATTTCTGTCTGGAGTGAAATCCTCTTGACTGTTATCCACTTGTTGCTCTTGAATTCTTGAGTTCACTTGTCTCAACTCAAGTTTACCTTGACTGTTATCTCCTATCTGTTATTGAACTTCCCTAGTGCTGTGTACTCCTTGGTTCTGTGAGTGTCCTCTGTGCTCTTCTTAGACCTGCTTACAACTCCAAGATTTAATAATATGTTTATTGAAATAAAAGACATCAATGTCAGTTTTAAAGAAGTAATGAACACAATGTACACAATGAGAGCAACTATGGGGAGATAGCATAGTCTCTCAGCAGTCACGTTTCTTAGTTAGTAGTCAATGGATGTATGATGTTATATATGAAAATGATGATGAAGCTGGCCCACTCCACATTTCACTAAATGATCCCACACAAGCATGATAAATGTAGTCAGGATAAGTCGCCCTTAGTTGTCCTAGTGTCACAGCCATACTATAAGATCCTCCATCTCATTCACCAACTATATTTGAAAAATAGGTGTAGAACAACAGGGACAAATCTAAAAAGCAGTGTTTTATTCAAGACTACCCTACTTAAAAAGTATTGCACTTACAATATTAAAAACGTATACAAGCATATTGAGTATTCCCCAAGGAAATCCTCTTTTAAACTATATCTGCATCCCAGGACTTAGTGGCTCACCCCTTGTCAGGCAGACTACACAGTATAGCACAGTTCTTAAATAGTACCTCTCTCCTCAGATTACCGCTATGCTCCCTGCAAGTCTCCTATCTCACTGCTTCAGCCTTGGGGTGATTGCATCCCTTCAACCGCATGAATCTTCAAAAGAGGCTTTCATATTTCAGGTCTGGTGTTCATGTTGCCCTATGAGTATGAATCCTTAGGCAGTAGTTTGGTATATAAAAGGCAGAGAAGCCCAGGCTTCCCTCTCTCTGATACGAACACAAACACACATAGACAAGAATTAGGAAAATAAATAATAAAACTGACACTATGTTTGTGTGACAGTCGCTGGAGCTGTGAATGAGTGATAATAATAACTGATACAGAATGACAGGAGAAGAGACTCCAGAGAGCATATCGTACTCAGACATAGTGCAGCTTTAAGTGATCTGCACTGTATCATTTAGTGCTCACTGCTTGATTTGTCAGTACTGGTTTGATCTTTGCTATCTTCCAATTACTTGGGCCTTAAACAAGGAGAAAGGGCGGGCTGCATATCTTGTAAAGGTCACTTATGGTTTCTGTATTTGTGCTGTATATGTCCCATCCCTATCCATAACATTTTCATCCGCCTGTGGAATTGCACATACCAGGAACAAGTAATGTGAAGAGGGTTGGGATTGCACAGTGGGCACAGCACAATGGGAGTGACAAGCATGGCTTGTGCATTCCTCAGAATTAGGCTCCCCAGGATGGTTTCCTGCTCTAGGAAATAGCTGCCCTGTGCAAATCGGTACCAGAATGTCAGGAGACACATATCCTCCCATTTATTATTGGGCTGTTTACCAGTCTCCGACATGCACTTCACAAATGTTTCCACTTGTTATCTTCAGTGTAATCAAGCTTATAATTGTTCAACATGCTGACCTAACAAATACATTATGATAAAATAATGATTAGGCCATTCCCTGATTGGTCAAGTATACGAACACTGTTCCAAGCCATAGTTTGCATTCTAATATCGATAAGAGTGTCTAGAAGTGTATATAAGAAGTGTGTTTCACCAATAAAGTCTGTTTTACCCCCCCCCCCCGCTCCAATGCAAGTTTTGGCAGTATTTCTGGAGGGGATTCCTGGAGGGTAGTTGGCTGGTATTCCTCATCCCAGCCACTGAAAAAGCTAAATTCATTGTCTCTACTGGCGAGTGGCAGCCATCTGTTCCTGCCTACTGTCTGATCCAGAGTATGCAGGGCAAGAACCCATGGAGGGGTGCAGCTGACTGGGTACGTTTATGCATGTGTGACCTCCAAACTGGGGAGCAAGAGCTAAATTCACTTGCCTTGCCGGTCTACCGGTGAGTGGCAGCTATCTGTTCCAGCCTCCTGCCTGATCCAGAGTATCCAGTACAAGAACCCACTGAGGGGAGCAGTTGACTGGGCAGCTTGTGCATGTGTGACCTCCAAAATTACCTTAGAGAACAAAGCATTCCAGCAACTAAGGTGCCACTGACCATTCCTCTGCAGTTGAGCCTTCACAACATCAGCAGCTAAGCGCTGCAACTTCAAGTGCATAGCTGGTGTCTTCTGAATTTAAACAGCCACGAAAACTACATGATGGACAGAGTAGTGAGAGGCTGCATGCTATCAGAAACCAAGAAATGCATTGCACACTCAACAAATTATACTTTCTGGGGGCAACAGCCACAGGGGCCCCAAGTGTATGGGCTGGGGGGCATGACAGGCCAGTGCCAGGCTTCCCTAACAATCTGGTGTCTTAGGTAAGTGTCCAGTCTGCCTATTGGTAATTCCCGGCTCTGTGTTTGATGGATCCTGCCTAGAAGAGTGATTCAGTTATGTATGGTAATTATATAGATATGGACACGCACACACAAATAAAGCGGCTCCAGCAGCGAACGGGTAAATCAAATCAGTTTCCATTCACATAAGCATGCTTCATGCACTGGTTTCACCAGATATTACAATCTGAGATCTTGAATTATGATGTGCCAACCTGGAAATTCTCTATTGTCTCCATAATATAACACTGCACAAAATATGTATGGCTGCACCAGGGTAAATATATAAAGAACTCAGTGTCTTCATAAAAACAACTTCATCTTTATTAAACAAATTTCAACATAGAGATATAATCATCCAAATCACCTATTTCTTGGAGTTACAGACCATGAGACGTCTTCATGAGCAGATGTAGACCCCCAGTCTCATGGTCTGTAAATCCAAGAAATAGGTGATTTGGATGATTATATCTCTATGTTGAAATTTGTTTAATAGAGATGAAGCTGTTTTTATGAAGACACTGAGTTCTTTATATATTTACCCTGGTGCAGCCATAGATATTTTGTGAAGAATTATATAGATATACCTGACTGCTGTATGGATCCTGCCTATGCTTCTGTTAAACATAGTAATTCTATAGATATGCCTTTCTGCTATATGAGTAGCTGAGGATGATGATTTAAGAGGAACTGAATTAATTCTGGAGTAAACCAACTGCCCCATTGGGGGGAAATAAACATGTCCATTGATTTAAATTGGGCATTTATTGAAGCAATAGTTGGACACCTCTCTTGCAGTCAAGAAGTTAAAAGTAAAATTTAAATTGATAGAATCTTGGGAAATTTCTATTTTTTCCCTACACCTATAATGACCCTCAACTCTGGCTATCAGAAGCTCCCTGCCAATTCTCAACCTTATCACCACCAAAACAAAACCCTACCATCACAGCCATCAGCCCCTCTTCCCCAACATCAATTTTCACAATGATACCAACACACAGGCCCCCAATGCCTTACCTCTATCATAATCCTTCCACTACAAATACATTGCAATCATATTCATCCTCCTCAAGATAAAGTAATGCACTCAGATGTTTAATCCCTGCCACCATGAAACCATACAACCTTGAAAAACACAAGACTCTCTTGGTCTTACTACCTGCAAGAGCAGCCTACAAATTTTGTCTACTTCTCTCTCCACTGATCCTCCAGAGCTGTTCTGATTCTAGAAAATCTAGGCATTAGGTGGAATTGGTTAAGGAGGAAGAGTTGTGTGGCTGTTTGGCTGCTGCGTTCCTCACTGACGTCAACCAATCACAGTAGAAGAGGATGGGGTGTTCCAAATGAACCCTAGGAAAATAGGGCTGGTTCTGGCAGCTCCACTAGGAGGAGGTGGACTTTTTACCCCTGGTTCTTATGATCATAACCACCAGGTAATCTCTCCCAACTGCTGTAGCAGCCCCATGGCATAGCAGGGCACCTCAGAGAGCCGAGGTACTAACCTAGTTATCTAGTGGCTAATAAGGCTCTTAGTTCCAAATACCCTTCAGTTTTAGAACACTTGTCTTCCTGATCTGATCAGGATGGAGAGATGTGGGTATAATGTTATGTTTCTCCAAAATTTATTTCAGGCCATTTTTACCTTATTTTTAACTAATTATTTATTTTTAGCTTAACCCCCTCCATTGTCAGGCCGAATGGATCAGTATGATTGCAATACACATCTAGCCAATCCAGTAATGAAAGGGTTAATGGTGGGCCCAGTCAGGCTAGTGGGGGAGGTAGGGCAGTGTTAATTTAAACCTTTGAACGCCAGAGGACTTGCTTAGTAGAGTATCCTTCATACATCAGTTAAGAATATCTATTTACTGTTATATGCATTTGAACTCGCCTGTAGTCTATAACTGAACAGTAACATGCTATTATTTTCATAATCCTTTAGATAACTGATGAGACTTTCTCTCCATGGCTAATGGAATTCTGTCTTTTTTATTGTGAAGATGAAAAGTAACGTTAAAGCCAACTTTAAAGCTGTCACTCATTCAATCTAAAAACAGGGAAATCTGGGTTATCAATCAGAAAGGACTTTATTTCCATGACACCCCGTATTTAATACAACTGATCAATGAGAGCAGATCACAGAATGCTTGTAAGTTCAGATTCTTCTTTCCGAATGACCCGTATTTCCATACTTTTGTCAAAATGAGTGAGAAGGTTAATTAGTGGCTTTAATGCAAGCTTTTGTCTTTGAATTGCCACTTTATTGAGATCGATCGAGTTGGGTTCACACCCACAATCAAATTTTTTTTTTTTTTTTTTTTCAAAATGTTTTGTTTCATAGAATTTGTGTTAAATGTTTTATTAGGACTAACAAGTTTTTTTTAACTCATGAGTCATAAATGCATAATTCTATTTTTTTTACCTTTTTCTTTATATTTTACAACAAATTTGCTTATTTGAAAAACAAAGGGTCATCCATTAGGACAATTTCGACTAAAACAAGGGCAGTTATTTTTTTTACAGTAAGGGCAGTAAAGTCGTGATCCTCTGCCTCAGGAGGCTGTGTTTGCAGATATCTCAGATGCTTTAAAAAACTAGTGGATACATTTTTAGCTCAGAACCATACTGAGAATTATGACAGTTGGTTCTATGCAGAGAAGATGATGATCCAGTGAGATATCCAACCGCATCTTAGTAAGGAAATAGTTTCGTACCTTCTTGGGGCTTAAATAGACATGGTTTCAGTAGGGTTTTTTTCTTGCCTTTCTCAACAACTGGTATCTCTCAGAGACCCACTTTTTTCCACATTTCGAAGATATCGGTTCAATAGAATTTGCTGTAGCCATTTTTGGACAGCCTCACTTTTTTTCTAAATACCAAATAAATTTGGACAGCTAATCAAATTATAAAAATGTTAGCATGACAGTACTACCGTGATATTACTGACTTCTCATAGGAGCTTAGTGAATGATTAGACCTAAGGCTTTTTTCACACAAGCAGATTGGCTGTGTTGTTTTATAGCACAGACCATGCCACTTGTGTTTACCTCCTTTCTGCATTTCTCATTGGCTGGGATGAGATGTGAAGGATGATAGGCCCAATTGCTGACATCCATGTGTGTCTGACAGTTATTGGAGAATGCAAGGAGCATTGCAACCTCCAATTTCTCTTTTCGATTTGCCAAATGCCAAATGCATCCAAGTTGCTACATAATGCTTTCCAGTTTATTATGCTACACAGACATCACCCATGAAAACAGCACCACTGGTGGAAAGCAATTCCAGTTTAACCCTTTGTGTGCCAGAAAGGTATCCAATGCATTGCACCGCAATGCATTGGATACCTCTCTGGCACTCAACAGGTTAAGGAATTCAGTTTTAGGATCAAAATGCTGCACTGATGTCAACCATGTGAACTTACCTATCATGACGCATGACTGCTGCCACCCTCCCAATATTAGTCTATCAAGTGACATCTGCAATGTGGATGTAAATAGTGAAATGTTTCTTTAACCCTCTAAAGACCAGAGGTCATTAAGGGGTTAATGGGTGATGGGCATTTAAAAAAGATCTATTGAAACCTAATATTAAGTTATATATAATACCACTGTTAAATAAAATAAAAAAGAAAGAAAGAAAACATGCAATTAAACAATTTTAGGTCATATTTATACAATAAACAGGAGAGTGAATGGCAGTGTACTGGGGGAGTCTAGGAATGTGTTTTGAAGAGAGGAAAAATAAATGACATCAGTCATCATTCATTCCTTTGATCTCCATCTGCATTTCCCTCTTTTAGAAGCTTGGCAGAAATGATTTGACTGAAAAATCTAATTTATCTTCCAAAGTAAAAAAAAACCCTCATGTCAGTATGTGTTAAAACCTCATGTTCATTGCATCATTAAATAAGACCCCCTGATGGATTTTAATTGCTGCACTAAATTGAACAAAATACCCTCATTTTGTCCTCTCTCTTAGAAAAACAAAGTACAAATTAAAGTTTTTATCTGAGATTTTACTAGGTTTTTTTGTGGTGAGGGGGGTTAAATATTTCTTTGCCATTTTTTTTACAGTCCTAATTGTTTTGAACAGTATAACCCTTATGCAGAAAGAGATTCTGAAGCAAACCAAATTCTCCAAATTCCCACTGATTTAATGGGTAATAATCACATTTTACTTCTGGTCCCAGGGCCGGCCCTTACATGGGTCCTGGTGGGGCTGTGGACCCAGGCGGTAATTTGACAGGGGTGGCAATCTGCCACCCCAAGGCATGTTATTTCGTGCGTAGCGTCTCCCCACTGCCTACGCTGATGACAGCTGGGACCGTGTCACATGCGGAGACGTCGTGTGAAGCATGCCTGGGTTTTCTTCCACTGTTCGGAGGCCAGTGCAAGTTTAAAACTGGAGACCAGACTGACAAAGAAAATCCCAGCATGCACCAGGCGGTGTCTCTGCATGTGACACAGTGCCGGCTGTCATCAGTGCGGGCAGTGGGGAGACTGAGTTAAAAACAGGAGAAGAGCCAGAAGGAGAAGAGATGGAGCAAACCAGAAGGAGAAGAGAAACAGGCAAGGGGGGGAGAAAGAGGCACAAGGGGTGAAAAGAGAGGCACAAGGGGTGAAAAAGAGGGGAAAAGAGAGGCACAAGGGGTGAAAAAGAGGCACAATGGATGAAAAGAGGGAAAAAGAGGCACAAGGGGTGTAAAAAGGCAAGGGGGAGAAAGGTACAAGGGGCGTAAAAAAATACTACAGTTCTATGTGGTTCTAAGGGCAGGAGAGGGGTTAATATAATTAAGTATGTGGCGTATTTTGGTGGGTGTGGTTTTGGTGTGCAGGGGGGGGGGTCAGCATTTCATCCTTGGACACAGACAACACCATGTCTTGGGCCGGCCCTGTCCGGACCAATGGTCCAATGGGACCAGACTTGGTAAATAAGCCAGGGGCTGCTCTGTGAAGCCCCAAAACAGCTCCCATCAGCGGGAGGAATGTGAGGAAACTGATCCCCTCAGCTGGAATGCAATCCAGAAGTCTGATGATCCAGGTTTGCGAGCACATTCTCCATAGATTAGCTGTGCCTATACCTGGGAACTCTCCAGATCTACCCAGTTTTTCAGACTTTATTACCAGGTGTCTGGGGAAAGAGGGGGGTATTTCAGCTTCCTGAGTTCTGTGGTAAACCTGCCCACTCCTAGCCCAGTTCCACCCACTTCAAGACCAGTTCCACCCACTCCTGACCATTGTGCCCATTTCAGGGCAAATCATGGTACTGTGTTATCCATAGAAAATGCAGGATACTAGCAGAGTAAATTACTCTACTAGTCTCCTGCATTTCAGGGCAGACTCCGCCTTTCTTCCCTACAATCCCACCCACCCCCATCATTTGTACACTCCCCTCCCCTCCTTGATACTATGAGGAGCTTGGGCTTAAAGGTTCCCAGGTATCGATCAGTATGGCTTTCACTTCAGATATAGAGGAAAGGGGTGCAACTATAGGGGCTGTAGAGGGCATGGTTTCACATGGGCCCAGCATCCTAGGGGGCCCCATCTGCCCCAGGCTCCCGTAGGATCGAGTTATGCCTCTGAAAATATTTTTAGGATGGGGGGCTCAAAAAAACATTTGCATCTGGACTCCTGAATCAGGGGCTCATTTCAAACTCCTGTTATGTTCCTCAGTTGGTGTGCCAGGTCTCTAAATGCAGTTCCAGCTTAATCTGCAACTCTGCTCTCGGTGGAACGATCACAGGAGAGTTGCCCTTTAAATTGAATGCAAGAGAGGTCTCCAGATGCTTCATAGTGTGTTGAGACCTCTTCAGCATTCAAGCTGAACAAAGCCACATTTAAATTAATGGCTGTTTTAGGAATTTGTATTTGTACCCCTATGTTACAGTTAGTTTGGTTCAGAGTTCCTCAGTTGTCTTTAGTACATCAGCCTAAGTGTCTGTGTCTCTGCTTCTGCTCTCTACCTTTTTCCACAATAGAAGTTTACTGCACCTTTAAAGGGATAGTAATACTTCATTTTAACTTTATTTTATTTTGTAGGCATTAAAAAAACATGAAGAATGATATAAGTCTTATCTCTCAAACCTTTATGGTTTAAGAGATATTCACAAACAAAGTATCCCCCCCCTGTTCAACCAGAGCAGAAGGGAAGTGCCCAGGTAGACTGCAGAGAGGGACAATCTTCAATTAAGATAATGGAAAAAGCTGAAAAACTCGTCAAGGGGGGAAGGGCTTTCATTGTTTTCATACAAAGAAGATTGTCCCCTTCTGTTATCTGTCCTGTCATACAACCAGACTCACATCTGAGAAGAGATGGCTTACACTAGGTAAAAGGGGCGGGGAGGGGAACTTTGCTTGTGAATATCTCATAAACCATAAAGGTTTGAGAGATAAGACTTATATCATTCTTCATATTTTTTTAATGCCTACAAAATAAAATAAAGTTAAAACGAAGTATTACTATCCCTTTAAATAGTGGTCACTACACTGATGATCTGTTTCTGCTGTGGATAGGTGACTTACATTTGTCTGAAACATTTGTTAAAGCACTTAATGATCTGGACACACCAGTGAAGTCCTGCTGGTGTACTGGAATACATCAGGTCAACTTCATGGATCTCACGGTCTATCCAACTGGTAACTGACTGGGCACAACCAACTTCCTCAAGGTTTCCAATAGAAATACTCTGTTTCACTTTCAAAGTTTTCACCCACCGCATGAAAAACATGGGGTACTCTACTCACAATTTGTATGCATCATCAGGAACAATTCCAACAGAGAATAATCTGAGTTACAGGCCCCTCTTGAGCTATAGAAGGGGAATGGAACTTAGGGATAAACTGGTGATCTCTGACCCAAAACTCTGTTACTCAGCAGTTATATCTCATGGCTCCTCTCTGACAAAACTGGGTGCTTTAAATGTACATGATGCCTAAGATGCAGAAACATAATCACAGGCTCCACATCTAAGCATCCTCACACTGGCAAACGACTTAATCTGATGCCCATGTAGCTTGTTTTACATGGGTAAGACTGTTACCACCTTTAAAGAACATATGACAGACCATTGTTCCTCTATCAGGGACACCATAATAAGAGAACAAGTAACAAGTCTGTAGGTCATAACTTCAGTGAAACAAATCACATTCTGGCTGACCTAAAATACATGCTTACTGACCACCAACTTAAACTCCATAGGGGAGATTGGGGGAGGAAAATTGGTCCAAAGGTAGTACAAATGGATGCACAGACTGCATACGTCGACTCCAAAGGGCATTAATGAAAATTATTTGTGCTTCTATTAAACCCATCCTTGACGTTTGGGTGGTGTTGAATCTGTTGTCCCGTTGATATGTTTCTCCCTGGAAGCTGACACATACCTCCGAGGCGTGGGTGGTCAAAGATCCCATTATACACGGGTGTTGCCATTTAAACACCACTCTTTATATTGGGCTGGATGTTAGAACTTCACTTAGATTTTCTGTTTTTAGCACCTTCTTTTACTACCTTTGGGCAGTCCCGTATCAGATTATATGGTCACTCTTATTTTCCACTATTGTCTTCATATTATGGGATCCTTGCTGACTAGAACCCCTTTGCACCCATTTATTTATTTCTATCCATTATCCATCCTATTAGTAATTTGACTTAGTCTTTACTTTTCTATGGACCAGGATTAAATTCCATCTGGAATTCTGAGACACAACTTTGTTCTCTCTCCGTTGTGAGGTCTCATTTGGTCTAATTGTGTCTTGATGCATGTGCTCACTGTGACTTGCTGCACTAACTGGTTGCATAATTGCTAATGCATTACATTATTACATGAATTTAACTAATTGTTTGTATTTCTCCTGACTTTAGTCATTTTTCTCTGCATAGTCTGTGGACTTTGATACACTCAAAGTTTTCATTAGCATTTGTTTATTGAGATTGGCATGCGCTCTTTTTTTTTTTTTACTTAGATGGTGGTCTGATGAAGAACGATATAAGTCTTATTCACAAGAGAAATTCACAAGCAAAGTTTCCCCCCTGCCCCTTTTACCTAGTGTAAGCCATCTCTTCTCAGATGGGGAATCCAGTCCTTAGACCAGACAGATAATAGCAGGGGACAATCTTCTTCCTATGAGAACAATGAAAGCCCTGCCCCCCTTGACAAATTTTTCAGGTTTTTCCCTTATCTTAATTGAAGATTGTCCCTCTGTGCAATCTACCTGGGCACCTCCCTTCTGCTTTGGCTGTAACAGTGTTACATCAGTAAAAGGGGCGGGAGTGGGATACTTTGTCATTGAATTACTCTTGAACTACAACTCTGACAGAATTGAAATAACACTCCCCAAAGTCCAAATACAATGAAGATTAATTAGAGCTGCTTTTATTATGAAACATTACTATCTCTTTAAATATCTTTCTCCCTTTATACACTCTCAGTGGCCCCTTTAGCTCTGCGGACTGAGCATTGGAATGTGCTGGTGTCCTATGTACACATCAGCTCATCCGGGCCAACATGTCTGCCGGGTGAGATATTGTCTTTTTACATATGATCTGTATACATCTTTCTCTTTATCAGTAATGTTACAATGGCTCTTCTATGAATGCAACATCTTGTTTCCTGCCTCGGTTTTAGCCACAATGTATGTAACTATAAGTCTCTTTCTGAATTTCGACACTATACATTTTGTGTCACTTATTCCCTTATAATATCGAGCCTACTCATAGCCTTTACTATTACTTAATAATTTTAACATGGGTTGCCATTTTTCTCCTTTAGCAACTACTACTATTTTTTTTATTTAATCATGTTCCCCAGTTACCTTCTCATTTTCCTATCATTTCTTATTCTTCCTCACTTCCGTTCTTTGATATTACGGTTTGAATGTTCCCTGCTGGGGTGAAGTCATCCCCTGCAGATTGAGGTCCGACTGTACTAGTGTGACATCAACAATCTCGTTGGTGTCTCGTGGTGTTGGACTGAAATGTTAACCGTTTGAATAGATCTGATAATGATAGATATTTAGATAGACAGATCGATAGATAGATAGATAGATAGACAGACAGACAGACAGACAGATAGATAGATAGATAGATAGATAGATAGATAGATAGATAGATAGATAGATAGATAGATGCCCTCCTCTGTCTCTAACAAAGAAGGAAATTCTATCAGAAAGACTTTTCAGTAAATGATAGGTATCGCTTATGGAAGCAGATTAATGGATCTTATTCCCAAGGTAATAAAACCACTTTCCATACAGGTAGAAAGAAGAAGCATATTAGCAAACTAAATATTGTATTGATCAGGACTTTTATTGCACTGTTGGGCCACTGAGCCTGTGAACCACAGTGAAATGCGTTGGCTCCACTTCCCTACTGTCTCTAACATCAGCCCACTGATAAATATTTCATCTTAAATGCATGGCTTCAGAATCTGTTTCCATACTCAGGACAGATGTAGATAATCAAAGCAATTAGAAGCATTTAACCTGACATCATTACTCCTTCATTAATTCATTAAACCTTTATTTATAGGATGGCTATATTTCCCTGCTATTAGTCTGCGGCTAAAATTATTTTCCTTATTAGCCCTGTAAAAGCTTTCTTTGTTTGTTATTGTATATAGACAAGAGTTGACAAGAGAAATTATAGTGGGAGGTTAAGGGTTACTTGTCAGTCCTACCCCTTTTTAAATACCCGCCCCTCCAGAGTCCATATCAGACAGGGTGGTTGGCAAAGTCTTAGGTCACTTTTTCTTTTGTGCTGTAGTTGAATCTTTTAGTTCCAAATAAAATCACAGTGAAAAACCAACACAAAACATTTAACATATTGGATGCTAGAAAGATATCCAATGCTTTGCTTTGCAATAGCTTAAAGGGATAGTAATGTCAGAAAAAAAGTATTAACTATTTGGAAGATACAATTAAAAGAGAGTACTTGCACTTATTCGTATCTCTCAAGCCGTTATGGTTTGAGAGAGATAGGAAAATAAAGTTCTCCGCTCCCTCCCCTTTCTGCTTGACGAGCTATAAAGCTGACAGAAGTAGATTCTGGTTCCTGGATCAGACGGCGGCTCTTCAGCAGTGCTGACATAGTAATACCTAAAAATAAATACTTCATTGGAATGGTCTACAATGTGTGTCGGGATTGCAAGCACACATTGTAGACCATTCAAATGAAGTATTTATCTTTAGATATCGTTATATCGGTGCTGCTGAAGATCCACACCTGGTCCAGCGACCAGAATCTGCTTCTGACAGCTTCACAACTCATCAAGCAGAAAGGGGAGGGTACAGAGAAGTTTATTTTACTATATCTCTCAAACCATAACGGTTTGAGAGACACAAATACGTGCAAGTACTCTCTTTTAATTGTATCTACCATATAGTTAATACTTTTTTTCTGACATTACTATCCCTTTAAAAGCCTTTTCTAAATCAATGGGCGGGGTGGATTCCCCAATAGGCAGAGCAGGCAACTTCCTAGAGCTCCAAATTTTGAGGGGTACATCAGCTGTACTGGCCACACCCACATTCTGAATTGTGGGTGTAACCAGAACAATCTTAGTGTCCCTGCACCAGTTTTATACCCATTCACATGCTATTATTTAATCCCAGGGATGTTATAGAGATCTCCAACGCAATGCTTCAATATGCATTGGAGATCTCTTTAACAACCAAGGGATTAAATCCTTTTTTGAGGGGGGGGATTTGTTTGTTATAGGCCAAGGGTATTTTCTGTGCCAGTAAATATTGGGTGGTACTTGGTGCGAGGCCATGAACAGAGGTGAGGTCAAGGGTGGAGCTAAGGCCACCTAGAGTGCCTTGCTTAGGGCAGCCTGGGATGTAAATCCAGCCCTGTCATTGCGGATATTTTATTTGTTACTTGTGTTGCTGTTTGTTTGACAATTGTACTGCCATAATTAATCCTAATTCACATTGGTCACTGTGTTGTAGCAACTTTGTTACAAGATGTGGCAGCAATACAAGATTACCCCTGAAAATAACTGGATCTGAAAAAGTCACCTGTATGAACTGACCAATAGAATACAGTGTTAGCTATTGTGAAATTTGTTGTTGCAACACAGTTGCTGTGACAAAGTCACAAGTGCACACTTAATGCCTAGTCCACATTGACGATTAAATTGCAATGATTTAAACACATGAAAAAAACATATGAAATTGGTATTATTGTGTCGTATGGAGTCTTTCACACTGGCATACCTCCCAAGTGTCCCTGTTTAGTTGGAACTGTGCCTCTTTGAGACCCAAATCCTTCTGTCCCTCTTTCCTTTCCCACCCTGGTGTATGTGTATCACATTGCTAAACAGCAATAAAACTCACATTAATGTTTGTTTAAACTTCAGTATATGTGTTTATATACTAGTCGGTGTAAATATAATACTTTGCTCTTGCTCTAAATTATTTTATTCAGTTACAAAAAGAAGTGTCAATAGGTCATAAAATAATCTAGAAATTATTGGTAATGTCCCACCCATCAGAAACACCTGCAGCAATACCACCTAAAGCAAAAGTGCCCCTCTTTGGACATTTAAAGGGATAGTAATTCATCAATATAATTCCATTTAATAATGTACCTAATAAAAAAATGAATTAATTGTGCCATGTCCAATCTCTCAATCCTTTATGGTTTGAGAGATATCAGCTTACATAGTTCCCCTTCCCTCCCCTTGCACTGACGTCAGCTTTCTATCTTACAGACGGAGATCCCGGTCTGCAGACCATCCTGCAGCTCTTCAGCAGAGCCGAAATCACGCTCTTTAGAAATAAATCCTTAATTTGAATGATGTACAAAGTGTGCTTGCAAACCATCACACATTGTAGACCATTCAAATGAAGCATTTCTTTCTAAAGAGTGTGATTTTGGCTGTGCTGAAGAGCTGCATGACGGTCTGTGGACCGAGATCTCCGTCTGTAAGATAGAAAGCTGATGTCAGTGCAAGGGGAGGGAAGGGGGGACTTTGTAAGCTGTTATCTCTCAAACCATAAAGGTCTGCGAGATCAGACACTGCTAATTAATTCATTTTTTTACTAGGTACATTATTAAATGGAATTATATTGATGTATTACTATCCCTTTAAAATGTTGGGAGGTATGCACTGCACTGTTGAAAAACATATTGCTTGGTGAAATTTTGGTCCAACGGTGTATGCCATTTGTATTGTTTTCTATGGTATCACAGAAAAGCTATTCAACATGCAATGAAAAACACATGATAATAGAATACAAGTTTTTGTACACTTTTATATGATTTCAGTGCATCAAAAAAAATTCCCCAGTGTGAACTCATTCTAACCCTGATTTTTACAATTCGCTTCCTGGCCTATTTCTATGACACTTTCCTATTTCAGATTTATCTGACACACTGACCAATCTACTTAAAGGAACTGTAGCAATGATGGAGCAAACTAACTGTACCATAGGGGACAAATAAAACTCCCCCAAATTTACACAGATTTAAACGGGGCTTCTAACCTCTTGAATGCTAGCGATGTCTCCAATGCATTGAGCAGCAATGTACTGAAGAATTCAAGAGGTTAAAATCCCCATTTTAACTTTATGGGGAAGGTAATTAACCCTCTGAGTGTCAGAAAGGTAACGCAATGCGTTGGATACCTCTTTGACACTCAGAGGGTTAATTCCCTATGGAACCGTTGATTTGCCCCAGAATTGCTACAGTTCGTCCAAGTACATCATCCTGTCTGCTTGATCACCTTCTGGTTTTTCAGGGCCCCTGTTCTGCATAAGGATGGGGGCTTCATGGGGTTGTGGGGTACCAGATGTTTAGGTTGAGGTACTTAAGGGTCATTTTCCTCTTTATTCCCTAACATTTTTTTACAGTTTCTCCTAGTTAATATAAGGGACAGCATATCCAAGCTTTCGGAGGGAAAACTGTGCTTCTGGTGAGCTGGATTCCTATTGGACACAACCTGGGTAGCAACAGGGTCTTTTTTTTATTGAATGGCTTCTCCTGGCTTTTGCCAGCCAGGTACGGTTTTTTGGTTGGAAAGGAAGGCATACATCTAAGTATCCTGCATGTGAGGATTGCATTTTCTCCGAGCATGCTAACTTTTGCCTTAAACCCTACCTCTCATCCCCCAATTAGGATAAAATATTTTAAGCTTTATTACGTTAGTGTTTTTTAAAAATTGTTTATGATATATTTAGCTTTTGTTTGTCAGCTAGTGCACATCTGGCAGGCCTTGGCACACTGCTCCCAAATCCAACTGTAATTTCCTACCAGGAAGTTCCAGCTAATTTGCATAAACTGACAAACAAGTACATAGTTACATAGTAAATTAGGTTGAAAAAAGACACAGGTTCATCAAGTTCAACCTCTTCCTCATAACCCAGAGGAATAAAAATTATATAAGCTTTCAGGATTTACGAACGTCCTGTTTTGCCTGCTAATACACATTATAACCCTGTATGTTCTCTCTTGAAGGAAATGTATCTAAACTTCTCTTAAATGTATTCAGTGTATCTGCCATTATCACATCTTTGGGCAAGGTATTCCACAATTTAACAGACCTTACTGTAAAAAAACCCTTCCTCTGCTGAAGTTGAAACCTCCTTTCCCGTAAGATGGCCCCTGGTTATTTGAAAAGTAAAATATCTCATACACTATTGTTTGAAATAAAACAAATAGCTAACATAATTTTAGGTGCATTTGAACACTTTCAAAATTACCTATATGATACAAAGTGACAGATCCACTTTAGTTGAGTGAATGGATATCTTGCTAAAAGGAAAGTTTTGCTCGTGTATTCTTTAAAGTTATGTAATTATTTAATGATTCACTATCCAATTTCAACTGATGCAATGATTTGTGTTTTTATTGGTCACTGATATGTGTGTGCCCCTATCTTTTACCTGTCTGTATGAGAAAGATCAGCAGAAGCTTTGTTTTGTCATTGTAGGGTAATACATTCAGAGCAGGATATTTGTTCTCTACAGAGGGATTTACATAAAATGAAATATAAAGTTTAATGTGGGAAATTGTAAAGTTATGCATTTTGGAAGAAAAACTCCATTGCTACTTATGGAATCATTTTAGAAGACTTGTTCCTAGAGAAAGACCTGGGAATCCTTGTCAACTACAAACCTGGAAGCAGTGACCAGTGTCAAACAGCAAAAGCGAACAAAATCCTGTCTTGCATAAAAAAGTGGTATTGAAGCAAGAGTGGATAACATTATTTTGCCATTGTACAAATCGTTGGTAAAACCTCACCTTGAATATGCAGTGCAATTTTGGGCACCAGTTCTCGAAAAAGATATTCTAGAACTGGAGAGGGTACAGCGAACAGCAACAAAATTAATTAAGAGAAATGAGGACTTGACTTATGAGGAACTGCTAGACAAACTTGGTTTATTTACTGTAGAGAAAAGACAACTAAGAGGATATCTTGTTACAATGTATTATATGAGAGGTCAATACAAGGATCTCTTTGGTGAGCTCTTCATTCCAAGGCCTGATCAAATAACTAGGGATCAGTCCTTAAGAATTAAGGAAGGTTTTTTTTCCAGTAAGGACTGTTAAATTGTGGAATTCTTTGCCCAAGGATGTGATAATGGAAGAAACAATGTATTTTCAAGGGTAGTCTTGTACTGATGCTACATCTTGTAACAAAGTTGCTGCAACACAGTGACCAATGTGAATTAGGATTAATTGTGGCTGGACCCCAGGCTGCCCTAAGCAAGGCACTCTATGTGTCCTTATCTCCGCCCATGACCATGCCTGTGTTCCTCACATGGCCCCGCCCCAAGTACCACCAACTATTTCCTGGCACAGAAAATACCCTTGGCCTATAACAAACAAATCCCCCCTCAAAAAAAAATGAGAGTTGTACGTTTCGTTACAAAAAAAGTACATTGAATAATCAACCTTACATTGACTAATCAACCTTGCCTTAATATCAACACATTACTATCTCTTTAACACTTTTAATTTGTTGGAGACCTCTCTAGTATTCAAGGGGTAAAAGATTTCAATTTAAATCAATGAAAATTTGGTGAATTTTTATTTGTTCCTTAAAACGCAGCTGGTTTTCTCCAGTTTTCTCAGTACATCTGCCTCTATATGTCAGGACCAGCAAGTTTCATACATAACCAGGAAACTGACCTTTAATGCGTTAACCCCTTGGATGCATTGGGAAGACAACCCTGATATGCAAGATGGTTAAGCAGGTCACTGATCACCTTGGACTTTGTTAAAAAAAATATAAAATTACATTTTGTAATTTTTTTTTTTTTTTTTTTTTTTTTTTAATAAATTTTTATTGGGTAAAAATGGGATACAGGAAAGGAAAAACACATAATAAGGGGGGGGGGGGTACACAAATAAACAGGGAAAGTATACACAAGCAAGATAACATACAATGTCATGCAACTACAATAAACCGTAATTAAGCATTACAAAGTGACCATGAAATACACCAGAATTAAAACAAAACAAAAGCGAAGTGAATAGTGCAATTATTACTTGGTCAGTCATCAATGGGTTCCATAGCACATGGAAAAATAAAATAAAATAGAGAAGAAAAGAAAAAAAAAGAAAACAAAAGAGGGTAAAGGTAGGTAGACAAAATGGGAGGGCGAGGAAGGAAGGGGAACACAAGGACAAAAGAAAAAATAGAAAAAAGATAGACAACCCCATGGAGAGTGGGCGTTTAATCCGCAGAAGAATCATTAGCATTGGCACTGGTGAGCATGATATGGCAATAATCATTCCATAGTGTCCATGCCTCCACGAACTGAGCAGAGCGTCAACCCTTCGGTTGTATCAAATTTTCCAAAATCAAGACTACAGAGAGGCGTGAGATCCACTGTTGAGGGGATGGGGAAACAGAAGATTTCCACAGTACTGGTATACAAAGTTTCGCAGAATTCAACATATGAGTAAACAATAAAGAATGAGCAGACGAAGATTGAAGACTATCAGGTACACTGCATAGAAAAACATGCTCCGCAGTCAGAGCAATATCAGTAGATAGACACGCAGAAATATGACGGTTTACTTCCTTCCAATATGATCGTATTGAGGGGCATGACCACCATATATGGGCCATAGATCCCACCTCGACCTGACACCTCCAACACATAGGGGATATTGAGGGAAAGAAGCGATGTAGAACCTCCGGCGTTCGATACCAATGATTAAGCACCTTGTAATTCATTTCCATAGTTTGGACATTACGTGAACTAAAAGCAACAGAGCAAAGAATCCCCTTCCATCGCTCCGGAGACAGTTCACATCCCAAAACCTTTTCCCAATTCTGTCTAGCGTCTGGAGAAGAGGAAGTCTGTAGAGAAATCAAACAACGATAGAACATAGAGGTGGAACGCCGTTTGGGAGATCGCTCCAAGAAGAGTTGTTCAAAAGCGGTAAGCGGTCGAATAACCTTCTCCCTACGACCGGGGGAAGATACATAACTATGTACCTGTCGATATCTCCAGAATTCTCCTGAAGATAAGTGCATGCGATCCTGGAGATCATTAAAAGAAGAGAAAGTCCCTTTGTTCACCAGATGCGCAATTAAGAGAGTACCGTCGGAACACCAGTCATGAATGGCAGCGTACGAACAACCCGGAGGAAAATCAGGATTGTGTAATAGAGAGGTCAGAGGAGACGGTCTGGTCGAACAGGATGGAAAGCGACGAAGTAGTATGTCAAAAGAGCGAAGAATAGAGCAACGTATAAGGTTAGGTGCAGACAAGGTAGGTCTCACGGGACGAGGGTACCAAGGCAGACAAGAAAGGGGGATTGAAGATGACATATCAGACATAATACGAATCCAATGTTTGTCCTCCCCGGGGTGAAACCACCACCCCAGCAAAGACAGTTGAGAAGCCGAATAGTAGTGGCTAATTAGAGGAAGTGCAAGACCACCCTGCCTCCTACTGCGGGCAAGTATGGAAGATCGAATCCGCGCAGGTTTAGACTGCCACACAAATTTACCTATCATCCCCTGTAGTAATTTCAGAAAGGAAACCGGGAGTCTAATTGGCACTGTATGGAACAAATACAGCAATTTAGGTAAAATAATCATCTTTATTAAGTTGATCCGTCCCATCCAAGAGACGTACAATTTAGACCAATGATGAAAATTGGCGCGAATAGCCGTGAGAAGAGGAATATAATTAGCGGAGTATAGATCCGAAAGGTTAGGAGTCAATCGTATTCCAAGGTATTTCAAGCCATCAGACACAACACGAAAAGGAGAAGAATGTACCAGTCTACTCCAACGAAGATGTGGAACTGATACGTTCAAAATTTCCGACTTAGCCAAATTAGGCTTAAAGTTAGATGCCCAGCTAAAACGCATAAGTTCCCGGTCCACCGCCATAAGAGAAGATTCAGGGTTGGAAAGAATGAGTACGAGATCATCAGCAAACAGTGATAATTTATGTTCACGAGAACCAGATTGGACACCCACCACCAGGGGATTATTGCGTATCGCATTGGCCAGTACCTCAATGGTCAATACAAAGATGAGCGGTGAGAGGGGGCAGCCCTGACGCGTGCCATTATAAAGAGGAAAAGACTTAGAAAGGCCACCGTTAATCCGCACACGAGCAGTAGGACACGTATATAAAGCTCGTATGTAGGCAAGAAATTTAGGACCAAGACCTATATGAGACAGAACATCTGAAATAAAAGACCAGGATACCCTGTCAAATGCTTTCTCCGCATCTACAGATAAAAGCATCATAGGGATGTTCCGAAAGCGAGCCAGTTCCATAAGTTGAATCAATTTAATCGTGCTATCTCTGGCCTCCCTCCCAGGTACAAACCCCACCTGATACGGATCTACCAATGACGGTAAAAGAGGGGATAATTTGTTAGCTAAAGACTTGGCATATAATTTAGCATCAATGTTTAGTAGGGAAATAGGACGATAACTCGCAGGGAGTTTTGGATCCTTACCTTCTTTTAAGATTAACGTAATATGGGCCTCCATAAAATCAGGATGCTCAGCAATCAAGTCTGGGAGATCGCTGAACACCCGGGTCAAAAGGGGAAGTAATAAGCAGGAGAATTTTTTATAGAAAGCTACAGGAAAACCATCAGGTCCCGGTGACTTACCAGAGGGCATCGAGCGCAAGGCCTTCAGTAGATCGTCCGTTGTCAAATCTGCCTCCAGGTCCTCCGATTGTGCTGTCGTAAGCTTGGGCATATTAGATTGGGCTATATATGCAGAAGAGGAAAAATCTGCAGGAACATCCAGGGGTGGAAGGTGATAAAGATCAGAATAAAACCTTTCAAAAGCCTCATAAATAGAAGGGAAATCTCTAGATACAACTCCTGGCGCAGTTTCTATCTGTGTAACAAAAGAAGGAGGAGTACGAGGACGCGTTTGTAGGGAGAGAAGGCGACCACACTTATTACTGAATTCATAATTTTCCGCCCGAACGCGTCGAGCAGCATCCAGCTCAGTGGAGCGAAGGAGATCAGAAAGTTGTGACCGTAGTCGAGACAAAGATTTGAGTTCTTCAGGATCTAAGGAAGCCTTGTGATGAGATTCCAAAGTAGAAATCTCAAGTAACAATTTGTCTACATCCTTGGTCTTTGACCGTTTCAAAAAAGCCATCCGCTTAATGAGAAGCCCCCTCACAAAACACTTCAGAGCTTGCCAAACAGACAAGGCGGACAAAACTGAGGGCTCATTGACAGTGAGAAAATGAGTTATATGACCCTCTAACTCTTTGCAGAACAGATCGTCATCCAGTAGAGATGGGTCCAGTCTCCAAGAAGAACGAGGAGGAAGAGAGAGAGGAATTAGCAAATCAACGCGGACAGGTGAGTGGTCAGACCAGGTCATAGGGAGTATCTCAGAGTCCTCCAAATAGTGTAGATGAGCTTGTGAAAGAAAAAAATAATCCAGTCTAGAGTAAGACTTAGCAGGATGGGAAAAAAAAGTGTAGTTCCGAGAGGTGGGGTGCTTAAGTCGCCACACATCAAGAAGATGCAGCTGGCGGAGTGAATGTTGAATGGACATAAGATCTGAACGAGACAGCGAAGAACGTCCAGTGGAACAGTCTTCAGCTGGAATCAGGGGTACATTAAAATCACCCCCAAGGATGACCAAGCCTCTAGCAAAATCAATAAGTCGCAGGAGCGATCTCGTCAAAAAAAGAGCCTGTCGCTCATTAGGGGCGTACAGAATAGCAAAAGTGATCGCCAAGTCTCCCACAGAACCCCGTACGAATAAGAATCTACCCACCGGATCTACAAGGGTATCACCTAAGACAAATGGAAGGGAACGATGAAGTAAAAGACCCACACCACGTTTCTTCTCCACTGCTGAGCTAAAAAACTGAAGTGGGAAATCGCGATTAGCTAACCGGGGTGGGGAGGAGGAAGAGAAATGAGTTTCCTGCAAAAAATAGACTTGGGCACCCATCCTCCTGCAATCCTGAAGAAGCATGCTCCGTTTAAATGGGGAATTGAGACCCTTTACGTTCATGGAGACACAGGACAAACGCATGTCACCAGCCATTATCCTGACAATAATAGGAGACCAATGTCAAAAGCTTCACACTCTCCAAGGGATGACAAAGAGAACAAATCAAAAAGACGAGAAAAAAGAGGAAATCAAGAAAAATCAAGAAAGACAAAGGACGAGAAACAATAAGGAAGAGAGGGAATGGAGATGACACCTGGGGGGTCCAGAGGCCCGTATCAATCCACAGCCAGATCTGACACACCAGGAACCCAAACCAATGCTGGGCTCCCCGATCCGGCACCTGCATGACACATAAACCTCCAGTATCCACCAGGGTAACATCCAAAGGGGAGCAAAAAACATTAAGCCGCAAAAAAGCAGAAAAGGACATAAGGAAACAAAATAACTTCAAAATGCGGACGGCTCCAGGGGACGGAAGCCAATGTGAAGTACCAAGGCAATCAAAAAATGTGAAGACCATCATAAGACACAGTGGCCCTACGTCCCCGGGGAGTATTGACAGAGGGGGAGACCAACCAGCGACCGCAGGCATCAGAGGTACAAGCGGCCACCAACCGCCCCCCCCCCCGTGAGCAATATAAAGTCCCAGTAATAACAATAACATGAAATATAACAGTAATAAACACGCATCAAAGTGCTGTAAGGAAAGGGAAAATATTCCCTGTATCTGGTCTTAGTACGTGGGGACGTATACCCAGGAGAGGCCAAAATTGGCACCCACCCGGGGACCCGCCCCCACCAGAATCAAAATGAGGATGACAGTCAAAATGTACAAAGTACGCAACAAAAGAAGTGCTCAATAATAGTAGGAGCAAGGAAGTAAAACATGGGCCATAGATAGCCGTATCCTAATACACAGACTGGCAGGAAAGCGCATCCTAGAGCCCTAACAAAAGGCAGCGTATCAACCTCGCCCGCCACAGCCCCCTCCCCGGCACACAGGATCACAAGACCCCAAGCACCGCAAAGGAGGCCGCAACCGCCGCGACCAACAGGCAGCAGAGCACAACTTCAAGTAATAAAGTGGCCTTGTGACCATAAGCCCAAAAAAAATATTCAGCATCATAATAAAATACTGTGCAAGAATCTATGTCAGAGCACCGGCCCCCCGCAGGGCCCGGCTATGCCGGAACCAGCGGGAAGCCGCCGCCCAACATCCCCAGCTCCCACGAGCAGCACCCAAACAAATAGAACATGAGCTGTAGAGAAACAGGTTGTCAGAGAAGCACATTCTAAAGTATTAACAATGGGCAACATATCAATCACGCCCGCCACAGCCCCCCCCGGCACACAGGGTCAGAAGACCCCAAGCACCGTAAAGGAGGCCGCAACCGCCGCGATCAACAGGCAGCAAAGAACAGCCCTAAGCAATATAGTGGCCTCGCGACGATAAGTCCACAAGACCAATAAAAAAAAAAAAAAATTCAGCATCAAAATGAAATACTGTGCAACAATCCAAGTCATGACACCGGTTCCCCGCGGGGCCCAGCAGCGCCGGAACCAGCGGGAAACCGCCGCCGAACATCCCCAGCCTCCCACGAGCAGTACCCACACACCCAGGGCCATCCCACACAAAAAAGAGCCCATAGTGCGCATAATAGGCAACTATACATGTTGAGCATATAGCAATGAGCAGTAAAGTCCCACTATAATAGAAAACAGGACACAAATACTCATCAAAAGACCGTCCTTCACTCCGCAAGCACTACAGTCTTAGCAGGAGAACCCGCCGTCAATGTCCCAACTAGTTTCCTCTTCACCGGGACCTCTTTCCAGCTTTGAGGCGGCTTCGGCAAGTTCAAGAGACGCTGCTTTCTCAGAATACAAGGGTCCGTCAGTTGTACCGGAGCATAGTTCATATGTTCACAAAGACGGGCTGCGTCTGCAGAAGTCTTCAAGATATGAGTGGCGCCTTCATAGGATACAATCAAAGCAAAAGGGAAGCCCCAACGATAGGATACATGATTCTCACGAAGAACATCGGTCAAGGGCTTAAATGCACGTCTCAGCTGCAATGTATAAGGTGAGAGATCGTTGTAGAGCTGCAGAGTAGAGCCCTCATACTTAAGCTCATGTAGTTGTCTAGCGCTTCTCATCACCGCTTCCTTTTGCGAAAAGGACAGTAAACAACAAATCACATCGCGTGGTCTTTCAGAATTGAGCATTCTCGGCCTGAGAGCTCTATGTGCCCTCTCAATCTTAATGTCCGCCACAGGACAGGATAGCAGTGAAGCAAAGATGTTTGGTAGTATAGTAGGTAACTCCTGATTAGTGATAGCTTCGGGAAGGCCGCGTATCCTAATGTTATTGCATCGACCTCTATTCTCCACATCATCTAGGAGAGATCGCAGGTGGAGGAGTTCATCCTCCTGTGTATTGAGTCGGGCATGTAGTTCATGATGGGAGGACAAGAGACCCTCCGTTGTTTCTTCCAAGAGCTCCACCCGCGTACCCACCAATTTGACATCCTCTCGCAGTGAGGAAATGTCCGCCTGAAGAGCAGAGCGCAACGATAGCATCATCGTCTCCAGGTCTGAGCGGGTAGGCAATGCCTGAATATCATCCTTACAAAGGAAATGTTTTAGGTCATCTCTTGTAGGCAAAGCCAAAAGATCTGCCCGAGTAATGGCGTCCGACTCACCATGCGGCCTATTCTCCTTGCCCTGAGCGGCCATCTTGGTCTCGGCGTGCCTCCTGGAAGACCCAAGCGTCTGCGTCGATTTCGGTAACAAATATTCTTGTAAAGAAGTTGATTTTCGCCTCTTACTAGGCATCTCCAACTCAGGAACCAGAATGGTAAATGCGTGCCCCTCACCATAAGTGAGAGTAATGCTATGGGACGCTGTTAATTCCCCGGGAACGGGAGCTCACTTAACAAGCAGCCATCTCCTGCACAGGCAAGGACACGCCCCCCTACATTTGGTAATTTTAGAACAATCTGGCAGTACTATAGGGGACAAATACAAATGTGCATTGATTTACATGGGAATTTTAACCCCTTAAATGAAAGTGAGGTCTCTGAGACTTCACAAGAAGTTAAAAGCCCATTAAACTCAATGGGGATATGGGTATTTATTTGCAAATGTTCTCCATGGTGCACAGGCTGCTGTTCTAGGCCCAACCAAGTACATGCACCTCACACTAATACACACTTTACCACACTGTCACTTTAAAAGGCCTGTGTTTCAGACCAGACTTCTTTCCTTAAAGACACAGAAGCATGAATATCAAACTGGGGGAAAAATTTTTTGATGTTGTATGGGTTACTAATACATGCCTCCCAACATGTCACATTTGTTTTCGGTGGTGTTGCCAGAGGCGTGGCTATTGGGCGTGGCATTACTTAGACTTTTTAGGTTATTTCATGACCTATTGACACCTCTTCATGTAACTTAATAAATGATATAGAGCAAATCAAAGTATTTTATTTGCACAGACTAATTTATAAACACATATACTGAAATTTAAACAAACATTAATGTGAGTTTTATTGCTGTGGAGTAATGTCATACACCTATATACATACCACACAGTCTGATCTACTAAAAAGAGGGACACCAGAGTGGGAAAGAGGGACAGAGGGATTTGGGTCTCAAAGAGGGACACTTGGGAGGTATGCAACTATACCTAAGATCGATGAAAATAACTAGCATCTGAAGGGTTTGTAGAGCATGGCCATTTTGTTTCATGAATAAAGGCCATTTGGGAATGTTCACTTCAGGAAAGACTAGGAGCCCCAAGCCTCAAAGCAGCAATTTTTTTTTAGAATAGTGCATTTTCTTTAGAATATGGATATAGGCACAAAAAGCAAAGCTGCCCACTCTGCTGCCCTTGCCCCGACTACCCCAGGTCTAGGCCAAAATACTTCACTGATGGTGAAGCTGGTTCACAGAATTTCTCCAGGAAACTGACCCTTTAACAAATAATCCTTTAGCTGTAACCAGTCTCTGATGCATTACAAAGTGATCTCTAGTATGCGATGAGTTAAAAAGATCTCTGTTATAGGTCACTTTGCATACAATATAATTGACCCTTTAACCAGCTGAACACATTGCTCCTGCGCTGCTAATTGGATAACCCTTCTGTCTAGCAATCCAGGCTCCTCTTGAGGCATCAAAGGTTAAGTTTGCACAATACAAAGTAAAGGAATTCATTCATCACTTTAATTTAGTTTACAGGGGTCTTTTTTTTAACATTTCCATAGAGGCAGACCCCGTGTGTCTGACTCAGAAGCTGCTTGAATTATTCATAAGCCTCCGTTATATTGTTCCTTAGAAACCTTTAGACAGATGAACCTGTTTGTGGATTTAGAAAATCGATTCATACAAGTCCATTGCTGTCAGCCATCACTCTTTTAATGCAAATGGAGGAATATTTAGCTGATCAGGCTTGTTAAAGGGGCAGCCCCCACCGAGAGCCAGAGTGAAATCATCACAAAGCTCGCTTCATTTTTATTAACCCCTTTGGGTGCTAGAGAGCTCTCCTGTCTAGATTCCAGTGGGTTGAAGTAGGGTTAACATACATTCACATTTTCCAAGGGCTTAAGGGTGTATCCTGCAGGAATTTCAAGGAATGCTGTTAATGTCCTGAATTTTCTTGGTAGTGAATGTACGAATAACCAGTTCAGCTTCACCGTTGTTAGCTTCCAGTGCTAGAGACTGCACTAAAGGGTATGCGCTAGAACAGGCGTAGCCAACTCAGGTCTTCAAGAACTAACATCAGTGCATATTTTTGGGAATGAGCATAGACAGAACAACTAAAGTGACTGAGACACTAATTAGCCTACCTGTACTCTAGCTGGGATATCCAGAAACATTCACAGTTGGTGGCTCTTGAAAACCAGGATTGACTACCCATGCACTAGAGATTATGACACCTTAGTGTATACCAGCACACAGACTCCATTGTCATTAAGACTTTAATGCCAGCAAAGCTTTACACTCTTCCCATAGTGGGAAATGTTGCAAAGCTACACCAATTTCCTCTGTGCCTTGCTAGCATATCACGTGCAATGAGGATCAGAGAAAACAAACATCCTGAAATTCCTTCCCGCTGGAGCAAGTAGAGTATAGGGGAGACCTTTTTTTTTGGAGAAAATAATTTCTTTATTTTAGAATTCAAGTCAATACAATCAAAGACCAAAAAGAGAAGAAAATAAAATACAATGAATACACAGATTTGTACAAATACGGGAGTTGTAAAATGAGAACACTGTATGAGACAAGGTATAGTAAATCCTATGACATGTTATCATACCTGGGAACTCTCAGGGTTTGACCCTGTGACTCAGGGTTTTGACCCAAATCTCAGGGTCTCAGGGTGAAGGGCCAAATTCTCAGGGTGAGAGAGTTCTGTGTCACCTGCTATATGAATTTCCCCAATTAAATGTTTCCTTAGCCTCTAAACTGGTGCCATTAGTACCAGAAAGACAGTGGGAGATGTCCTGCTTGTCTTGTTTGTGTTCAGGCAGTGAGTTATCCAAACTGTAGCATGTTAAAGGGATAGTAATACTTCATTTTAACTTTATTTTATTTTGTAGGCATTAAAAAAATATGAAGAATGATATAAGTCTTATCTCTGAAACCTTTATGGTTTAAGAGATATTCACAAACAAAGTATCCCTTCCCTGTTCAACCAGATCAGAAGGGAGATGCCCTGGTAGACTGCAGAGAGGGACAATCTTCAATTAAGATAATGGAAAAAGCTGAAAAACTTGTCAAGGGGGGAAGGGCTTTCATTGTGTTCATACAAAGAAAATTGTCCCCTTCTGTTATCTGTCCTGTCATACAACCAGACTCACATTTGAGAAGAGATGGCTTACACTAGGAAAAAGGGGCGGGGAGGGGAACTTTGCTTGTGAATATCTCATAAACCATAAAGGTTTGAGAGATAAGACTTATATCATTCTTCATGTTTTTTTAATGCCTACAAAATAAAATAAAGTTAAAACGAAGTATTACTATCCCTTTAAAGGTCCCTCGCACACGGACCGGAGCACCTCTGTGTTAGAGCAAGCAGGCACATATCGCATAAAATCTACATTATGGGAAGCTTTAAGGGTTAATATTTCAAAGATCTCAGGGTCAGCTTATCTTGAAAGTTCCCAGGTATGGCATAGCATATAATTCTGAATGGTCTGCCACAGTCAAACCAATTGAGAAAGATCTCTAATGGAAAGAGGTAGCCGAGATGCCAAGATCTCCATGAGTCCGAGATAGTCAGGTCAGGCCTGACCTGTAGTGTGTAACTCAAGTGAACATAAGCAAATAGAAGTCTTGCAATAAAAAAAAACAATGAAGAGAGGGAAAAGGTAGATGGGGGGGAGAAAAAAAAAGAAAAAAAGGGGATGGGGGAACAGCCCTCAGGGTGGGAACCTAACAAAGAACCACACTTAAAGGTCATGTGCAGAATATGCACTGTTTAATGGTATCCAATGCTTCAGAACATTAGGCAAGTCGAACTGGTCCTGTGTGGACTAGACAAAAAATATTCATAAGTATTAAAGGGATAGTAATACTTCATTTTATCTTTATTTTATTTTGTAGGCATTAAAAAAACATGAAGAACTATATAAGTCTTATCTCTCAAACCTTTATGGTTTGAGAGATATTCACAAGCAAAGTTTCCCCCTCCCGCCCCTTTTACCTAGTGTAAGCCATCTCTTCTCATATGTGGAATGCAGTCCATAGACCAGACAGATAACAGCAGGGGACCATCTTCTTCCTATGAAAACAATGAAGGCTCTTCCCCCTTGACAAATTTTTCAGGTTTTTCCCTTATCTTAATTGAAGATTGTCCCTCTCTGCAGTATACCTGGGCACCTCCCTTCTGCTCTGGCTGAGCAGTGTTACATCAGTAAAAGGGGCGGGAGGGGGACACTTTGTCATTGAATTACTCCTGAACTACAACTCTGACAGAATTGAAATAACACTCTCCAAAGTCCAAACACTATGATGATTAATTACAGCTGCTTTTATTATGAAACATTACTATCCCTTTAAGTGGCAGAAAGAAGACACCACCAGTGCCACTAAGAATCAAAGAGTGATAGGGAGTTAGTGGTGATAGCGTGTAGTTTTTCCAATTTGGATAGTTCTCCTATTTTAAGTCTCCATGATTCCACCATGGGAGAAATATCTTTCTTCCAGTATAATGGTATGATAGATTTGGCCAAGAAAAGAAGGCGGCAAATTAAGGACCACATTACAGGCGGAATCTGCAATTGTAAATTATTTTTGAATGAGAACAGGCATAATAACGATCAACCGGTAACCTAATCCCAACCCAACAATATATTTCATCTAACACCTTGGACCAAAATGGCTTAATTGGAGTACATGTCCACCAAACATGTGGCATAGTGCCTGTTGCCTCTTTAAATCTCCAGCAAGTGCCTGAAATACAGGGTGAGAAGTGGTGAATGCGTTGGGGAGTCATATACCATCCAGAGATAATTTTATAATGAAGAAGCTTCGCTGCCGAGTCTTTAACACGGGTAAGATAGATTACTTCGAATGATTAGGGCCCACTCTATCTGGTCAGTTTGTAGATTGAGTTCTCCAATCCAAGCATTCAGAAAGTAAGGTAAAGCAGGTCAGTGAATATCCCATAATAAAGAGTGCCATAGAGAAAGAGGCTAAATGTGAGGGGGAGGATTGGACAAAAGGCGTTCAATATAAGTGAAATCCCTGTTCACCAATCCCTCTCCCGTCACTTCAGAATACCAATGACGTACCTGAAAAAGTATCCACCATTGTGTATTTGCATCACGTAGTTTCTCCTCGAGAGTGTTGAATGGTAAAAGATGGATGTCAACTGTTAAGGCCCTCAATGTATCCAGGATTTCCCTTTGACAAACCCTAAATGTTGGATTCGATAGCGTATAGGGGATACTTTTAGGCATAGTAAGTAGCATAATAAATTAGTGTTAGGGAAGCATAGAGGATAGGAGATCCATTCCATTACAGATTTAGAGCAGGGAGATCAATTGAAGTTTAATCCACCACCTGGTGGTGAGTGCAGGAAGCTTCCCATGCTTGTCATGTTAAAACTATATTTCTACTGCCTAGGAGCACGCGGTCCTGTGAATGTGTGAGGGTGACTGGAGAAATTCTTGGTCAAACCAACTGCTCCACAGCAAATAAAATTCTTACAATTCTCATTGATTTAAAGTGAAAGTAATGTTTAATTTTTAAAATATGTATATTAGTTTATCATACTGTATAAAACAAAGACACTTTCACCATAAACCATGCAATAGACATATTTTTGCATATTAAACGTAGCTACCCCTTTGAAGTGGGCCTCTCATCTTGAGCATAAGTTTGTGGATTTGAAAACATCATTCAGAACTGCCCGTGTGTTATATTAGCCAAAAGTCCAGCAGATGAATAGATTAGAAGATATTCCTTTTATTTTTGCATACATGACACTATCAGTGCAGCACAGAGATTAATTAACATATTAAACTACACGGAAACTTTTAATTTGCTTAACGCAATAGCAATTTTTCCCCAAAAAATTAGCTCCGATTAATCTTTATAGTATTTGGGCCATGGAGAGTATTATTTCAATTTGGTCAGAGTTGTAGATTAAAAGTAATTGAATGATGAAGTATCCCTGTCCCACCCCTTTTACCTAGTGTAACACTGCTCACCTCAGAGCAGCAAGACTGTCCGGATGGATTGCAGAGAGGGACAATCTTCAGTGAGCATAAAGAAAAATCTGAAAAACCTGTCAGTGGGGGTAGTGTTTTCATTGCTCTCACAGTAAGAAGATTTTTCCTTGCTGTGAGCTGTCTGGTCCCAGGGCCAGATTCCACATCTGAGGGGAGGTGGCTTACATTATGTAAAAGGGGCGGGAGGGGGATACTTTATTATTCAATTACTCTTGAACTACAACTGACACAATTGAAATAACACTCTCCAAAGTCCAAATACTATGATGATTAATCAGAGCTACTGTTTTTGTGAAACATCACTATCCATTTAACCCTTTGAGTGACAGAGATGTGAGCATTGCATTGCAAAGTAATGCTTTTGCTCTCCCCTCTGGCACTCAAAGGGTTAAATTAGCATGTAGTACCATACACAATGAACTCTGAAACAAGTGTATAAATACCTCCTCCCTTTGCGCCTGCTGGTCTTATGGCCAATGTAACACACAGGCAGTGTTTAATTGTTTTCAAATACGCAAACTTGAATTCGTGGTGGCAAGATCCACTTTAAATGGGGCTTTTTTCATAATACTTTTTATTGGATAAAACATTATTCAAAACAAACCATAGGTAATTGACAAGACATGTAAAATGGACATCACACCTTGAATAGATATGAAACACGGGAAGTAAGTATACCTGGGAACTCTCTGGATTTGCCCCGGAGACTCCGGTTTTGACACTGCTTTACCGGGTCTCCGGGGCAGAGGCTGAGTCCTCCGGATGTGGGGAGTTTGTACTGAAACTTTACCCATTTCCACTTTTTCCCCTGGTGTAGCTCCTTCCCCCAGCCTTCTTTTAAGCCCTCCCCCGGCACTTGCGTTAAGACCCGCCCCTTTTTGACGTGATACGCGTCATTCTTCACATCACCCATGGCAGCAGAGGACTCCCCTCCGGGGAGACAACAATAAAAGGTTCCCAGGTATGGAAGTAAGAAGTGACCCAGTGCCAGTGCACCAGGTACCAGACAATGATAACCCCCCGCCAGCATTGTAGCAAGAAAGGTGACATAGTGATAATGAGAGTGTGGGCTTTTAACCCTTTGGGTGCCACAGCAGTATCCAACACTTTGTTTCGCAAGAGGTGAAAGCCTCCTATAAATCAATAAGCATTTTTATTGTCCCCCATGTTGCAGTTGGTGCATCCCGGTGTCTTAAAGACAAGATGACTTCTCCGTTGTGATAAACTCTCCAATTCCTATGTTATTCTATGGAGCCAATGCATTAAGAGTCCTCAAGATGGAGAGATGTTAGTGCAGAGGCTCCATAGAATAACATAGGAACTGCCGCATTTATCACACTATAGAACGTGTCTCCTCTTTATCATTCCTTAGTGCAGGGGAATCCAAGCTCGATCCTCAAGATTTAAGCATTCTCCTGATTAAGCAGAGGTGAGTTAATTAGGGGCTCATTTATTTTGATTGGCCCCTCTGTGCTTAAACAGGGAAATTATTAAATCCTGAGGACCAAACTTGGACATACCTGCCTTAGTACATAACCCCCAGTCATTCAGCCTCAGTGAACATTATGGATCAGAGAGCTGCCTGCCTAGAGTTCGTGCTAATGCTGTATCACGGTGCCCCGTGATTGCCTGTGGCTGGATATTGCCCTGGAGCGACATTCTTTACTTCCTAGCTGTCGCTCTCGCTAAGTCGCTATTCTTATAGGGCACCACACTGATGAGGTCATTGCTCCACCTACCTGTCAGGGTTTTTAAACCTCAGCCTGTGTAAATTCCAGTGCCCTTTCGTGGTGTACCTGTGCTTATTGCTGTGTTGGTCCATTACCGTTCCTGTGTATTACCTGGCTACGTCTGACTACCCCTTCTGGTTCTGACTCTTGGCTCGTCTGACTACCCGTTCCGGTTCTGACTTCTGGTTACGACTGACTACCCATTCTGGCTACGACCACTGGCGACGTCTGACAACCAGATCCGGTTTTGACCATTGGCTGCCTCATGGTTTACTCTCCGTGTTGCACTCTGTGACCATTCCGTGCCTCGGTTTGGTTCCCGTGCTGCCTGTGTCTTCCACTCTGCGCTCGCTTCCGTTAGCGGAACTTGTCAGTCACTCCGTGTGTCTGACCTCCCGTGGCCATACCGGTTTGTGCTGCCTAGCCTATCCTCCATCTGGCTATCCGCCTAGTGTATCCCCTGTTGGGTTATTGGTCTGCTCCTTATCTCTGCCAACTGTGTGTATGGGAGTGCTCTGCACTGTCCTCACATCTACCGTGTAGTCCAAGGGCCATTCAGTTTCTGACCACCTGTCCTGTGAAGGGTGAGGAAAGTGCCTACACTGTTCATCTCTGGTCTCGTGAAGGTGTGCCATTCCATCTGTGTATGGGAGTGCTCTGCACTGTCCTCACATCTACCGTGTAGTCTAAGGGCCATTCCATTTCTGACTAGACTTGTGCGAATTCATTCGGAGACATTCGGATTTCGTCGAAAATGGGGTCATTCGGAGACATTCGGCCAATCCGAAACTCAAGGGTCATTCGGAAAAAATGATCCGACTCTGAACAGCCCAGGGCCGAAATTCGTCGAAACTTTCGGAAGTTTCGGCAATCGACACATTTCCAAAAGTTTTGACTACTTTTGACCAGGACTTTTTTGTACTTCCTGTGCTCGCTCAATTACTTTCCCTCCATAATTTTCCCTCCATGTCTCTAGTCCAATTCCATTCTCCGTTTCATGCACTACTTCCCTCTTTTGTCTGTATTCGAATAGCCTTCTTCGTTTCATGATGGGGGTTGGACTAATGACACAGTCACACAGACAGACAGCCTGCATTTCCTCATTGGGTTGTTGGAGCTCAGAGAGAGAAGAGATTAGAGAGTGTACAGTTGTTGTGTAGGCAGGCAGGTAGCATTAGGCTAGGCATAGGTAGGCAGCCAGCATTAGTTCCAGTTATTGCCACTGCAAGAGCGAGTAATATTTGTTCCTGTGCAAAATATAAAAAAATATTAGGTATTTGTTCGAATACAGGGCCGGCCCGTACATGGGTCCCAGTGGGTCCATGGTCCCAGGCGGCACTTTGATAGGGGTGGCAATTTGCCGTCCCATAGCATGTTTATTTTGTGCGCTTCCGCCAGTTCTGTGTTGCAGGGTGTCCCATCAGTGTGACTATCAGCAGCCAGGCAGCCCTATGCTCACTCAGTGGCGATGCCTGTTGGCTGCCTCAGTGACGTGAATTATGTGGTAGTCAAACATTATGCTTATTTTGTATTGTTTATCACCCACCTAAAGTCAAGACTTGAGTAAATTGGTCTACCGTCCCAGATTTGCTAGAGAGGTTTTACAAATACAGGAGGGTGCCCCCTGTACGAAATGAGTCTAAACATTTGGGATCCCTAGTATGAGTGCACGACAGTGCATGATGTGTCCTGAACAGGATTGCTGTGAGGTGAGGTGCTGTGAGGTGTCTCCACCCGGAAGGTGCTGGCCGGGCTGAGCTTCAACATTGTGACAAGTGGCCAACTAAGAGCACCGTGCCAGACTTAATCTGCAGCCATAGCATCACCCCCTCCTACTCTCCGGCTGACTGGCAATAACAGGTGAGTCACTAAGAGATCTGAAGCCTTTCCGGAAGTCCTTTCACTTGGAAAGGGGCTAGGTATTACTTGGGGTAGTTGCCTTGTGTGTAAATAATTTCTAGGTGGGAGATGAATGTGCATCACTTATGTGTTTCCTAACAGTAGTTAGAATACAACTCCCATCATCCCCTGATTATGACGTTGGGAAATGCCCAGCAATTACCGTAGAGCCCTGTAGTGCACACTCACGGAAAACTGTGATATTGCTATACTAAGACAATGCTGTATAGATGTCAAGCATTTTTTTTTTATTTCTCTCCTGTGTTGCAGTTCGATCACAACAGAATGTCTCAATTTTTCTTTTTAACACATTACATCTATCACATTACAATCATTGATGTTTATTCTTGATGTAGTATGAAACACTACAATGTATATACACATAGATTTACCTGATATGAGGGGAAATCAGGATAGGAAAACGAGAGAGAGGAATTTGGGTACTAAAGAGGAACAGTAGGGTAGGAGGCTGGTACCAGAAAATGAAACCTTAATCTTTACCCATGTACTAACATAGAATGTGACATGTAGTTTGTCCATGTTCAAGTCGACCACTTATGTTGAGTAGGATGTGACAGGCATGGGTTTTCGATGTTCGAGCATATGCTAGATTGAATAACAGGCATGGGTTTTCGATGTTCGAGCATATGCTATATTGAAGGACAGGCATGGGTTCTGGATGTTCGAACATGCTAAATTGAATGACAGGCATGGGTTCTCGATGTTCGACCTTTGCATTGTGACTGGCATCCCATGCTGGAGTAGAGGTGACATGCACAGACTGGCAATGTACGACAATGTCCGTTTTTGGGATGGATCTTTTACTAAATGCACACCCTGTCTGCAAAGAATGATAGCAGAGTGCACGGAGGCGCACTGCTATAATTTAACCCATGTTAAATTCGGCCGAATAATTCGGAATGGATCAGAATTTCATTCGAATCGAAATTTTGCCCATGCACAAGTCTATTTCTGACCACCTCATGTCCTGTGAAGGGTGAAGAAAGTGCCTACACTGTTCCTTCCTGGTCTCGTGAAGGTGTGCCATTCGATATGTGTATGGGAGTGCTCTGCACTGCCCTCACATCTACAGTGTAGTCCCAGGGTCTATCCGTTTCTGACCACCTGTCTGGTGAAGGGTAAGAAAAGTGACTCCACTGTTCCTTCCTGGTCTTGTGAAGGTGTGCCACTATCTACCGCCACTTTGTGTCATTACCATACTACTGTTGTGTCATTTGTTGCCACCAGCCTGTTGCCTTATCTCCTGTCATTCATTGTATTTAATAAAGTTTTATATTAAGTTCATCTGTACTTGTCAGTGTGTTAATTTCCTAGTCACTCCGTGACATGCTTCTCCCTGCTTTACAATGTGCTCGTCATCCCTACAGCATCCAAAGGCTGAAATCCAACTGATACAGCCAAGTATCCTCCTGTTTCAAAAGTTCAAGTATGGTAATCCTAGTTGAAAGTGCATCCATTTTTCCTTTTCAAAATTATATCAATGTATTTTCCTTTGAACCTAATCCTATATAATAATTCACTAAAGTTTGTCACAAGCCATCATGCGCAGGGGCTGCAACCGGCGCAGTCATGTGCAGTAGAGACTGCCCGCTCCGCGGCTGCTCAGTATCAGCCATGGCGCGGGCAGTCTCCACTGCGCATGACTGCACCGCAACCGGCTGGCACTGTGGCCCGTGTAACGGGCTCTTCAACTAGTCTCTAAATAAAACATAAGTCTTGGATCCTTTAATGAGGTCAGAAGGTCACTGTCACCATTGTTCACTTGTAGCCTCCTTCCCCCAGTCCCAGCTGAGGTCAAATAACAGAAGGTCAGACACTTAGGAAAATTAGACAAAAACCACAAGTTAAACAGCTCTCTGCACATCAGATTTAACCCTTTGAGTGCCAGAATTGTATCCATCGATACCTCTCTGGCACTCAAAGGGATAACATTAGCAAAAGTGCCCCGTAGTGTCCAGACAGTTATTCTATTGCATTCCAGGGAGGAGACAGATTACACGTCTCCATAACATGTGATGGCAGCAGCTACACTACTTTATCACAGTTTGAACTGGTAAAGATTTTGAATGTGGCAGTATCCTTGTTTTACTTGCCATGACAAGTGCTACTATATATGTTTTTGTTTTATAAAAAAAAAAAAAAACTTAAATGATCCTGTAATAATGTTTATTAAAGGGGATCTATCACCCCTACACAAGTTAGCCTTGATAGTTAGATTATATAGAGAATATGTGTAAAAGTGTTTTAAGTTCATTTTTTATTGCTCTATTTGGCCAAAATTGAAGTAATAAACGATTCCCCGAACCTACGTCCGGAGTGTCTGCTCCCCTCCCTCTATCCATCCTCCTCCAATGACGGAGGCTTTCTGTCTGTAAGCTGCAGCACTCTCATTGGCTACATATATATCTCTGCCAATAAGACCGCTCCAGTTTACTAGCAGAAAGCCTCTGTCATTGGAGGAGGCTGGATAGAGGGAGGGGAGCAGAGGCAGAGTGACAGACTGCAGTTACAGAGCAGGTAACCGCAGCCATATAGAGCTTTAAAAAATGAAATTGATATACTTTTACACATATTTGCTATATAATCTAACTATTAAAGATAACATGTATAGGGGTGATAGATCCCCTTTAAATCTTGAAGGAGCTGAATATAAAAGAGGAGGAAAATGTCCTTTAACCCAATGCGTTGCCTACACATTTGGCACTCAGTGGGTTAAATGTGCTCCTGTTGTATGTATGTATGTATGTATTATTCAACACGGGACTAACTTCAGCTTTGTCTGCCACAAGGACTCTGACTAGACTTGAGCAATACTGTTCTATACGTTCAGGATACACACAATCAGTTGTTTCCAAAGGCTGAATTACATTTTGTTAAACAGGTGTTGCTATAGCATTGTGCCGTTATAATCAGCTGGACTTCTGGAAAAGCTGTCATTTGATGTCAGAAAAAAAAACAAAAAGCAGATTCACGTACCCTGGATGTCATTCAAAATAAGATCCTTTCCAGGACACTACTTGTATGAACATGTAGACCTGGGATAAACTGACTAGCAGATTGATTCTCAAGAGTTTTGTCATGTCTGACTTTGACCAGAGTTAAGACTGATCACATAACCCTTTAAACACTACTGCATTGTGCACCCCTCTGGTTCTTAAAAAGGGTTAAATGCATCCCATTTTGTTCTTCAAATGAGCAGACCCCTCAAGCAGAATGTATTCTCAGAGACAAGTTATAAGTACATTCTTACATACTTCCAAAACATGTTGCCACCACCCAAGAACAGGGCGCAAGTGGAAGTGGTCTTTTTTAATAAGAGTAGGAAGGCAGTCTTTTACTGGTGGGGTTGAAATCTGTCTGTCCTATACCAGGAAGGGGCCTGACGTCAGAGAAGGGAGTAGAGAAGGGAGGTGATGCACAGATATTGCTGTGAGGTAAACAGAGAAGTCAGGAGGGGAGGTTAAAGGGATAGTAATACTTAAATATTACTAATCCCCATATGGTAGGTATGTTAAAAAGAATGTAATTGTCCCCAGTGTCATCTCTCAAACATTTATGGTTTGAGAGATAACCGCCCGCAAAATTCTCCCCTCCCTCCCCCTTACCTGAAGTCAGCGTCGTAGCTGACTGCAGGGGAAGCCTGTTGTTCAACAGTCAGGCGGCTCTGCAGCAGAGCCGCGATCGCATTAGTAAAAAATAATTATTTCACTGAAACTGTCTTCTTCTTGGTTTGCAAGCACACGTAGAAGACCGTTTCAGTGAAATAATTATTTTATAGTAACGCAATTTCGGCTCTGCTGCAGAGCCGCGTGATGCAAGTAAAACCGGGTATCCCTGCAGTCAGTACAATGCTGACTTCAGGGAAAGGGGGAGGGGGGAACTTTGCGGACGGTTATCTCTCAACCATAAAGGTTTGAGAGATGACACTGGGGACAGTTAAATTCTTTTTAACATGCCTACAATATGAGGATTAGTAATATTTAAGTATTACTATCCCTTTAAAGTAGAACTAACACCGCTAAGAAACTTTGTTTGTAATAATTTCCTATCTGGCGACTAGCTGCTTAGTAGCACTATTCGCCAGAATTATTACCTCTTTATGGAGAAATTTGCAGTCATCCTCGGCTGACAGGCAGGACGGAGCGCGGACATCTTGTCCTAGTGACGTCTGCGCACCTGTGCTGTCAGTCCCAGATGGCTGTAGGAGGCGTTGCAAGGAGCCATTCGGAAGGGACTGACAGCGCAGGCACGCGGACGTCACTAGGACAAGATGTCCGCGCGCCATCCTGCCTGTCAGCCGAGGATGACTGCATATTTCTCCATAAAGAGGTAATAATTCTGGCGACTAAGCAGCTAGTCGCCAGATAGGGAATTATTACAAACAAAGTTTCTTAGCGGTGTTAGTTCCGCTTTAAGTTGGGTCAGATCCTCAGGGCACAGACATACTACATGGTGTGCAATGTGGGTTCATGTTAGCGGAGGAGAAAATCCAGTGAGCACTTGTAGCAGTGGACAAGATGAACAACAGCAGCCATAGTGATCTGGTCATTTTCTAATAATGAGGTGGAAGTGTCTCCAGCATCCAAGAAATTAAAGGAGAAGTCATAACTCCCACTTCCCTTACTATGCCCAAAAAATAGCCCCGTGAATTTGCCCTATACCATTGTTCAAGATATTAGGTATTTAATCAGTTCTAGATGCCGTGTCCTGAAGGCAGACATGACAGTTGTTTGCAGGACCACAGGACACAGTAATCTTACAGCGATAGTAATGTTTCACAATAAAAGCAGCTCAAATTACTCTTCCTAGTATTTGGGCCATGGGGAGTGGTATTTCAATACTGTAAGAGTTGTAGTTCAAGAGTAATTGAATGATAAAGTATCCCCCTCCCGCCCCTTTTACTGATGTAACACTGTTCACCTCAGAGCAGCAAGCCTGCCTGGATGGATCACAGAGAGAGACAATCTTCAGTGAGCATAAGGAAAAACCTGTCAAGGGGGGGCAGGGTTTTCCCTTATGTTCACAGTAAGAAGATTGTCCCTTGCTGTGAGCTGTCCAGTCAAGAGACCAGATTCCACATCTGAGGGGAGCCAGCTTACACTAAGTAAAAAGGGGGCTGGAGGGGGATACTTTATCATTCAATTACTCTTGAACTACAACTCTGACAGTACTGAAATAACACTCTCCATGGCCCAAATACTATGAAGATTAACTGGAGCTGCTTTCATTTGGAAACATTATTATACTTTTAAGTAGACTATTGCATTCTGCTTGTGTTGGTAAGAAAAACAAACTGTCACAACAAACAGTGGGTCTCAGTAGACCTAAATGGTTCTAATGCAGGGATTCTCAGTTCTAGTGCTCCTGGCACACCAACAGGTCATGTTTTCCATTTAGCCCTACTGAATGACAGGTGGATCAATCACAATGAATGATCTACCACCTTCACACCTAAGATCAAGTAGGTCCAGCTACATCCCTGGGAACTCACCAGATCTGCCCCAGAGTCTGTGGTTTTTAGAGTTAATTACCAGGTCTGCAGGGACAGAGGCTGATTCTCCAGAGGTGATGGGATCTTCTTAAACTCTGTGCACTTCTCCTCCTTCCCACCCTGTTCTGCCCACTTCTCCCCCACCTTCCTGCCCACTTTATGACACAAGGATGATAGGCCCTGCCCATCCAATTAATCCTATCCCTTTATGACATGAATTGCAGCATTTACGTCACCCTGGTCGCAGCACATGAGCCCTCTACTGGGGCTTGAGAGGAGGAAGTTCCCAAGTATGTCAGTCTCAAAACCATGACTGCCCTGGGGACTAATGTAGAGAAGCACTGTTCTAATGGGTCAAATGCTTTTATCACATTGTAAAATGAAATGACAAGCAACAGACTGCAACAGAAATCAAATAAAATGCAAAAACAAAAGTTTAGAGATAATACTGACTGCTGTATGAAGAACAGCTACTGAGGTAAGTCCTTCTGATAAACTAATTATTAGCCATGTATTCCTAGGTAAAGTTCCAGAGGGGTATCCAATATTTTTGAATGCAACGTATTCTATACATTTCTGGAGCTCAGAGGGTTAAAGTTCTCCCAATTGCAGTCAGATATACCTGTCTATAAATGTTTCTGCACTGGAACTCAAAGGGTTAATTTAATTATGTATGATAATAACTAGAGGTCATCCATTAAGACTAGAGGAAATGTGCTTTCAACTAAAACAAAGGCAGGGGTGTTTTACAGTAAGGGTGCTAAAGCTGTGGAATTCTTGGGCTCGGGATGTTGTGCTTGCAGCTACTGTAGCTGCTTTCAAAAAGGTAATGGATACCTATCTAGCACAGAACAAAACTGAGTAGTTGGGTATATCCGCCTATACATTTTCCTGCATTGGCACTTAAAGGGTTAACCTGCAAACAATTAAAATGGCCAAAGAGGAACATTTTTGTTTTAGGGGGTTTGCTTGAGGCATGGTTGGGGGTGGGGCATTCCAAATAATTTTTAGGTTATTTCATGACCTAATGACACCTCTTTGTGTAACTGAATAAATGATTTAAAGTAATACCAAAGTATTTTATTTACACAGACTAATTTATAAACATATATATATATTGGTTTACACAAACATTAATGTGAGATTTATTGCTGAGGTGCAACATGATATACTTATACACACACCACACAGTCTGATCTCCTAAAAAAGAGGGACACCAGGCTGGGAAAGAGGGCCAGAGGGATTTGGGTCTCAAAGAGGGACACTTGGGAGGTATGAACTTTCTATAAATGTTTCTCCATTTTATCTGTAGTGATTTCTGTTGAAGTCAGCTTACAATTCACACTCCCTCACAACAAATGATTGCCTTCAGTCATTCTGGATGACTCATACAGGTCACATGATTGCACACTAACTAGTAGTGGATTACAATAGACTAGAGATTAACCCTGTAAGGGCCCTTGACGGTTCTGGCACGTCATGGGCTGGCGAACCATAAGGACCCCCACGTGGAGTTCAGGGCTTCCTGCGTGGCTGCAAGTCTTTCAGGGAGCCCTGAATCGGATATGCCAAAAAAAAAAAAAAAATGCTCTGCAATCCTTAAAGGGAAACTAATGTCAGAAAAAAAGTATTAACTATATGGTAGATATAATTAAAACAGAGTACATGCACTTTATGGTTTGAGAGATATAGGAAAATAAAGTTTTCTGCTCCCTCCCCTTTCTGCTTGATGAGCTGTAAAGCTGTTAGAAGCAGATTCAGGTCTCTTGACCAGATGATGGCTCTTCAGCAGCGTCGATATAATGATATCTAAAGATAAATTCTTCATCGGAATAGTCTACAACGTGTGCTTGCAAACCAGGCATACATTGTAGACCATTCTGATGAAGTATTTATTTTTAGGTATCGATATGTCGGCGCTGCTGAAGAGCCACCATGTGATCCAGGAACCAGAATCTTCTTCTGACAGCTTTACAGCTCTTCAAGCAGAAAGGGGAGGGAGCGGAGAACTTTATTTTCCTATATCTCTCAAACCATAATGGTTTGAGAGATAGAAATAAGTGCAAGTACTCTTTTTTAATTGTATCTACCATAAAGTCAATACTTTTTTCTGACATTACTATCCCTTTAAGAGGTTTGATGCAAAACAATAGTATATATGGGCATAACCGTCTAGTCCTTCCATTAATCCTTTGAGTGCCAGAGGGGTAGGCAATGCATTTGCTCACCCCTCCAGCTCTCATAGGGTTAAACAAATGAAGAGCCTGTTTTTCCTAAATCATAGTTTCCCTTCGCAATGCATTGGAGTCCTCGCTACCATTTAGATAAGTACTAATGTTACAAAGGTCCCAAAATATTGTTAAATTATAGAATGCTTCTTAGAAGGATTAGCAAAGGCGACCATTTTATTAGGGCCCCTCACCACCACCACCACCAAAACCATTTAAAAATTAAAAAGAAAAAAGATTATGTGATGCAGATGTTGAGCTGGGATTGAAAACTCCTGGAGAATTTGTTAGAGAAATCTTCAAGTAAGACTAAAAGGAAGATGCAATTTCTTTTAAGGGGGAATGTGATTTAGTAGGACAAAGGAAACCTTGTTTCAGGCTTGCAGGCAGGTAACGTGTCTGTGGTCTATCCATAAATTATACCCTTCTCATGTTCCAACTTTGACTTGGCGATCCTAAATAAAAATTCCTTTTGCAACCTTTTAATAAACTGATGATTTGCTTTAACATAGCGCCATCTGGTTGGTGGCTAGCTGTAATTACACCAGTTTGCAAATGGAGCCTTCTGCAACAATCTTAATAGGGGAAATTCAGGAACAAACCAAATGAATCACGAGGGTGGGGGGAATAAAAGACCCAATTATTTCAAATGGAGCCTTTAACTGCTTGAATAATAAAGAAGTCTGCAGAGCATTGCTCCCCAATGCATTGGAGACTGTTCTAGCATTCAAGCAGAATAACTTTTGTCCCCTGTGGTTCATTTGGTTTGCTCCAAAATTGTACATTGGCTGCTTTCTGCATAAGATCCACAGGGCCATATTCATTCAACACGCTTTTACCCTTTAAGTGCCAGATGGGAATGCAACACATTGCATTATTGTGCTTTTTTTTAAGGGATACTAATACTTAATATGCAAAAAAGAATATATTGTAGTGTTTATAATCCTGAGTAAAACAAGGGAACTCCTACTGCTGAGAGGTGTTTTATTCAAAAGTTATTACAGCTCAAAGTTTAATTTTTTTATATGCAATATCACAGTGGCCTGAAATTGTTTAGTGGCGCTGTTGCTACACCATCTTATGAAGGCTTATGATCAACTGACCAGAGCGGTTCATAGGATGCAGCAGCAACAGCGCCACTGTACAATTTCAGGCCACTGTGATATTGCACCTAAAAATACAAGTTTGCGCTGTAATGACTTTTGAATAAAACACCTTTCAGCAGTGGGAATACCCTTGTTTTACTCAGGGGTATAAACCCTACAATATATATTTTTTACATTTTAAGTATTACTATCCCTTTAATCATCTTGAATGCTACAGAGATCTCCAATGCTTTGCAATGTGTTGACAACCTCTGTGGCATTCAAGGCGGTGTCTCTCAACCAGGGTGCCGTGGCACTTTGGTGTGCCACGGACATCCACTTAGGGTGCCCCATTTTATCTATAAGGCTTTGATGAAATTGTGACTGTAGACTTCCAGCTGTATATGTAAGGATAATAGTATGCACAATATGTTTATTTTTGTTGTGAGGTCTAACATTAACTCTATATATATGTATTTGTAACCTTCTATATTTGACTAATGAAATATAAAATACTAGTGTAAAAGCCCGTGTACCCAGGCCAAAGTGCGTGAACTCTCCACTGACAGCTCGGTCAGCCAGGCATGCCCACCCTGTGTAAGACAGAGGGATTCCTGGTCCCAGTCACAGACACTAATCACAAACTCTACTTCCTCTCTACCTGTTGCCACAACAACCGCCGCTTGGTAAGAGAGCTGTCTCTCACTGGGCAGATGCACTGTCAGGGCGAGACTGTTACGCAAGTAGAAGGACTTTGGAACTGAGGAGTGTCTAGGCCTGATGTATGTTTGTCCGATCCCAGCATTCTCTGCGTCCGGGCAGTCTCTACTGAGCATGACTGCATCAGACAAACATACACCTGGCCTCTTATATTATAGGATTAGGGGTGCCCCGAAAATGCCATGTCAGTTGTGTCTTGAGCACATAAAGCCTGAGAGCCACTGATTCAGGGAGTTAAAATGTGAATTTAAATCAATGGGAATTTCCATTAGACCAGTTGGCTTTCTCCGGAACTGCACCTCTTATGCTTAATAATGACATATCACCCCAGTTGTGTACTTAAAGGGGTAATGTCACCTACAACAAAAAAAATTACTTTCCTTATTAAAAACAAAATTGAGGAGTTTATTCTTGATGCTCTTAAGTGGCCTTCTAACCATAAAAATGTGGTATTTGTGCATCTGATATTTTCACCATTTTATGACTTTCTCTGGGGCATGTAAATTAAGCTGGTTTCCTCTTCCTTCTGTCTTTTTTCCTCTTTATACTTCCCACTGATTATCAAAGTCCAGCTCCGCTGGTGGAAATGTGAAGGAGCAGCCTGGACTGCATGGGCAGGGGTGACATTTTAGCAGCGGACATCACCTGAGGAGAGAGAAACTGAGAGCAAGGAGTCTGCCATTCTCACAGCAACACAATAAATAGGTTATCAGGGAAATGAGAAATAAGTAGCAGACTTTTAAACAGTTTGTCAGAAGGGTCTTTCGCATCATTTAAAAAATATAAATCATACAATAAAATCTGCAAACAAGCAATTTGGCCTTCTAAAATTGAAAATGAGAAAATATTGTAAATGAGAGCAAGAGAATCCTAAACAATTTTAAATGTATATAAATAACAAAGATTAAGGTTGATATTGGTACTCTTAAGGCTGATACGGGTGAATTGATTAGCAAGGATAAGGACTATGGCTGACACCTTAAACTAATTCTTTTCTTCTGTATATACAAAGGAAGCAACAATGGCAGGCTATGGGCAACAGAGAGAATCACAGAATTTCCTCCATCATGTACAAAGTCCAAAAAGACTTGAAAAGGTTATGGTTAATAAAGCATCTGGACCTAATGGCATATACCCAAGGGTATTAAAGGAACTTAGATCAGTAATAGCAAGACAATTATACTTAATATTTATTGATTCACTTTAATCAGGCATAGTACCCTGTGATTGTAGGACAGCTGATGTAGTACCATTATTCAAAAAGAGGGCAAGATCTAAAGCTGGAAATTATAGGCCTGTGACCTTGTCTTCTGTAGTGGGTAATAGAAGGTTTTCTAACTACCAGTTTTCAGGACTATGTGATGGCAAACAATATTTTTAGTAGGAGCCAGCATGGTATTATGAAGAATAGACCATGTAAAACTAATTTACTTGCATTTTACAAAAGGGTAAGTAGTAATTTGAACTTTAGTATTGCTGTTGATGTAGTATACTTGGATTTTGCAAAAGCCTTTGATATTGTACCTCACAACAGGTTACTGCATAAATTAAAACATTTGGTTTGAAAGGAGATATCTGTGCATACATGGAGAACTGACTAAATGATAGATGTCAGAGAGTTGTAAATGGAACCTTTTCAAGCTGGTCTAAAGTTGTAAGTGAAGTGCCACATGGTTTAATCCTGGGCCCAATGATTTTTAATTTGTTTATTAATGATCTAGAAATGAATATTGAAAGTAATGTTTCAGTCTTTGCTGATGACACCAAGCTGTTTAGGGAAATACAGGGCTGGATGTTTTTTCCTCTGCAGAAAGATTTGGATACACTGAGTGAATGGGCATGAAAGTAGCAGATGAGGTTTAATATAAATAAATGTAAAATTATGCATTTGGGCTGTAGAAGAAAACATGTTACACATACACTTAAAGGGACAGTAATGTCCCAAAAAAAAATATATATATATCCAGTTTCGTAGACTTTAAAAAAAAGATCAATATTCTCCAAACCCGATCTCTCAAACCGCTATGGTTTGAGAGATATAAGGGTTCAAAGTTCCCCTCTCCCTCCCCTTCTCCTGATGTCAGCTGTAAAGCTGACAGCAGGATAATCGAGTCGTACAACTCGAGGAGGCTCTGCAGCAGAGCCGAGATCGCATTATCTATAAAGAATTAATTAATTGAAAAGATCTACAAAGTGTGCCTGGTTTGCAAGCACACTTTGTAGACATTTCCAATGAATGAATTCTTTATAGATAACGCGATCTCGGCTCTGCTGCAGAGCCACCTGCTGGTCCCCTGACCGGGATCTCCTGCTGTCACAGCTAGACGCTGACGTCAGGAGAAGGAGAGAGAGGGGCGAACTTTCAATGCCTAATATCTCTCAAACCATAGTGGTTTGAGAGATCGGGTTTGGAGCATATTGATTATTTTTTTAAAGGCTACAAAACTGAATATCTTTTTTTGGGACATTACTGTCCCTTTAATAGGAAACAACTTGGCGAATCCTCGCTTGAAAAAGATTTAGGAGTACTGATAGACGATAGACTTCACAACAATGTGCTCTGTAATTCTGCTGCTGCAAGAGCAAATAGGGTACTATCCTGTACAAGAAATTGGATAGATGCACGGGATGGGAATATAATTCTATCGCAATATAAATCCTTTATAAAGCCTCATCTAGTAATATGGAGTACAGTTTTGGACACCGGTTCTTAAAAAAAGACATAATTGAACTGGAAAAGGTGAAGAAACATGCAACAAAACTGATAAAGGGATTGGAGGATCTGAGTTATAAAGAGAGACTAGCCAAACTTGGTTTTTATACATTAGAGAAGAGACATCTAATAGGTGATAAAAGTGCAATTTACAAGTGTATTCAAAATGTAACTATTTACTCAAAGAACAGAGAAAAAAACAAAAGGTTATCCATTAAGACTACAGCAAAGGCTCTTTCAACTAAAGGCAGGGTTTTTTTCAGTAAAGGCAGTAAAGTTATGGAATTATTTGCCTTGGAATGCTTGTGCTTCCTTTAAAAAAGTATTGGATACCTATCTAACAGAGAACAATACTGAGAATTATGATAGCTGGTTTCAACAAAGACAGGATGTTGAGCCAGGGAAATATCCAACTGCCATATCAAGTCATGAAGGATTTTTTACCCACTTGTAGTTTAACCCCTTAACGGCTGCCCGATCCAGGGGTGGGTGGCCACTGAGCTTTTTGTTTTCTCACTGAATTCTGGGATGGCAGAGTCCTTAATGTCCGGAACGGCATGACCTTCCTGGAATGTCATGTGATGCTAAGGTGTTAACTGGAGATGGCTTCAATGTTTTTTGTGGGGTTGCCTTCCTCTGGGTCAACAGGGGTGATATGGCATGGGCTAAACTTGATAGACATGTATTTTTGTCAGCCTCATATTCTATATTGTATTAACCATTTTTATTTAAAAAACCAGTTTTTTGACTCAGATTTATATACAATAGCATTTAAGGCATACCGTGCAGGCACTTTGTGTCTTAGCCCTATATTACCTCCCTCACTGACTGACACTGCTAGTCCCCTAACACTGAAAGGGTTAAATGTCAGTGAGTGGGGCAGGTAATTAGGGATAAGACAGGAAGTGCCCACACGGCATGCCTTAATTTGCCTAATCCATAAATTTAAATAACTAACTCCAAAACTAGTTTTCTAAATAAAAATGGATAGCAACATTCCAGGAATTTTGGAAGCTCTCTCAAAACCGCCAAAATTATGTTTAGGGGATAGGGTGCCTTTAAATGGGACTTTTAACCCTCTGAATGCTACAGAAGTCTCCAGTGCATTGCGTCACAATACATTAGAGACCTCTCTAGTAGGGTGGCCACGTGTCCCGGAATGCCAGGGATTGTCCCTTATTGGAGTTCTGTGTCCTGCATCCTGGGTCACCTCCCACCAGGACAACAAAGAGTCCCGGAATGGAGCAACAAAGCAGGCACTCACAGCCTACCTACATTAGAACAGCACGCAGCACCACCAGCCAATGAAATGTATTTTTGAAATGGTCCTCATTGGCTGTCTGAGCCAGCCAATGAGGACCATATAGCAAATACATTTCATTGGCTGGCGCGTGTGAGACAGTTGGGATAGCGACGGTATGCTGGTGGTGCGAGTGAGACTGAGTCCCGCAGCTGAGACTCCCATCTGAGGCTGACACAGTAAGAGTTTCCAGTAGATTTCATAGCCAGTGATGACAGTATGCCTGAAACTGTGACCTCAGCTACAGTTCTCTCTGCTTACCCTAGGCTGGGTTCACACTGGTGCTTTATTTTGTACCTGCTATTTTGAGCTGCTTTTCATGCATGAAAAGTATATGTGATAACATGATTACATGTATTTTTCCAGCAAAAAATAATAATAATAAAATATATCACATTTTCACAGAGGTTTAAATCCCAGTGTGCATTTCATAGGGTGAAGAAATTATTTTTCCCATCATACCCACATTAGGGTGATCACATGTCCCTGAATGGCAGATTGTAAATGTGGTCACCCTACTCTCTTGCATTCAAGGGGTGAAAAAAGCCTCATATATATCAATGAGAAATTTAATTTGCCATCCACGGTATAGCTTGCTCAAAAGATGAGCCTTTTTACCTTACTAAATAAAGCCCATAGCAAACATCTCTCCACTGCTTGAATCAGGCATGCTCTGACCATCAGCCTTCAACCAAAACCACTTCCTGTTTTGGCTGCTTGGCACAGAAAAAGGTGTTCATTCATCCTGTCCTTAGCTGTCCTGATTTCATCACTTACAAGATCAGAACAGTTGGGAACAAGCTCAATCAACACATTTTACCTTTTTTTTTTTTAATGTTTAATTTTTCTGTGTCGGGCAGTCAAATCAAGAAGTGGACTGAGCTTAGAAAATTGCACAGTCTCATTGGGATTCATGCACAAATGTTACGGGAAAGAGGAACATGGACCCTTCTCATTACCTTCCATCTATTGTGTTGTGCCCAGTTGGTACCCTGGCTGTCTGGTAAAAGTACTTGTTGTGGCATGCTGCGTAATTGTTTCAGAACACCTTGAGAAAATTGTACAGTATTTTCAATAACATCTGTTTCCCACTGAACCTTTCAATTTAAACTCTCCCACTTCTGAAAGGAGGAGGAAATGCTTTATTCAAGAATTATTACAGTTTAACCATTTGAGTGCCAGAGGGGTGCCCAATGCATTGTGAGGAGGCAGGATGGCCAGAGAGAAGAAGGTTACAGTAGATGAAGTGCTTGTGTAAAAATTTTAGCTCTGAAGGAAAAGAGAAAGGGACAGATTTTAGCTATGTTACACAAGAGAAATCGCAGTATTTAGCAATAGTGTTAGTATGAGGAAAGAATGAAAGAAAAGTGTCACACTCAGCTGGAAGGGCACTACTGGGCCAGACCTAGTTGGGATGAGGATTAGCTCTGTTTTAGACATACTTAGCTTGAGATGCTTATGAGCCATCCAGTCTGAGATAGCTGAGAGGCAATCTTTGACTTCAGATTGAATATCAGAAGTCAGTCGATGTGCAGATAAATAAAGTTGGGTTTCCTCTGGTGTCCAGAAAGTTCTCCTACTGTTCACCTGATGTACAGTTATTCTATTGCATTCTATAGGAGAAGTGAGTAACAGACTGTAGTCCTCCATAGACACCATAACAGTCTGAATGGTTATATCTTTGAATAAAATGACCCACAGCTGTAGGCGTACCTTTATATTACGCAGCAAGAAAAGCTCTATATCTTGTATGTCTATGGCTCTTTGAACCTTTTAATGATCAGAGGGGAGGGCATGTCATTGCTTTGCAACACATTTACACTGCTCTGGTTCTCAAGGGGTTAATATCAAACCCCCCACTTACCTTAATCTGGACAGAACATTGCAATGACCACTTTGAATCAATTCTGCATAGACTGGTTTTCCTATAATGAATATTTGATGAGTACTAGATATGATGTCCATGGGGGTGAAACATGATTCTTTGTTGTATAGACCTTCCACTTGAGTCGTCCTTTGTAAGAAATGTGTGGGAGGAGTGGGAGGTCTTGGATTTGAGCTACACTGAAACATGTCTGCCTAGGATATGATATGTAATATAGGAGTCAGAAACGCTCAAATAGGAACACAGCCTGCAATACAAATGTGCAGGCTCTCTAGGAGTGGTGTCCTACCCAGGGTGCAGTCTCTTTTAGCTCACTAGTGTCTTTCACAGAGCGGATATATCCTAAAGCATATCATACTGGTCCTGCCATAACAGCAGTCCAGCCATGAAGTGCCAGGCGATTCCCCTATGAATAAGAGAAGCAGCCAACCTCTCTAGGCACTGTGAACAAGGGGTCCAATGCTGGATTCCTCTATTACACTTGGGGTGACTAATCCCATGGATAATTTGCATAGGTAAAATAGGAGTCAGAGACGCTCAACTAGAACGAGCCTGCAATAGAAATTTGCAGGCTCTCTAGGAATGTGTCCTACACAGGTTGCAGTCTCTTTTAGCCCACTAGTGCCTTTAACAGAGAGGAAATATCCTAAAGCATATCATACTGGTCCTGCCTGATATGTTTTTGGATATTTCCTCTCTGTGAAATGCACTAGTGAACTAAAAGAGACTGCACCCTGGGTTGGACACCACTCCTAGAGAGCCTGCACATTTCTATTGCAAGCTCATTCCTAGTTGAACGTCTCCGACTCCCAATACACATATGCAAATTATCCTTGGGATTAGTCAACCCAAGGATATTAGGGGAATCCAGCATTGGACCCCTTGTTCACAGTGCTTAAAGGAATAGAATACTTCATTTTACCTTTATTTTATTTTGTAGGCATTAAAAAAATATGAAGAACAATATAAGTCTTATCTCTCAAACCATTATGGTTTGAGAGATATGCTAAATCAAAGTTTCCCCTCCCGCCCCTTTTACCTAGTGTAAGCCATCTCTTCTCAGAATCCAATGTGGAATCCAGTCCATAGACCAGATAGATAACAGAAGGGGACAATCTTCTTCCTATGAGAACAATGAAAGCCCTTCCCTCCTTGACAAGTTTTTCAGGTTTTTCCCTTATGTTAATTGAAGATTGTCCCTCTCTGCAGTCTACCTGGGCACCTCCCTTCTGATCTGACTAAACAGTGTTACATCAGTAAAAGGGGCAGGAGGGGGATACTTTGTCATTCAATTACTCTTGAACTACAACTCTGACAGAATTTAAATAGCACTCTCCAAAGTCCAAATACTATGATGATTAATTAGAACTGCTTTTACTATGAAACATTACTATCCCTTTAAAGAGATCAGCTGTACCTCATGGATGAGGCCCAACAAGGCTGAAAAATACATCTGGGGTTGGCTGCTTCTCTTGTTCAGAGAGGAATTGCCTGGCATTTTGTGGTTGGACTGCTGTAATGGCAGGACCAGTGTGACGTGAGTCCTGGTACTAGAGGTCAGTACCACCATCACTTTTCTGCTTCTGCTGCACTGACATCCCAATCTCCATCATTCATTCAGCATAACCCCTCCAAGAACCAGACAGGAGGGTAAAACTTAGAACTCTTTATTGCACAACTCTTTGGGCTTATATACCCATTTACTCACAGGAATCACACAATGCACAAAAAGACTGAAACATACGGTAAATACATGATACAAAGGATCAGACATGATTAGGTTATCTAGACAAAGGATGTAACAATGGATAAACACTGGGACAAAAGGTTGAGGGGCTCGAACACACATTTCTAAAACAATGGCCAGGGGGTTGAAGCATCTTTGAATATTCTGTTTCAACCTCTGGCCAATCCGGTGCCTAGAATTGGCTGACCAATCCTGGCCAAGCTCGTCACGGTTGTCTTGGCCAATCAGAACCTTTGGGCAGGCAGATGACTGACCAATCCCTGTGTGGCCTACTTTCACCCATGTTAACTCTATGGGGGACCTTTAAACCTGTCACCCAGGGCTTCGGCCAATCTGGAAGCTGCCTACTTTCCTATGTTGTGTCAATGGCGGCTTGTCATAGTTCTGCCAGACGGCCTCGGCCCCGTGAATTTCACTCCTTAGCAGGGAAAAAGGATCTGTCCAGGACCACTTTCCAATGGCAAGTCCAGAGCTCCGTGATGATTCCATCACATATCTCCCCCTTGTCCACCTCCGACAGCCACAGCATGATCCACACAGGTCAGCTCGCTGCTGTCCGGAGTGGACACATAGTCTGGTAGTTCCATGTCTTCACAGTACTTGTCCCAGAAGTCTTGTCCCCAGCCAGCCCCTACAGTCCTGGGGTCTGGCCAGCTTTGCACCCTGCGCCTCCAGGTACAGGGTGACTTAGACATAAGGCACCTTGAGCCGGGGAGGCCATCCAGCCCAGGCTCCGGTAAACAGGAGTCTCTGAGCCAGTAAAAACCCATGACCAAACAAAAGTGCCCTCCCAGCCAATACTTCACTGGTATCTCCGCTGCTTTCTTGGCTGGCTGTGGATGATGGGAGAAGCGTGTAGAGTCCGTTGCGGCTCCGCTTCCCGGTAATCGCTGGGGTCGTGGCTGGCTTCTCGGAAGGAGAGCCGGCTGGGTTCCCCCACTGGAGCTTCTCTGGATACTGGGGAGGGAGCAAGCAATACTCCATCTCCCCCTGGATCTCACTCAGCTGCTGGGGAGGGATGCTGCCCGCATCCGCTCCCGGAAACACACACGTTAGCTGGAAGGGGGGCACGACAGCTGCCACTCCCAGCTCCCCACACTGCCGCTGAATAGGGAGGCCGACTACCACCCCTCTGAAAGCAAAGATATCCCTCTGGGGGCTGACTGCAACATTCCTTGGAACACCGCACCTTGATGCTGGGACATCCTTAACGGAAGGGGTAGCGGCAGCTGTAGTCTCACCTGCTACCCGCTGACCAGACCATACCAGGTCACTGGCGTCAGCATCAGGAAGAATCATAGAAGCCCACTCTTCTACTTGCTGGGTGCCTGTGGCGACCAAAGTCTCATCCACGACGCCTGCAGTTTCCAAAGTCATCTGCTGCTGGGGGAGAGGTCAACCACCTCCTCTCCCTGTAGCTCAGACAGCAGATGGGGCGAGACTCCGGTTGCTCCTTCTCCTTGGTACTCAAAGGCTGCGATCCATGCTGGGCAGAGGCTAACGTTCCTGCTAGCAGATGAGGCCTCTGTGCTGTGAGTCGGGCAGAGGACAGGGTCCCTCTGCCTGTTGCCGGTGCTTCTGCCGGGGCTGTGTCTCGTGGTGCTGGACAGAGAACAGCATCCCTCTGACGCAACCTGTCCTCTCTTTCTTTTAGCCTCAAGGGCTGGTCAAATGATAGCACTTTTTTTTTTTTTTTTTTTTTTAAATAGATTTTATTATCAGATTGCTCCATACACATCTCAAACTACAGAAAATAACATGTATAATCATTTAAACACAGCAAAAGTATATAGACATTTGTATCAATGAAAAGAGCATATGCATATCAATAGGGCGCACAGAGCCAACCTGAGGGTTTTATTATTATTTTAACCTCCAACAACCCAAACTCCTAAAAACTAACCTAACCTAAAACTCACTATAACCCCGTTCCCAGATTCCTCTCCCGAACCCGCAGCACCCCCCCACACACACACATCCACCCAACAGCCAGCAATTCCACAAGGTCTCAGCATGGATAGGGTTCATATATAGTGTCTTTTTTTTATATTTATTTATATATATATATATATATATATATATGCGCAAGTTTTCTCCATAAAATACATCATCAATTGTTCATCGCAGCCATCCATTCAGCTAGTAGATGTGACCTCAATCAAACATCAACAGTAAGATGCGTATCATCAGGTGCCACAATAGCATCTGCTCCATTCGTCCACCAGTTCTGCCATCTACCCCAGACCTTTTCAAACTTATTTGGGTTACCCCGGTGTAAGTAAACCAATTTATAGTGTGGAACGCATTGTAAAACTAGGTTTATCCATGCTCTACAATTAGGGACTCTGTTCGACATCCAGTTCAAAGCCACCACCTTCCATGCCATCACCAAGAGCTCACTCAGTAAAGATCTGTCAGTTGCTTCCTCAATCTCATCGGGAAAAACAGACAATAAACAAATCTTTGGAGTCACAGGAACAGGTCTCCCCAACACTAGGGCCACAATACGCATTACTTCTCTCCAGAATACCCTGACTCCAGGACATTCCCAAATCATATGCAAGTATGTGCCCTGAACACTATCCAGGCCCGGATTTACCAATAGGCAGACAAGGCACTTGCCTAGGGCGCCCGATTTTCAGGGGCGCCTGGCAATGGTCCTGTCACGCCCACCATCCTGCCCACTTTATGGCCCCAGGATGCATAATAATAATAATAATGCTGTACCGTTTGCCTTGTACCTGCGGCGGGGCTGCCTGGGCCACCCCATGTGATGCATTGCTGCGCCTGTGTGCCACTGCCCCATGCTCATTGGTCACCTCTCCACCTGAATGAGACCTCCTGTGATGTTACGACGCTGCCGACGCACAAAGTCAAAGGCAGCAGTACAGTGCTCGGCATAGCTGATGGGCTAAAGTAACGTGCATGAGAGTTATTGCCGAGTGGGATCGGTGGCACCAACAGGCAGCGGCGTCACAAAGTATTGCGGCGGGTGCGGACCGCACCGGGTGACACCTGACAGTTAAAATTCAGCAAGACCGGCGTGAGACTGTCCAATGAGCCAGTCTGCAACTCCACCGCATGTACCGGTAGTCAATGAGAGAGGAAAGTAGTGAAAGTGGGTAGTGAGCATGATGGCAGGGACAGGGGCACAGTACTGTGGAGCGTGTGGTTCACACAAAGAGTTGCAGTCACAAGCAGAGTTCCCTGCAGCTTATGTATTTGGGAATCAGCTATCCCCCCAGCTTGTTTGAATATAGACTGTCTATATTTAAATCAATATGCAAGGTAACCTCTAATTTGTGAGTGTTTGTGTTCTTTCAAGAGTGATCAATCATCGAAGCAACCTCAAAGAGACCTCTCCAACCTAATCAGTTATTTCAGTATAATATTTTGCATGTATGCATAACATTAACCACTTTTCACATGGCACAGTTTTCTGTCTTGTCAGCACATGCATTTCTGTTAAAGGGGAACTATACAGAAGTATTTGTCTCTTAAAGGACAATTATTATGCTTTACTAAGTTTGCTCCCTTGGGGGCATACTTAGTAAAATGCCAGGGCTGTACCAAAATGTCTCCCTGTCAGCCATATGAAAGTCAAAAAAGCCGACCACCTAATTTATCAAAGAGCTGGGCTCAATTTATATTTTTATGTCTCATTGTTACAAATTTTGCCAGGTTGCATGTACATCTCCATAGACTGCTAGGGTCAGCATAGAAATTTGGTAACTGGCAGTCAGTGGGGACTACTAGGCTGCAGCCCATGTGACTCTGAATTGCATAAAGCATATAGATATACCTGATCAGTGTAAAAAGAACAAATCTAAAAAGGGTTTGGCCACAAAAGGGGGTGTAGCTAAGTGAGGGGGCGTGGTTAGGGGTGGGGTAAAGGCGGAGCGAGAGGCGCCAGAGAGTGTTGTGCCTAGGGGCTCCTAGGATGTAAGTCCGGCCCTGACACTATCACATCGAAGGCAACAGTCGGTATCAGAACTCCCCATCCTGTACAGTCTGAACGGCGTATAGTAAATTCTGTGTAAAATGTTTAGCTGTATCATTTGATGTCTAGTCGACGTCGCCACCAGCGCTGGTGCCGCCTTAGCCAAATCCCACTCCCAATTTTCTAATGGACCCACGTCCATTTCCCATTTGTTCCTTAAAGGGAACTCCTGGTACCCTACGTGAGATTCCAGTCACTGGTAGATGAAAGAAAGTGGTCTTAAGGGCTCAAGAAGCATCAAAATTATGCCACTTTTAATTGGGTTACCTCTTCCAGGATCCATGTGATCACTTCATGAGGGGGTTTTGAGCCTTAAAGGGCCAGGTGTCGCATAACCTCTTGCTGAAACTCTGTAAAGTTCATTACTCCGGATGAGGGGTTGCTGCTCTTGTCCCCCTCCATTAATTAATCTCTTAGGGTGCTGCACTTCAGACCCAAGTGGAGTTGCTCCATCCACTGCTCGCAGCGTTGCTGAGACCTGGGTCAAGCCAGCGGCTATATCTCCCCCTGGATGCTGGTCTCAGTTTCGGTGTTACTCCATCCACTGCTTGCTGTATTGCTGAGACCGGGTCAAGCGGCTATATCTCCCCTTGGACGCTGGTCTCAGTTTCGGTGTTGCTCCATCCACTGCTTGCTGCGTTGCTGAGACCAGGGTCAAGCCAGCGGCTATATCTACCCCTGAATGCTGGTCTCAGTTTCGGTGTTGCTCCATCTGCCGACAACGAGGTCCCGGTGGAGGTTTGGATGTCCGACGCAACAGAGGATCATCCCACCACTGCCACCAAATGTGACCTGAGTCCTGGTACTAGAGGTCAGTACCACCGTCACTTCTGCTGCACCAACATCCCAATCTCCATCATTTGTTCAGCATAACCCCTCCAAGAACCAGACAGGAGGGTAAAACTTAGAACTCTTTATTGCACAACTCTTTGGGCTTATATACCCAGTTACTCACAGGAATCACACAATGCACACAAAAGACTGAAACATATGGTAAATACATGATACAAAGGGTCAGACAAGATTAGGTTATCTAGACAAAGGATGTAACAATGGATAAACACTGGGACAAAAGGTTGAGGGGCTTGAATACACATTTATAAAACAATGGCCAGGGGGGTTGAAGCATCTTTGAATATTCCGCTCCAACCCCTGGCCAATCCGGTGCCTAGAATTGGCTGACCAATCCTGGCCAAGCTTGTCACGGTTGTCTCAGCCAATCAGAACCTTTTGGGTGGGCAGATGACTGACCAATCCCTGGGTGGCCTACTTTCCCCCATGTAAACTCTATGGGGGACCTTTAAACCTGTCACCCAGGGCTTCGACCAATCTGGAAGCTGCCTACTTTCCCATGTTGTGTCAATGGCGGCTTGCCATAGTTCTGCCGGCTGTCCTCGGCCCCGTGAATTTCACTCCTTAGCGGGGAAAAAGTATCTGTCCAGGGCTCCGTGACGGTTCCGTCACAACCAGTATGATATGCTTTAGGATATTTCCTCTTTGTGAAAGGCACTAGTGAGCTAAAAGAGACTGCACCCTGGGTAGGACACCACTCCTAGAGAGCCTGCAAATTTGTATTGCAGGCTAGTTCCTAGTTGAGCGTCTCTGACTGCCAATACATATAGGATATGATATGGACGGAATATCCAATACTCATTTTTTGGGAACTAGTTAATGTAGAATGTTCTTAATGGCCATTAGTAATCTTTGACAAGATTAAGTATATATATTTTTTTATTTGGTGGTGTCTGTGTTCCTTTAACCCTTTAAGTGCCAGAGAGGTATCCAAAAGTATAGCGTTGATACCTCTCAGGCACTCAAAGGGTTAATATCTGAAGGAGGTAATTGTGCTCTAGCAAGTTGCCATGATTAAAAGGTTGTGGATTGCCTGACAAGTGTAGACGCACACATGCTCCTTCCATGACTAATCATGTTATGTAAACCCCAGATTAATTGATTAAAAGCCCTGGATTATTTCCCGTAAACACTAATGGGACATATTGATTGTCAGAGCAATCAAAGAAAGAAAAGCAGCAATTGTTCAAAAGTGATTCAGAATAATTGAATTGTTTTCAGTGGGGAGGGGAGAGACTCAGAATCTAATTATCAGAGGGGTGCAGACACAATGCGTCCTTAAAGCGTTATTCTGCCAGTTTCCACCCATCCGTGGGAGGTCAAAAACTGAACTACATCTTGGGAGCGTTGCAGAAGTCAGAGTGATATACAGTTCAATCACTGTGCTTTAACCCTTTGAGTACCAGAGGAGTGTGCAATGCATTGCACACCGCTCTGGCACTCAAAGGGTTAAACTCCAAAGGGAGACCTGCACATTAACTGAATACCACCACCATTTCACCAATAAAAAGGGCGCCCTTATTGCAATTTCCTGTATAGATTTACATGCACTTATCCTCCTCTTCCTACTGCCTCTATATATTGTCACTATTACTAATTAGATTGTAAGCTCTATGGGACAGGGTCCCCCTTCCTAACATACGATTCATTAGGTTGCACTTATCCTACTCTAGTAATGCAATATTCATACTTTTATCCCTGTCCTGAATATTTTTGAATTGTACTATTATGGTTTGTGTAAAGAGCTGTGTATTTACATGGCACTGTATAAATGATATATAATAATATAAATATAATATAATTTGCTAGGGTGCGTAGCTCCCTGTGTGTGCAACACGGACATGCGCAGTAGAAACTGCCGAAATGATGCAGTCATGCTCAGTAGAGACTGGCCGAACGAGCCGGCCTCCAGTCCGAGTGGCGGCACGGTTGATCCGGAGTGGGGAGCTCTGAATGGCCCACCTCCTGTCTCCGCTCCCGGGTCCGGGGCAGCAGCCGAGACCGCTGGGTGGCACTTTGGCCCGTGTACATAGGCCTTCAATACTAGTGTTTTATACATACTTGGGAACTTTCCATTGATGTCCACCCGGAGGGGAGTCCTCTGGTGCAGCATGGGGTGAGAATAATGACACAAATCATGTTAAAAAGGGGCAGGACTTGAAGCGAGGGGGTGGAGGGCTTAAAGTGTTAGTAATGTCCAAAAAAAAGTTTTTTGCATTTAGAAGAGCTTAAAAAGCTGAGCTAAATGCAAAAAAAACGTACTTCTCAAACCGCTATGGTTTAAGAGATACGGGCGTTTAAAGTTAGCGGTTTCCTACAGACAGCTTTAAAGCTGTCAGCAGGAGATTCGTGTCGGTCGACATGAGGCGCTTGAGAAGTGTCAAGATCTCTTTATTTACAAGGAATCCCTTCATTGCCATGGTCTAAAACGTGTGCCTGAACACCAGGCACACATTTTAGACCATTCCAATGACGGGAAACAGCAAACTTTAAACGCCCGTATCTCTTAAACCATAGCGGTTTGAGAGATATAGTTTTTTTTGCATTTAGCTCAGCTTTTTAAGCTCTTCTAAATGCAAAAAAAATTTTTCAGACATTACCAACACTTTAAATTTTGGGCACCAGTTTTTTTTTTTCTTTTCTAAACACATTATTGAACTGAAAGAGTACAGAGAAGTACAAGTTGATAGAAGGGGAATGAGAAGGTTTTAGTCATGAACAGAAGTCAAAATATTTAGCGGAAAGAGTTTTCAACTAAAGCACGGTAAGATCTTACAGTAAGTATGTACAATTCTATACTTTACATGGCTGAGATATACTGTGCAGATATTCAAAAACATATTGGGCCATGACAGCTACATTACTTAACAGGGGGTAACAGCATTTTGCAGTCTGGCCCGCTTAATTATATGCAAAGCAGGGTGACCTGCCTTTGAGATGTACTGCATAACTATAGTGTCTACTATCTCCTCTGTCTTTGCTTACCAAGGTTCGCTCCACACTTCTCAACACCCCTCCCTTATTTCCCCCCCCGCTCTTCAGCACAAGGAACTTTTTTACTCTTTGTTCATTCCTCCCCTTATCCCCACTGACTTCTTTTAGCCTTTTGTGTTGTATTTACTATATGTGGATGACTACTTGGCCTCCATTAATGTCTTTTTGCCAGTCCCCTGCCATGTACGTGGTTTATTGATGACACAGTCCAAAAGAAACTGGAAAAGTTGATAGTGAATACATCACCTGGATCTGATGTATACAACCAAGGGTACTTAAGGAACAGCAAGACCCTTATGTTTAATATTTATTGTTTTAAAATCATCATAGTGCCCTGTGATTGGAGGAAAAAGTATAGACCTGTGAGCTTGACTTCTATAGTGGACAAGATATTAGAAGGGTTACTAACATAGTATTCAGGGGATACCATTATACAAAGCCGTTTATGTGACACGCGTTGGGCTTGTGTGGCGTTATGTAGGGGTGATCTCCATGGCTCAAATACTAAGACGATTAATTGGAGCTGCTTGTTTTGTAAAACATTACTATCACTTTAAAGGGATAGTAACACTTCGTTTTAACTTTATTTTATTTTGTAGGCATTAAAAAAACATGAAGAATGATATAAGTCTTATCGCTCAAACCTTTATGGTTTATGAGATATTCACAAGCAAAGTTCCCCTCCCCGCCCCTTTTACCTAGTGTAAACAATCTCTTCTCAGATGTGAGTCTGGTTGTATGACAGTACAGATAACAGAAGGGGACAATTTTCTTTGTATGAAAACAATGAAAGCCCTTCCCCCCTTGATAAGTTTTTCAGCTTTTTCCATTATCTTAATTGAAGATTGTCCCTCTCTGCAGTCTACCTGGGCATCTCCCTTCTGATTTGGTTGAACAGGGGGGGGATACTTTGTTTGTGAATATCTCTTAAACCATAAAGGTTTCAGAGATAAGACTTATATCATTCTTCATGTTTTTTAATGCCTACAAAATAAAATAAAGTTAAAATGAAGTATTACTATCCCTTTAATACTCAGTCCATTTTAGGTTCATTCTGGAGCTTGAGCATAGTTCCAACAGAGGCAAGAGTGGGGCACACAGGCCACTGCACATTCCCCAGGTGATGGCTTGCATGAAGCTTCTTTGTACCTTACGATCCTGATAGATGGTTTGGAGAAGACGTCCCAAGAGATCATCCACAGTCACTTTCCTTATTCTTGGACCATTGCCACAGACGTTCAGCTTTACGGTTCCTAACCTTGTTATAAGAACATCAGGGCAATTCCCGTGGCTGCAGCAGCTTGGCTTACAGCACACAACTGGAAGAGAGACCCCAGCCTCTTCAGTGCTCATTCATCTTAACGCTTCTGGTGAGTGCACACACCAGTCCCAGTTTCCCCCATACTGCCTTAGCAATCACATGAGCCAGTCAAACTCCAGACTGGCCCCAGCCCTCCCTCAATTCTAGGTAGCCCCCACCAACTCCTATATTCCCATCTCTCTTCTTACGGAGTTTTTTTTTTTCCTCTTAGACTTCCCTTGTTACCCCACCCCCAGGATCTGATGTCACAGCTACCATTTACAATACATATTTTATATATTTTACCCTAAGGCAGGGAAGCAACACACATTCAACTCACAGGTCTCTGTATATCGCTCTCTACAACAGCACTCTCACAACAGCCCTTGATACAGCTGCACCTGCAACTTCACGCCACCCACACACAACCCCACTACAGCCCTGGCACACAAGATAAACGCAACACCTCCAAAGGTGTTCACGCACTGCCGAAAGGCACTGGAGGAAATAGCGCTCCACAGCTGACTTCATACACTACAAATTAATTCTCCGTTCATATAGCTCTGCCCTCTCCCTGGCCAAACAGTCATACTTTTCCCCTCTAGTTTCTAATCTTTCCTCTAACCCAAAACTCCTTTTTTCAACCTTCAAATCTCTTCTACACCCACCAACACAAACACCTTCCACTAATGTCTCTGCCCAAGATCTTGCCACCCACTTCAAGGACAAGATTGAATCTGTCAGACCTGACATTTCATCACTCCCACCCCCACCCAGCCAGCCTAGCCCTGTCTCCTCTCCCACATACACACTAAGCTCCTTTTCACCCATCACCGAGGACAAAGTTTCCCTTCTCCTCATTCGATGAAACCTAACCACATGTCCTCTTTACCTAATCCCATCTCACTCAAGAACTTTCCCCTCTACTAACTCCAATCCTTACTCACTTATTCAACCTCTCTCTGTCAACCGGCACCTTTTACCATCCTCTTTCAAACATACGCTAATCTCACCCATCCTAAAGAAACCCTCCCTGGACCCAAACTCTGTCAAATTTCCAGCCAATTTCTCTACTCCCGTTTGCCTCCAAGCTCCTTGAGCGTCTCGCAATTAACTTGCTTACTAAATTCCTCTGCTCCCATTCCTTCCTAGATCCCTGAATTCCACCCTCATCACTCACTGAGACTGCCCTCACTAAAGTGGCCAGTGACTTGCTCTCCGCCAATCAAAAGGCCACTATTCCATACATATTCTCTTGGACCTGTCAGCAGCCTTTGACACAGTAGATCACCCACTCCTTCAAGCCCTCCACGCCCTAGGTCTCTGTGACACTGCACTCTCCTGGTTTTCATCTTCTCTCTGCAAAAGCTCCTTCATTATTGCAAACTGGCTCCACTTCCCCATCCATCCCACGGTTTGTTGGAGTGCCTCGAGGATTACTCCTGGGACCCTTGCTCTTCCCAATCTACACTGTCCCCCTTGGAAAACTAATAAACTCCTTTGGGTTTCACCATCATCTCTATGCTGATGACACTCAAATATTTCTTTCCTCCCCTGACCTTTCCCCTTCCCTCCTGTCTGGAGTATCTGTCTGTCTGCTGTGTCTTCCTGGATGTCCTCCTGTCAACTCAAACTTAACCTTGGCAAAACTGAACTAATTATCTTCCGCCCTCCACAACCAGCCTTACCCCAGATATTACCCTCACCATTTACAATGCTACCATCACACCAACCCCTACAGCTCGTTGCCTGGGGGAGGGAGGGGGGGTTGTCATATTTGACTCTGCCCTATCCTTCATTCCTCACATCCAGTCAATTTCCAAATCATGCCGCCTCCACCTCCTCAACCCGACCCTTTCTCACACAAGACACCACCAAAATTCTAATCCAAACACTCATCATGTCCCGTCTTGACTACTGTAACTCATTACTAACTGGCCTTCATCTCACCTGACTAACCCCACTACAGTCCATAATGAACTTTGCTGCAAGACTAATCTACCTCACTCATCGCTTCTCTGACACCAAACCCCTCTGTCAATCCCTACACTGCCTTCCATTAGCATACAGAATTAAATTAAAATTCTGGTGCGAACTTATAGCACCCTCACTAACACCGCACCCCCCTATATTTTATCTCTCATTTCCAAATACACTCCCTCTCGCCATCTTCGCTCTGCACATGACCTTCTGCTCTCCACAGCTCTTATTACATCCTCCCACTCCCGCCTATAGGACTTCTCCCGTGCTGCACCTCAGCTCTGGAACTCCCTCCCCCGTCCAATCAAACTCTACCCCAGCCTTCAAACCTTCAGATGCTCCCTGAAAACTCACCTCTTCAGGGAAGCCTATCAACTGCCTCCATAAACACTATCACCAAGAATCACCCCTTGCCTGGACCACTGCTCTAAACAGCACTTCTCACTCCCACCCACTGACTGGAAGTTCATGTGGCAGGAGGCACTTACACCCAATAACACTTACTCCTTCTGTGTCAAACCTACCTTCCTCTAGACTGTAAGTTCTCACAAGCAGGGCCTTCCTGTTCCCCACATTTGATTGTACTGTTTAATACCTCTGTAGGTCTATTCCCAGTTGTACAGTGCTGCAAAATTAGTTGGCACTATATAATGAATAATAATAATAATAATATAACCCCCTATATCTGCCTAAGTGTTAAATGCCTTTCCTAAAGTTGTGCTTGTGATCCAAAGAGGGCTATTTGATAACACTGAACTTTGTGTGTTAGACTCCATCGCTCTGTACATCAAACATACATATTGACCCCTTCAAGGCAGGTAAAAGGCCAACATTCTCTAACACAGTCATACACAGAGGATATTAATGTTTGAAAGAATGGGAACACATAGTGAAGACAATGGGGGGGGGTCACCGAAAACAGACAAGGTTCGTTCTCATGGTGACAGCCATTCGATCACTTCACCCATTAAGACTAGAGAAAGGGCTCAGTTGACTAAAACAAAAGATAGATTTTTTTTCACAGTAAGGACAGTAAACTTATGGAGTTCTTTGCCTCAGGATGCTGTGTTTGCAGATACTGTAGATCTTTAAAAAAACTAATGGATACCTTTCTATCCAAGAACAATATAGAGAATTATGACAGTCGGCTTCAAAGCAGATAGCATGTTGATCCATGGAAATAGCCGACTGCCAATTGGAGCCAGGAAGGAATTTTTACCCACTTGGAACATAATTGGAAATATCTTCAATTTTTTTTTCCCATCCTCTGGATCAACAGAGTGAGATGGTATGGGCTGAACTTTATGGGCATGTGTTTTTTTTCAGCCTCATTAAATATGCACGAAACAAAGGAAAGGAAAGGTGCCCAATAGTGAAGCACTGTATTACTAATCAGAATTATAATAAAGATATGGGTACTCATATAAACGGTTGTCAGCATGATGCAGCTGACAAACACGCAGACAGAGAACAAACCCAGTCTCGTCTCTGAGGATTCAAGGTCAACAGGAACAAACACAATATCCACAATGGTTTATTTTAATTTTTATATTTGTATTTTATTTGATTTTAATAAATCTTTTGTATCAAGCGGAGCCAACCTGGATATTGTGTTTGTTCCTGCTGACCTTGAATCCCCAGAGCGGGGACTGGGTTTGTTCTCTGTCTGCGTATTTGTCAGCTACATCGTACTGACCACAGTTTATAATATCTTTATTATAATTCTGATTATTAATAAAATGCTTCACTGTTGAGTGCCTTTCCTTTATTTCCTGCATATTGTGTCGTTTTGGGAGAATGGATTCTGAAAGTGCAGTCTGATTTTGAAGCTCCAGCTGGGCCTTTTTGGGGGTGGCCATCAAATTTCCCCCTGAAGCATTTTTGCTGTCTGCCACATAAGTGGTTATATACCAATTACCTTTGGGAGTATAACTCACTGTGGTGTACTGGTGGAGGCGATCTGTATCCTGGTTCTACTCAAGGGGCGCCTCTTGTTTTTTTTTTCTCTCCTAGTTTTTGTTTTCATTAAACATGTTACTATGTCTATTGTAAGATTTTATCCACCATGCATGTAGTGATACATTCCTTATGATCTGTAATTTGACTTTTCTTTGTTTTAGATCAAAAACAAAATTTCAATAAAACTTACTAAAAACTATTGAATATATTTTTAGCTCCGTATAGGGAACTGTGAGCTCTAATTAGAAAGCTGATAAGAAGTTGGTCCAGGGAGATATTAGAGATATATTTTACCCAATTAAGGCATATTGGATGCAACTTCAAATGGGTCTTTGTTTGCCTTACTCTAGATCAGAGGTTCTCAACCCGTGCCCTCAGTGGCCACTAACAGTCCAGGACTTAGGAATTTCCCTCCTAGAACACAGGTGTGTTGATCAGAGGCACAGTCATATTGATTAACCCCTTTCCGACAGAGGACGTACATGTACGTCCTCTGTGGCTGTCACTTAGTGACAGAGGACGCACATGTACGTCCAGGAAATCCGGATCCCCGCGCGGCTGCACACCGTTTGGGGACTCCGGATTCATCTTAAAAAAAAAAAAGTTAGACGGGCTTTAAGTGACGGCCGCGTCTGCACGCGGCCATCACTAAGGGGTTAACTCACCTGTGCTCTTAAAAGGAAATTCTCAAATCCTGGCCTGTTAATAACCACTGAGGGCACGGGTTGAGAACCACTGCTCTAGATCAACAAAAGGAGATCGGGGGGGGGGGGGGGGGATTCACTAAGAGGTTCTAAAGCGGTGATGACTTCTCCAGTTTATCACTTCTCCAGTTCCTATGTTGCTCTATGGAGCCTATTCACTAAGATCTCCAAAGTTTAAGAAATCTTAGTGCATATACTGCACAGAATAACATAGGGATTGGAGAAGTGATAAACTGGAGGAGAAGTCATCTCTACTTCATCACCTCTTTATCACCGTTTAGTGAATCTCCCCCCTGGACTTGATGGATGTGTGTCTCTTTTCAACATTTTCTATGCAGTAACTATACGGGAATTATTCCAGGACGTGATACACAGAAAAATGACATAAAAAGAAGCCAAGATAGCAGAGATACAATTTAATATACAATGTATTTACCATTACAGACTTCCAGAGAGAATGCATCAACTGTATATACAAGAATAGGTGCAAGTCAGAAGAGGAAATGTACAATGTTCTAAAATGTATTATCCAAAAACATATGTACATATTTACATACAGAATAAATTAAAAGAAATATATGGAGTTACTTACAATACAAAATTATTTTTTATTTGATTTGGCAGATACTGGACCCACTGTTTATAGAATGTTTCTAACTCCGTAAAGAATAGGTCCCTGCATTAAAATACACTTATTTATTTATTAATTTCAGCATTAGAGTATGCAGAATTTTCCCCAATCAGGGAATATAGATAATGTATTGCACAACATGTTCATAATCTCTATACAACACCTGCCTCTGAAACTGTATCATTATACAGTGCAACATGTTTATTGGTGAGGTATAGTGATAGTCAACTATTAAAGGGAAAGTATACCCAAGTTGTTTAATCCCTTAACCCTGTGAGTGCCAGAGGGGCACGCAACATGTTTCAAAGCAATGCTTTGCGTACCCCTCTGGCACTCAAAGGCCTAAAGGGATAGTAATGCATGCTGTTAAGAAACTGCAATACTGTAGATATTAAAAATACAAATTCAATGATGTATGTGCTGTCTCTCAAACACTTATAGTTTGAGAGATATAATCTTTTAAAGTTCCCCCCTCCCGCCCCTTTCACTGACGTCAGCTTCTAGCTGACAGGAGATTCGGGATGGTGGCTCTTCTGCAGAGCCGAAATAGTGCAGCCTAAAAAGAAATACTTCATTGGGGTGTTCTAAAACTGTGCTTGCAAACCAGGCACACTTTGTAGACCATTCCAGTGAAGAATTTCTTTTTAGATTTTATTTCGGCTCTACTGAAGAGCTACTGTCGGTTCGCACGAACCGAATCTCCTTCTGTCAGCTAGAGGCTGATGTCAGTGAAAGGGCAGAAGAGGGAACTTAATCATTGTATGTCTCTCAAACTATACTTGTTTGAGAGACAAAACATACATCACTGCATTTATATTTTTAATGTATACAATATTAAAATTTCTTGACAGCAGGCATTACTATCCCTATAAGGACTGGGCCTATTCTGTACCTTGAGGTTCACTTTAAGTTTGACGGCTCTTCCTACGTGTATTCAAAATGTGGTTTCACCTGTTTGTTTAGTGCAGTGTTACTTATTTAGCCTGTGGTACTGGTACCCAGTGGGTTACTTGAAACACAGGCAGGGCTGCCCCTCAACAAATTTATGTAAGCTGTGGTCGTGGTTCCATAATGTGGCTAAGGGCCAGCCCTGCATGCCTGTTTTGTGGATACATTCAAGGTCAATACAAAGAACTATCCAATTAATTATTTACACAAAGAGCTGAGCTAAGAACAAAAGGTCATCCATTAAGACTAAAGGAAAGGCGCTTTTGACTAAAACAAAGGAATGAATTCTTTACAGTAAGGGCAATAAAGCTATGGAATTCTTTGCCTCGGGATGTTGTACTTGCAGATAATGTAACTGCTTTCAAAAAAGCAATGGATGGCTATCTAGCACAGAACAATATTGGAAATTATGACAGATGGCTTCAATGCAGATAGGATGTTGATCCAGGGAAATATCTGACTGCCATTTCGAGTCAGGAAGGAATTTTTTTTACCCACTTGGGGCTAAATTGGATTCAGAGGTTTTTTTTTGTCTTCCTCTGGATCAAAGGGGAGTTTTTGGCATGGGCTGGACTTGATGGACACATGTCTCTTTTTCAGCCTCGTCAACTATGTTACTATGGATATGTCCTCCAGATTACTAAATTTAAAACAAACACTCATAGCCTATGTTTGGTCTTCAATGTAGGAAAAAAACATAGGATGGAAATTAAGCAGGGAATGGCTTACAATGTACAGAGGGAGGCAAGGGAAGAGTAATTTTGTGGATCAATTTGGTGGCCCTGGACAAAATGACAGATTCATTTATGTGAGAATGAGTTTGTGCATGTGTCAGGAGGGGTGAGTGGGAGTAAGTCTGTGCTATGCGAAACTAAAGATAACTATAACCTCTTTTCCTCTCCTGTCTCTCATCTAAAAAGTTCATTCATTTAAATGAAATGCAAAAATATTAAGAAATAATAAAAATATCAAGAAAGACTCTTTCAACTCTTGATTGTGAGAAAAATGTTAAAATAATGAGTCCGAGTAGGTGTACGACCATGTGAGAACATGTCTGTGTGTGAAAGAGTTGTTCCCTCAATTACACAGATTGCCCACATATTTGTTTCTTCGTTAACAGCTCTTTGAATGGTTTCAATCATTTGAATAAATGAAATTAAAATTAATTGGGTATTGCTTGGCACATTTGTTTACAGACCTGCAGGGGCAGTGCATTTCTTTTGGCACCTTATGTATATATTTCTCTACTACCCACAAGGCCTTGCACACAATTGGTGCCATTATCATAAAATGATCCTTCATAGATCCAGCTTGTCCTAAAGTAAACCCCTTATACATGTCAGTTTTGTGTGTGTTTTCTGCAGCTAAGGGGTTACATTTATAAGGTGCCTCTTATATTATCTAAATATAAAGTCATTGTTTTCTCATTTTTTTTCTATTTTACACTCTTCTGGAGGAACATAGGCTGTCTGCATCAGCCTGTATCCCTCACTTTGGGACATGCACTTGAGCATTCCCGTGTGTCTGTTACACAGGACGCACACTGAGGTCAGCTCCATTCACAAACTCCTACTACTGCAGAATATGAATTGTTTTCAATAGTTAGAAGAATTATGGCTGCTTCCTCCCTCACTACAATACACCAGAAAGCAGGGAGTTTAAAAAAAAAGTGAAGGGAGCCAATAAAATTGGCAATTATCACTACTAGGAGATTGACTGTGAAAGGTTCAAGTCTCCCCTTATGAGGGATGGACAACTCAAAGCCCTCATTCTGTTCAAGACTACAATTCCCATCATCACCAACAGCTAGCTGGGAATGACAGGAATTGCAGTCATGAACAGCTGGAGGGCCTTATGTTGCTCATCAATGGTGTATATAGATCAGGGGTGTCCTCAAGGGCCGTATGCAGACCAGGATTACACAAAGAGGCGTTAGTTAGAATGACTGAGACCCTGACTAATTTACCATTCATTCTCTGTTACCCCACTTGAGGATCAGAGGAGCGTGCGATGCACTGTTAGGCAATGTGTTACTCCCCTCTCTGATCTTCAAGCTGTTAATAAACTTCCTGCAATAAATAATGATACAGAGGCTGATGTTGTAGTAGAACAGGAGTAAACCATCTGCATTACAAAGGACAAATAAAAAAACCTCAATTGATTTACATCAGGCTTCTAACCACTTGAATGCTAGAGAGGCCTCCCGTCCATTGAGAACCAAAGCACTAAAGACCTCTCTAGTATGCAAGCTGTTAAAAGACTCATTTAAAATCAATGGATATTTTGTGAATTTTTATTTCTCCCCATGATGCATTTGGTTTGCCCCAGAATTGCTCCACTCAGTGCTCACAGTGATATTCAGCACCTTTATACTGTACTAGAACTTTCTAAAAACAATGTATATTGATCCCCTGCACCATCACACAGGGCAATGTGATCGCTATTACAACCTGATAATTAAACAGTGCGGAAACCATGTATATTGATCCCCTGCACCATCATACCGCACAATGTGATGTTATAACAACCTGAAATGTACAGAGATAATTATACAGTGCGGAAACCATGTATATTGATCCTCTGCACCATCATACCGCGCAATGTGATGTTATAACAACCTGAAAGGTACAGAGATAATTATACAGTGCGGAAACCATGTATATTGATCCTCTGCACCATCATACCGCGCAATGTGATGTTATAACAACCTGAAATGTACAGAGATAATTATACAGTGTGCAAACCAGGTATATTGATCCTCTGCACCATCACACTGTGCAATGTGATTTTATAACAACCTGAAAGGTACACAGATAATTATACAGTGCGGAAACCATGTATATTGATCCTCTGCACCATCATACCGCGCAGTGTGATGTTATAACAACCTGAAAGGTACACAGATAATTATACAGTGCGGAAACCATGTATATTGATCCTCTGCACCATCATACCGCACAATGTGATGTTATAACAACCTGAAAGGTACACAGATAATTATACAGTACAGAAACCATGTATATTGATCCCCTGCACCATCATACCACGCAATGTGATGTTATAACAACCTGAAATGTACAGAGATAATTATACAGTGTGCAAACCAGGTATATTGATCCTCTGCACCATCATACCGCACAATGTGATGTTATAACAACCTGAAAGGTACACAGATAATTATACAGTGCGGAAACCATGTATATTGATCCTCTGCACCATCATACCGCGCAGTGTGATGTTATAACAACCTGAAAGGTACACAGATAATTATACAGTGCGGAAACCATGTATATTGATCCTCTGCACCATCATACCGCGCAATGTGATGTTATAACAACCTGAAAGGTACACAGATAATTATACAGTACAGAAACCATGTATATTGATCCCCTGCACCATCATACCACGCAATGTGATGTTATAACAACCTGAAATGTACAGAGATAATTATACAGTGTGCAAACCAGGTATATTGATCCTCTGCACCATCACACTGTGCAATGTGATTTTATAACAACCTGAAATGTACAGAGATAATTATACAGTGCGGAAACCATGTATATTGATCCTCTGCACCATCATACCACGCAATGTGATGTTATAACAACCTGAAAGGTACACAGATAATTATACAGTGCGGAAACCATGTATATTGATCCTCTGCACCATCATACCGCGCAATGTGATGTTATAACAACCTGAAAGGTACACAGATAATTATACAGTACAGAAACCATGTATATTGATCCTCTGCACCATCATACCGCACAATGTGATGTTATAACAACCTGAAAGGTACACAGATAATTATACAGTGCGCAAACCATGTATATTGATCCTCTGCACCATCATACCGCGCAGTGTGATGTTATAACAACCTGAAAGGTACACAGATAATTTTACAGTACAGAAACCATTTCTACTGATCCTCCGCACCATCATACCGTGCAATGTGATGTTATTACAACCTGAAAGGTACACAGATAATTATACAGTACAGAAACCATTTCTACTGATCCTCTGCACCATCATACCGCGCAATGTGATGTAATTACAACCTGAAAGGTACACAGATAATTATACAGTGAGGAAATCATTTCTACTGATCCTCTGCACCATCATACTGCGCAATGGGATGTTATAACAACCTGAAAGGTACACAGATAAGTATACAGTGCGGAAACCATTACTGCATGGCAGAACCCGCTCATCAGAGAAGAGTCAACCACCTGAGCGCTAGGGAAGTATCCTATGAGTTGAGCTGCAATGCGTTGGATACCTCACTGGAAAAGTAACATCTGATAACAACCCCCCCAATACACACAAACCTTATTGTTCAGTAGAGAACATCTTCGGATCAGCCTGGATGTCATTTCCATGGGGGAGGACATGACATTTGCTGTAGTTTTTTTTTTTCTCTCCAAACTGAAGCAGGTACAATGCATGAAACTACTTAACCTGTTATGGGCCAGAGGTGTGTGCAGCACATTCCAAAGCAATGCAATGCATTGCACACCTCTCTGGTTCTTAGAGGGTTAATATTACCATGTGCAGTGGACTGAGTTGTGTCCTGTGGTCCTGCTGCCAGCTGTCATGTCCACATCCAATTATATGACTTGAATAAAAGAACAAGACAAAATTCAGAAGGGCCATTAGATTATTTTCGCCACAATAAAGTGAGTGTGCGTGTGTTTCTGTATATGTGTATTAAGAAGGGGTTACTTCTGCTTTAAAACCCTAGAGGAGTTACTGAGATTAGATCCATCAAGGGGTGCAGACTACAGCCCAGCAGCCTTCATGTAATAAGGAGCTGGGGGTGTAAGGAGAATCCTATTGTCCCTCTTAGCTGCTGGACTTGAAAGTTCAAGCTTTGGCTCTGGTGCTGCTCCTCCCATCTTGTCCAGTTACACCCCATTAGCACTGGCTTTTGCCTGTGGGAATAAACACAGAAGATTTTTACTAAGCAGTAGACTTTTTACTGTCATCACGAGTCAAGAGAAGGAGAAACATATATACACATACACTACCTTTCAAAAGTTTGGGGTCACTTACAAATGTCCCTATTTTCCATCAAGTGTGTTGCAAAATGAATAGGAAATACAGTCAAGACATTGACAAGGTTACAAAGAATGATTTTTAATTTAAATAATGTTAGTGTCCTTCAAACTTTACTTTTGTAGAAGAAGCCTCCATTTGTAGCAATTACAGCCTTGCAGACCTTTGGCATTCTAGTTGTCAGTTTGTTGAGGTAATGTGAAGAGAGTTCACCCCATGCTTCCTGAAGCACCTCCCACAATTTGGATTGGCTTGATGGGAACTTCTTACGTACCATACAGTCAAGCTGCTCCCATAACTGAAATAGGGAAATTTCTAAGTGCCCCAAAACTATTGAATGGTAGTGTATGGACCATGGACCTCTTATGTATGCAAAGCAAAGCAATTCTGGGGAAGTCCAACTGCACAACAGGGGATACAAATGCCCAAAATTCCCATTGGTTCAAATGGAGCTTTTAAAAACCTTGATTGCTACAGAGGTCAAAGCAATGCATTGGAGACCTTGCTAGCATTCAATAGGTTAAAATTACCTTATAAATTAATCTGACATATTTCTCCCCTGTTGTGCAGTTGGTTTGTCTTCAAATTACCCCAGTTTGCTTTTATACACAAGGTCCTATGTTTTAAATGCAACTATAGTAATTCTAGGGCAAACCGTTTGCGCCATATGGGATAAACAGATTTCCCAAAATGCACAAAAAAAAAAAGACGAAAAAACAAAAGAGGGGGTGACAATAGTGCCTTATCAAATGATAAGATATAACACAATATATGCACGCACATGTACTGGATGTTGAGAGGCAGGTTTCTGCCTCCACACAACTTAGTCAGGCATACAGAGATACCCCTATCCATCGCTACTCAGGATAATCTCCAAATGGAACACACTCAGGGTATTCTACAAATAAATCTTCTCCAAGTAAAACACTGTTCCTCCAGACTTTGTGTATTGCACATTAGCCATTTTTACTTGATAAAGCAGACATGAGCAGCTGTGTAGAACATTTTACCTTGTATTAAGCACAGTTATGGTCAACATTATTGGCACCCTTGAATATTTTGTACATCATGTACAATATTTTCAGAAATAAATGGAAACATGCCTACTTTGTATCATCAGAGTTTCTTAATGGGATGTCCAAAGAACGATTTTACAGAAGAAACATAAAAAATGACCTAGACAGTATTAAAGGCACCTTCCCTAATATTTGGTTGCACAACCCTTGGCAACAGTGACAGCTTCCAAACGATTCATGTAGCCATCTGTAAGCTTTTGCACCTATCCGCAGTCAGTTTCTCCCACTCTTCAATTTCAATTTGTTCAAGCTCTTTAATGTTTGCAAGATTCCTTTTCCCAATGGCAGATTTCAGCTTCCCAATCAAACTGCGATCAGGACTCATTGATGGCATGTCTAAAAAGAGTAATTTCTTCCCTTTTCATCCATGCTTCTGGATGTGAGCTTTGGGCCATTGTTCTGCTGGAGGACCCATGATCTTTGAACCATACCTAGTTTTATGACAATGGGTAGCAAATTTTGCTCTAAAATGCCTTGCTAATACTCCGATTTCATGATTTCTTTAATATGTTCAAGGACTCCAGTATCAGAGGCAGCAAAATAGCCCCACAACATTAAGGATCCTCCACCATATTTAGTTGTAGGTAGGGTGTTCTTTTCCTTATAAGCTTCATTTTGTTGCCTATAAACATATCGCTGATCTACATTGCCAAAGAGCTCTACTACTTTCATCTGTCCATAGAACATTTTCCTAGAATGATTGTGGTTTCACTAGGTAGGTTTTGGCAAAGATCAGTCACGCTTTTTTTAAGTTTTGTTTTCAGCAGTGGGGTCTTCCTTGGCCTTCAACCTTAAAGCCCATCTTGGTTTAATGTACAGCCTATGATATTGGTTGAAACCATCATCCAGATTGCTCCAGGTCAGCCTTTAGCTTTGTGGATGTCTTAACTGGTGTTTTTTCCACAGTTCAAACCAACCGTTGAAGACTTCTCTGATCAGTTTTCTTCTTGCCACCAAATCCTGGGAGGTTTTTGACAGTTCCATGAGCAGCAAACTTCTTAATATTGTTGAAACATGGATGCCAAGGTCTTTGGAGGTGGTCTTGTACCATTTAGAATTCTTATGTTTAGTGATAAGTGTTTCTGATGCTCTCAAACAGCTCATGTCTTCACCATTGTGAAAAAGGACCAGGGAATGAAAGCGGCCTTTTTAAGCAATAAAGGGATAGTTGTGTTTCACAAAAAAGCAGTTCTAATTAATCTTCATTGTATTTGGGCCGTGGATAGCGTTATTTCAATACTGTAGTTCAAGAGTAATTGAATGATAAAGTATCCCCTCCTGTTCCTTTTACTGATGTAACACTGCTCACCTCAGAGCAGCAAGACAATCCAGATGAATTGCAGAGAGGGACAATCTTCAGTGAGCATAAGGGAAAAACCTATCGGGGGAGGGTTTTCCTTATGCTCACATTCCTTGCTGCGATCTGTATGGTCAAGAGACCAGATTCCACATCTGAGAAAGAGGTGGATTACACTAGCTAAAAGGGGTGGGAGGGGGATACTTTATCATTCAATTACTCTTTAACTACAACTCTGACAGTATTGAAATAACACTCTCCATGGCCCAAATACTATAAAGATTAATCAGAGCTGCTTTTTTTGTGAAACATTACTATCCCTTTAAAGCCATCATTGATTGGTTAATTCAAGTCATGTGAGCATTGACACTTTATCACAGGTGAGTCTAATTTTACAGCAGTGACATTCTAGTTCTTCTTTTCAAAAGTATTTGAATTCTTCAAGAAGGTGCCAAAAATCGTGTCATGGTAATGTTTCCATTTTTATACTTTTTCCTCTCATTTCTTTTTTTCATTGTTATTGTTTTATCCTGTGCTGTTCTACATCAAATGCATGATATATGAGTGTATATAGACCAAGGCTGTTAAAATACACTCTTTTTTCAGTAGTTATTGTACAGGATATACAAAATATGCAACTGTGCCAATAACGTTGACCATAACTGAAGAGTTATTCTGAGAATATCCTGAGGTATCCCAACTGGAGACAGGTAAAGTATCTCTCCATGTACTATTGGCACTATTTGGTGTATTTTACCCCCCCTTTGGTGGAGGTTTATATGGAGTGGAGCAGCCAAGTTACCTGACCTTTCTACAACATATTGTGGGATCATCCGTGGACACACTGTTATAAGAGATTAGTCTAAAGATTCCCCTGTGCTGATTTGCTTGCCAACATGTATGTGCTGGTCCAGCCATTTTACTCGTGAGTTGACTTAGGGACTTATTACACCAGGAGAGCCCCTTTTTTTTCTGTTTTTGCTTCAGATTTCTCACAATGCCCATTTGTGTGAATGGGCCATTTAACCCTTTAAAGGACCAGAGTGTTGAGCAGCTAAATGGTTAACTCCTTAAAGAGGTAGTAATTCTTCATTTTTGGAGGAAATTATATTGTGTGTATTAAATAAATAAACCAAAGCATCTATGTATTTTCCCCATAACTTTCATTGTTTAACCCCTTAATGACTCTTGACGGTCATAGTACATCAAGGGTTGATCTGACTGATCCCCCTCTGCGGCTGCCGCCGCTTGGGGAGTCCGGAAGCGGATGTAGCAAAAACAAACAAAAAAAAAAATGCTCCGTGGTCCTTAACTGACCGTGCCGATCGGCCGGTCGTTAAGGGGTTAAGAGTAATTGTGTTCTCAAGTTTACTCCTCCCGCCCCTTTTAGTTACATCAGTGCTTTAGCTGTCAGATGGATTCTGGCCTACCCCCCAATCAGAGGGTCTAAAGAGCCGAAATAGGAGTGGATAAGAAGGACATTTTCATGAGGATGGTCTACTGCCTCAAACCGTGCCCACTGTGCAGACTGTCATTATGAAGATTTCCTTAGTATCTACTCCTATTGTGTCCTTCCAGGCGCTCCGCCTGGTCCGCAGACCAGAATCCAAGTCTGACAGCTAAAGCGGTGATGTGCATAAAAGGGGCGGGAGGAGTACATTTTAGAATGAGATTATTCTTAAAATATGAAAGTTATGGGAAAAATACATAGATGCTTTGTTTTATTTATTTATTTAACATTACAGCCTCCAAAAATGAAGTATTACTATCCCTTTAAATTATACAGTGCAATGCGTTGTAGACCTCTGTAGCATTCACGGGAGGTAAAGGCCCATTTAAAATCTTCTTCCCTACAGCTCAGTTGCAGGTTTACAGACTTACATTCCCCTTTGACTGCAGTACGGACTCTTTAAGCTTCGTTTCTGTGACAACGTCTTCATCCTGTAATGACATTTACAACACAACTAATCATTATGATTATTATTATAATTAATAATATGTTAGCAAAGGGTCACTGCCTCCAGGCTGATCTTGGAATTAAAGTGGACCAACCACCGAAAGGTTGTTTTTAAGAAATTAACCTTTATATTTCAGTGGCATAGGGTGGCACTTTATGCTAATTAGTTCAGTTTGAGACCTAACCTCTCTGTCACTCATTGCGCTATTAGAAATGCCCACATGTACAAAGAACTGGAGCAAACCAACTGCACCAGTGAGGACAAAAGAATGATCATTGATTTAAAGGAGAAGTTTAACCCCATGAATGCTAGATAGGTCTATGACACATTATTCTGCAAAGTGTTGGAGACCTCTCTGCAATTCAAGTGGTTAAAGGCTGCATTTAATTCAATAAGAATGTTGGAAGGCTTACAGTGGACTTATCACCTTCAAAGATTCATTCGGAATGCCTGTGTGTCATGTTAGCCAAAAGTCCAGCAGATGTATAGTTTAGGACAAATAAAGTTTAATTTCTGATGAACAATTTATATTAAAAACAAATGGCTAAATGAATCTCACACACACACAAAAATCTCCTTTGGCCCAGGATATCATATCTGTGGAGGTGCATATGACTCTTGCTGGCAGGACAACTAGACCTAATTCTGCCCACTGCATTAATGACATCTCCTGCTTCCACACACTCTGCTGGGAGGAGTCTAGAGTCCAGGAATGTGACCATCAAGAGTCATCACATCCAGAGAGTCTGAAGTTTGCTCCTGAACAAAGGTACATGGGCAAGCAAAACTGAACAAGGCCGTTAGGATTTTCTGCCCCAAGTAAGTTAAGTGGGTGATTAATAGTAGATGGCATTAGTATTCCTTTAACCTGTTGAGGACCAGAGGGTTGTGTAATGAATTGCAAAGCAATGAGCTGTACACATATCTTGTCCTCACTGGGTTAAAGGGATAGTAACTTGTAATATATAAAGAATATACACTGTACGGTTTATCCTCCTGAATAAATCAAGAGTAATCCACTGCCGAGAGGTGTTTTATTCAAAAGTTATTCCAGCCCCAACATGATTTTTAATGGCCTGAAATGTCCCAGTGACGCTGTTGCTACACAAATAGAACTTTATGATCAGCTGACTAGAGCTGTCCATAGGATGGTGCAGCAACAGCGCCACTCCAACATTTCAGGCCACTGTGATACTGCACCTAAATAAATTAAAGTTTGAGCTGCAAATAACTTTGGAATAAAACACCTCTCAGCAGTGGGTGTACCCTTGATTTGCTCAGGAAGATAAACCTTACAATACTGATGAATAATTTGATGCAAATAACGAACAATGTCACTATGAGACTTTCCACACTGGCAGTCTTTAGAATGAGGAACTGGACCAATACTTAGCAAACAGGAAGTAAGCTGATCCACACTGCCAATGGACAGATGGATACAATAAGCAGCCATTAGTTTAGATTTATTGTTACACCATCTATGCCCACTATGACGGGTTCACTTGTCGCACACCAAACAGCATATGACATAAAGGCAAGGTAAGTAATTCACCTTATTGAAAAGGGTGACATGAGAATCTTGCCCTGCACCAAATAGCGAGATTTTCATGTCGCTGCTTTAAACGTCGCTTTAATTGCATTGCACTGGTATGGGCCAAGATATGGGCATGGGCGTAGAAATTAACTGTAGAAAAGCTGGACAACAATTGCTAGAATGCTGTAACTCCTTTATGGCACCACCATGAAATGGTTTATGTTGAATATGGTGTCTTGTTTAATAATGTGCCTCTGACTATGTTGGCCTCTCTTTCTTCCCTTCTCTGTTTGCAGAATGACAGGGCAGAGCACGCAGTGAGAGGGGAGAGAGAGGCTGACGCAGACAGAGGTACATTTTTAAAGGGGAACTTTCACCCCTTAATAACTAAATCTCCCTTTACTGCTGACCTGGCGACTAGCTGCTTAGTAGCGCTAGTCGCCAGAAAACTTACCCCGTTCTCAAGATTTCGCCGTTTGAAAGGATCAGGAAGCACGGACGTCTCTTCACAGTGACGTCCGTGCGCCTGCGCTGTCAGTCCCTTGTCAGTCCCTTGTGCACCGTACGGTGCATACGGTGCACAAGGGACTGACAGCGCAGGCGCACGGACGTCACTGTGAAGAGACGTCCGTGCTTCCTGATCCTTTCAAACGGCGAAATCTTGAGAACGGGGTAAGTTTTCTGGCGACTAGCGCTACTAAGCAGCTAGTCGCCAGGTCAGCAGTAAAGGGAGATTTAGTTATTAAGGGGTGAAAGTTCCCCTTTAAACAAGACACCATATTCACCCTAAAACATTTCATGGTGGTGCCAAAAAGGTAGCTGTAGAGAGTTACTGCATTCTGGCAGTTGTTGTCCAGCTTTTCTACATTTAATTTCTATGACCATGCCCGTATCTTTGCCCAGACCAGTGCGATGCAATAAAAGTGACGTTTAAAGAGGCAACATGAGAATCTTGCGATTTGGTGCTAGGTGAGATCTTCATGTCTCCCTTTTAATCATGGCGATCTGCTTACCTTACTTTTATATCGCACGCTGTTTTCTGTGCGGCATTTTAAAGGGATACCCTATGACGTGAGGAGCTCGAGTTGTGCTTTTAGCCATAAACTGCATGTTTTATATATGTTCAAAGAACACAGAGAAAATACATTCTCAAAATTCCCACTGATTTAAACAGAGCTTTGAAATCCTTGAATGCTAAATCTATAATATAATTCACAGCAATTAGTTGGAGACCTTTCTAGCATTCAAGAGGTTAAAAGTCCCATTTAAAATCAATTTGAATTTTAATTTCTCCCCTATAACACAGCTCAAAAATTGAACATCGTCAGCTTACTGAATAAAGCCCAAACTTTTCTGTACCTTGAGTAATATCTTTTAGTACAGGGAATGTTTATGGCTATTCGGAAAATAATTTACTATCAGCCAGTCTCTCCTGTTTGTTTAAAATAATTACTATTGCCTTCTCGGCATGCAGATCACCCCCTGTCCACAAGTGGGCACCAATCTAACATAGCAATGTTGTGACTGCGGAAGATAATAAATTAAATACAACCGTAAAGTTTTTGTTTGCTTGTTTGTATTTAATATCCAAAACAGAATGAAACTGGGCCTTTTAACATCTGTGTGCTAGAAGGCTGCCTAAAACATTGCTTCTGAATGGACTGGGAACTTCTCTGGCACGCAAGATGTTATATAAAGTGGATTCATATTGAATTAAAATCAGATAGATTGTTACCTTTACGCCCTGCAAGGTTGGAGCAGTGTCTGTAAGATTCTCTATAGAGTCTGTGGGTTGAACTGGAGGAGGGTTAGTCTTTGGAACCTGCAGATTGGATAAGGAAAGCTTAGCAGACGTAAAAGGTGTGGAAGCAAGGTAAGCAACCTTTGGCTCTCCAGTTATTGGAGACTACATCTATCATCCCCAACCAGGTAGCATACCGCTGGGCAGCCTTTGGCTCTTCAGCTGATGGACTATACAACTCTTATCAGCTAAAAAGTAAAAGGCTGCCCAGCAGAGATGTAGAACGTTACACTGATGTTCACTCTCACTTTACGGGCTCAGTCACAATTGCAACATTAGTGCAGATTTTTTCATTGTTGCACTAATCCCATGCACCCTACATTGTTTCACTGGCCTGTTCACACTGAAGATTTCACTACACACAAGACAGCCTGTATGCTTCAACTCCATTGTGTCAATGCATTGAACTCGGTGAAATAGAGCACAGCTGATGTGCAGAGTGGCCTATGGGCCATGGTGCATGTCAGTTGCTGGAGACCTGGATGTTGCAATGAGCATCTCAAGATCCAATGAGTGGGCGACCCATGTCTACATAAACCAGTGATCTACTGTAGATGTTCACATAGGCCACCTAGGAGTCACCACTGCCACAAGTTCAAGCAAAAACCTGTCCTCCTCTGTCAAGGGGGGCAGGGTTTTCCTTATACTGAAGGAAAGAAGATTGTCCCTCGCCAAGATCTGTCCAGTCTGATGACCGGATTCCAGATCTGAGGGGAGGCTGCTTGATGTAAGTAAAAGGTGCAGGAGGGGGAAATTATTATAAATTTAAAAGTAAAACCTTAAACTTATACATGGTTATAAAGATACAGACTGGTATAGAAAAATATATAGAAGACTCTATTGTACTGTAAAAATGAAAAAATACTACGCCTTTAAAGTGGAACGGTCTTTGTAATAAACAGGTGATTTTGAAAGAGCTTTCACGATCACCTCTATTTTTTTTTTGCATTTTTTTTTTTTTTTCAAACAATAGTTTATGAGATATTTTCCTTTATTTGTCAGTTTATGTAAATTAGATGGTACTTCCTGGTAGGAAGGAGCAGTTGCTATGAGAAGCAATGAGTGCCTGACAAATTTGGACTGACCAAATACAGCTAAATATACAAAAAAAAAAAAAAAAAAAAAAAAAATTATTATATATATATATATATATATATATATATATATATATATATATATATATATATATATATATAATTTTCTTTTTTTTTAATTCACCTATTTGTTACACAGATACATTTTCACTTTAATTCTAAAGGAGGTTTCAAGAAAGAATGAGATTAAATTGGTAATCCACCCTCACCTATATGGAATCATCCATCTCGACAGGATATCCATAATTTTTCCTCCTCAATTTATTACACACCTTCGGTGTAAGCCAATATGTTCTAGCAGCTTCAGAAGGAGGAGAAAGGAGAAGGTATGTGATTTCAGCACAGGTCAGTACAAAGTTACACAAGCTGTGCCACTCAGGTCAGACAGCTCACCTGCACTGAGAGAGTAACGACTAAACCAACAATCTCTAAAACCATTACGCTGACTTTAAAAAACACAAAGCAAATGCAGTTTAAATAGACTAAAAACCTTGTAATGACAGATCCACTTTAAAGAGTCACTTTATGCTTTTGAACAGATAAAAATAAAATCAATAAACATGAAAACCCATCAAAGAAAAATCTCTATTGCTATTACCGGAGATTTTTCTTTGATACATTTGGTGCAATTGTTTCCTGTTCGTTTACACTAATTTGCTTACTGGTGTCACAGGGGTGAGTGCTTCTTACTTACCTCTATGGTCTGCTTCAAGGGTATGACAGGTTTGGGTTTTATGTCCGTTAGGTACAGGGCTCGAGAGAGGAGCAACAGTGATGGCGGGACATTCTCCTTCAGGTGTAAATCCAGCCACTGAGGAGGGAAGAGAAGGACAGTATAATGTAGCTATATGCTACTAATTAAAGGAGAAAACCTTCAAATAATAACACCATACTATAGGCAGAAAATCCTAATGACCCCTATGAAGTTTGACCTTGAGCCTTTGTTCAAGAGACAATATCTTCAAATCATGTCCATAGAGGTGGACATGAGAGTTGCAGGCAGTTTTCTCAGACTGAAGCAGGAAGAGTGATTGAACCTACTTAATCCTTTAAAGACCAGTGGGTATGCAATGCATTGTACACCCTCTGGTTCTGAATCCTTTGAATGCATTCAAAGGGTTAATATTACCATGTGCATTGAGAAGCGTTTCAGGTCTTCTGGTGCAGATAGCAAAGGTCTGCATCTATGGAAATGACATCCAGGAGCGAAAGAAGAGGTTATCTTTTGTGCAAAGGAACAAGGTGAAACATTCATTTGAGTGATTAGGATTTTCTAGGCCTAATAGAGTAAGTGGTGTTGGTGATCATTGACATGTTACTTCTTCCTTAAGTTTCTTCTCAATGAACTGATGGTGTGTATCCATACATGGATAATAAACATGCTGTACTATATCAGGATTCCAAGAATCTCAAAGTACCTGCTTCATTTGCTCCTTGAGTTGTTCCTCTGTGATTCCCAGAGATCTCATCCCTCGCGCCCTGCTGGCTGCCTGCAGCTCAGCCACAGTGAGATTCTCTACCCCCTCCTTGGAGATCATCTAAAAAGAAGGAAAAAAAATTGAGCGTGAGGGTGTCCATTTTTTTTTCTTTACCATTTCTACCTCTGAGAAGTCAGTCAGCGAGAGCACTATATTTTAATATAAACAACAATATACATTAGCAATGCACCGAGCACAATGTGAACAATATATAGAAAGTAACATATATACATATAGACCAAGACAAGCTCCTCCCTCCTGCTTAGGACTAAATTATGAGTAATCAGTAGCTTGGTCACAGCAAAGAGAACCTAACACTCCCTAACAATGCTACCCCCCCCCCACACACACACACAACTTATCTTACTATGGCAAGAAATCCTTATTTCCACATCTGCTGTATGAGCCCAATTAGAGCTGTAACTGAACTGCAGTCAGCACTTATCTGATGTTAACTGTGGTGAATATGTATAAAAGCAACATAGATGAGTTCTGGAGCAAATGAACTGCACCACAGTGAGCTAAAAAACAATTGCCAATGCTGTCATTGAATTGAATGGAGCTTTTTATCCTCCTGAATTTTAGGGAGCTCTGCATTACTTTGCAAAGTTCTCCAGCATTCAAAAGGTAAAGAGCCCCTTTAAAACAGATTTGAATGTTTCCCCTTTGTTGCAGTTAGTGGGTCCCAGAATCTCCCCGCTTTCTAGCATATGCTCTGAGGGAGCAGCTATTCCTGCCTTTTCCAGGGCTCCCATTGTCTGTCTAGGATTATCTGTGAATGGGCTAACATAACAGCCTTTCTGAACACAACTGATCTAATCCTTCAACACAAACAGCTTGTTTAATACAGAAAACGATCCCTGAAGAGGACACTTTACACACGCATAGAAAAGCAATTTAGGATTATATTCTAGTGATTTAACATATGAATAATTCATATTTACATATGTAAGCTGTAAGTACATGATATTTAAAGTTGCATCAACCTATTTTGTTTTTCGGTGTTCATATTAATATAATTAACTTGCCATCTTTTCTGTTCACCAGGTGATGCTGTTTGTATCATTTACTATGCAGAGTTGTAGTACACTAATCAAACTCTCTCACAGACTTCATTATAAACCAGAAAATGTAAAATCCCTTCTGGACACCAGATGGCGCTGCTGATAACAGTTTAGTTGAAAAAGAAATATGTTTGAGCTGTCTTATGTTTGGATGGAAAAAAAATTGGGAATACACTTCTTTTAACACACAGGAAAAGGACAATTTTTTTTTTTTGTTAAGAAAAATATTAAAGTATGGTTTCTTTAATTAATAAAACATGGCCATTGCCCTCGCTGCTTCCTCTCTTGCTGCACTACCACTTTGGTCTTGCCTTTAGCAACACTGAAAAATTTAGTTGACCCTTTGAGTGCCAGAGGGGGTAACGCAACGCGTTGCTCTGGCACTCATAGGGTAAAATAAAATAAAAATTAAAGGGATAGTGATGTTTCAAAATAAAAGGCACTCCAATTAATCTTCATAGTATTTGGGCCATGGAGAGTGTTATTTCAATACTGTCAGAGTTGTAGTTCAAGAGTAATTGGATAAAATATCCCCCTCCCACCCCTTTTACTGATGTAACACTGCTCAGCTCAGAGCGGCAGGGTGGTGTCTGATGGCTTGCAGAGAGGGACAATCTTCAAATAGCATAAGAGAAAAGCCTGATAAACCTGTCAAGGGGGGACAGGGCTTTCATTGTTCTCACAGTAAGATGATTGTCCCTTGCTGTGATCTGTCTGGTCCGAGGACCAGATTCCACATCTGAGGGGAGGTGACTTACACTAGGTAAAAGGGGTGGGAGGAGGATATTTTATCATTCAATTACTCTTGAACTACAACTTTGACAGTATTGAAATACCACTCTTCATGGCCCAAATACAATGAAGATTAATTGGAGCTGCTTTTATTTTGAAACATTAATATGTATAAAAGTGAGGCACACCAACTTCCCCCATAGGGGACAAATACAAATTCCAGTCAATATAAAGTGGAATATTTAACCCCCTGAATGCAACAGAGGTCACAAAGCATTGGAGACCTCCCAAGCACTGAAGGAGTTAAAAACACATTTAAACCGGTAGCAATCTGGGAATTTTTATGTGTCCCCTCTATTTGCTTTTTATACAAAAGGCCCAAAGAGTAGGCGCAAGCATCCTCATGTTCCTACCCTCTAAAATCCTAAATCCCAGCCATTTCCCTTTCTTTCATTTGAAACCTTTGAAGTACAGTCCATCTGCCTGATCTCCCTCCTCTCTTTTCATTTGACTGTGGGCGTCCTGGATTAAACTCACAATTCCTGGACAACTTTGGCGGTTGGCTTCCTCCTTCCTCTTGTCCTAATTACCTGGTCTTGGAGACTTTACCATATCTATTGAGAAGACTAGCGCTGTCACATCACATCCGCTCACTTCGAAAGAATCCTTTGGCCCCTCAGTGGCATGCACTGCCTTCATCTTGTTTCCGAAGGGTTTTCAACTATTTTATAACTCTCCCATCCTGACCTTTACCCCCACTCACCCTCTCGCTACCCTACCCCTCCTAACCTTTGCCCTCACCCATCGTCTTTCATCCCTTAACACACCTAAATCAGCTTTCACAGAAGCCATTCTGCATTATCAGCTTAGTGGAAGATTGAGGTCCTACTCCAGGGGCACAAGCAACCTTTGGCTCTCCAGCTGTCGGAGACTGCAACTCCCCTTATCCCCATCCAACCTTTAGATCAAGAGCCAAAATGTCACCACCTCCTGCCCTACACTCAAAAGCAAGACATTTGTTTGCTGACAGATCTGTTCATAGTTCACAACATCCAGGTAAAAACAATAAACAAACAACATCCACAATGGGTAAGGAGGGACAGCACTAACGCATTTCACACTTGCAGTCACTCTAATGACACGCTCTCTCTGATTAGTGTAAAACATGTTAGTGCCGTCATGCTTTCCCCTAGTGCATACATTATATACTTATTGTACTTAACTGGCTATGGTCAACGTTTTTTTTGTTTGTTTGTTTTAATAAACTACTTTATTACACCAGAAGTTACCAGTTTGTATCTTTGATGTGTAGTGGAGAGGCCCCTTCTGATAGTGCATCAGTATTCCTCACAACAAGCTTGATAAGTGGGCATATATTTGAATACGTGATAGGCTATAATTCACCATCATTATCAATGAAAGAAAAAAAAAAAAATGGCCCTCACACTTTCTGATCATGCGGTACACGTTTGAAAAAGCTTGAATGCCCCTCACATACTATTTAGGTTACAGTTCAGTTTAAAAAAAAATAGGGACAGTGGGATCAAGAAACAGGAACGGTTCATGAAAATCTAGGACAGACAACAGGTGTATTACCTATATAACGTCAGAACAAAAATTAGCCAATTGTGAACATAAAAGAATTACAATAAATGAGTTCAGTGTGTACGTTTCCAATCAAAATTCTGCTTCTTGATTGCGTACCTGTCTGATAGTCTAAGAAACCTATGTTCAAAAGAACGCTGGTGTGATAGGGAACAAATACAAATGTTCATTGATTATAATTATTTAAGTGCCAGAGGTGTATATAAAGCATTGCAACGTAATGCGCTGTATACCTCTCTACCACTCAAAAGGAATTGTACCATAGGAATAGGTGGCTCTGACTGTTTAAAGGGATAGTAATACTTAAAAACGACTTAAAGGGATAGTAACACTTCGTTTTAACTTTATTTTATTTTGTAGGCATTAAAAAAACATGAAGAATGATATAAGTCTTATCTCTCAAACCTTTATGGTTTATGAGATATTCACAAGCAAAGTTCCCCTCCCCGCCCCTTTTACCTAGTGTAAGCCATCTCTTCTCAGATGTGAGTCTGGTTGTATGACAGTACAGATAACAGAAGGGGACAATTTTCTTTGTATTAAAACAATGAAAGCCCTTCCCCCCTTGACAAGTTTATCAGCTTTTTCCATTATCTTAATTGAAGATTGTCCCTCTCTGCAGTCTACCTGGGCATCTCCCTTCTGATATGGTTGAACAGGGGGGGGATACTTTGTTTGTGAATATCTCTTAAACCATAAAGGTTTCATAGATAAGACTTATATCATTCTTCATGTTTTTTTAATGCCTACAAAATAAAATAAAGTTAAAATGAAGTATTACTATCCCTTTAAGTTCATATTGTAGCCATTAAAAATACAAATTAAATGAGCCCAGAGGCATCTCTGAAACCTGTATAGTTTGAGAGATATCCGCTTTCAAAGTTCTCACTCCCCTGACGTCAGCGTTCTAGCTCACAGCAGGGGAATCTAGTCTCGGGACTGGCGGTGGCTCTGTAGCAGTGCTGAGATAGCATTATAGAAACAGAAGTCCTTAAATGAAACGGTTCTCCTTCTGTGCTTGCAAACCAAGCACACGTAGAAGACCATTTCAGTGAAGGATTTCTGTTTCTGTAACGCGATCTCGGCTCTGCTGCAGAGCCGCCACCAGTCCCAGGACCGATTCCCCTGCTGTCAGCTGACGTCAGGGGAGTGGGAACTTTGAAAGCGGATATCTCTCAAACTATACAGGTTTCAGAGATGCTGCTGGGCTCATTTAATTTGTATTTTTAAGGGCTGCAATATGAACTAAAGTGTTTTTAAGTATTATTATCGCTTTAACAGACTGAATTAATGCAGCAGTAAGGTATAGCTATGTACTGTTTGGATTATATTTGCAGCATCTTTTATATAATGATCTCTGCTGAAGTCTTCCTCTAGGTCACCCCTCCACACAGTAAACAATAGGACACAAATTATCAAACTGTAAACAGAGACAATTCGACTACAAGAGATCAAAGCAACCAAAAACAGATATAACACTGATGTTGGAAGGACACCTAACAGGTAAATCCTTCTAATAAACAAATTAAGAGTTACTTATTCTTAAAGGGATAGTAATGTTTCACAATAAAAGCAGATCTAATTAATCTTCATTGTATTTGGGCCATGGAGAGTGTTATTTCAATATTGTCAGAGCTGTAGTTCAAGAGTAATTGAATGATAAACTATCCCCCTCTCGCACCTTTTACCTAGTATAACACTGCTCGCCTCAGACCAGCAAGACTGTCCGGATGGATTGCGGAGACAGAAAATTTTCACTGAGCACAAGGGAAAACCTGAAAAAGCTGTCATGGGGGGGGGGGGCAGGATTTTCATTGTTCTCAGAGTAAGAAGATTGTCCCTTGCTGTAACAAATGAAAAATTTATATTGTAGGGATTTTCCCATTGAGTAAAATAAGGGTACTCCCACTGCAGAGAGATTTATATTTCCAGAGCTATTACAGTTTAAACCTGTTTTTTTTGTTTTTTTTTTTACATTAGCAGTGCCCTCTAGTGGTCAAATTTTAATTAGTTTTCCTGTTAGTTTTTAATGGAGGGGAAAGTCAGTTCTCCATAGAATGTGATAGAAACTGCCTGTCACTTCCTGTCAGTTAGAACTATCAGGAAGTAAACACAGTAAATTCACTTCCTGATTATTTAAACTGCTATAATTTTTTAATAAAACATCTGACAGCAGTGGGAGTGACCTTGTTTTATTCAGCAGGAGAAGCTCTATAAAATATGTTTTCATAAGAAACATTTACTGCTCCTTTAAGACCAGATTCCACATCTAAGGTGAGCAGTGTTACACTAGGTAAAAGGGGCAGGAGGGGGATACTTTATCATTTAATTACTCTTAAACTACAACTCTGACAGTACTGAAATAACATTTCCCATGGCCCAAATACTACGAAGATTAATTGGAGCTGCTTTTATTTTGAAACATTACTATCCCTTTAAGGCAATGTTCCCCTTTAGGGAGTTTAACCCCTTGAATGCTAGGTCTCCAATGCAACCATAACCTTCTGTGAATCAAAGCATGGACTCGTGCATGTTGGTGCTTTTTAAGGATCTTCTAACACAAGTGTCTGTAGAAGGAAGAATATAAAAGGTGTGTATGTAAAGATTACTCACTTACATACAGGAGTCACAGTGCCAGAACAGAAGGCATTTTATTTTTGATTCAAAATTATTTAATCCCTTGTGGACCAGAGAGGTGTGCAATACATTGCTTTGCACTCCTATAACTCCTTAAGGGGTTCAAAATAAACTCTTAATACACTCAGCAATATTTATTGTAGACTGTCTCTCTTTTTATTGTACAGATACTGTCTGGCGGTGAAGGATAAGAGGCAGTGAGGACAAGGTACAGTGACCTCCCCTGAGACTAGTAGGGAAGATGAAGGGGGTTGGGGAATGGACAAAGCAGGTGTGTGGTGATGCGAGATGACAGTGGGGGTGCTGGGGGCAGTGACTTCCATTAGATATGTAAAAAAGGTGGGATGAAGATAATGGGGCCATTTAGTGCAGTAAGTGAGGTAAAGCAACTGCACCACAGGGAACAAACATATTCTCATTAATTTAAATGGGTCTTTTAAGTCCATGAATGCTACAGCGGTCTCAAATACACCGTGAAGTAATGAGCTGGAAACCTTTTTAGCCTTCAAGAAATTAAAAGCCCCATTTAAAGGACAAATATCATAAGATAATTACCCACCGGTAGATTTGCGCCCCTGGGAGCAGACCTGCTGATGAAGCTGGGGGCACAAAGAGAGGAGCAGAACTGGGCTCTGCCAGGTCCACCTATACTGCAGCATGCAGGGCAGTTTCCTCTCCTACATGATAGAGATCCTCAGATCACCAATGTAATAGCCAATGTGAGCCATCTGAGATATGCACAGAGCAGTCCTGGACTTTTTTTACCCATTGGTAATTGCCCCTTTTGCCCTTTAAATAAATGAGAAATTGGGTAATTACAATTTGCTTCCTAGAGTGCAACTGACTGGCTCCAGGATTGCTCTAGTTCTTTTTAGTACATCAATCTCAATGGTTTCTGGTAATGAGAGAAAAGGCATGGACAGGTGTCCTGTACATTCCACTTGAGGCTCAAACAAAGGAAGTAAATGCTAGTTAAAGTTATAGTAATGTTTCACAAAACCAGCTATTTGAGCCACAGATAGTGTTATTTCATTACTGTGAGCATTGCAGTTCAAGAGTAACTGAATGATAAAGTTTCCCCCTCCCACCCCCTTTACCTAGTGTAAGCCCCCACTCCTCAGATGTGGAATCCAGTCCATAGACCAGACAGCTCACATCAAGGGTCAATATTCTTACCTTGAAAACAATGAAAGCCCTGCCCCTCTTGACAGGTTTTTCAGCTTTTTCCCTTATCTTAACTGAAGATTGTCCCTCTCTGCAATCTACCTGGACACTCCCTTCTGCTCTGGCTGAGCAGTGTTACATCACTAGAAGGGGCGGGAGGGGGATACTTTATCATTCAATTACTCTTGAACTACAACTCTGACAGAACTGAAATAACACTCTTCATGGCCCAAATACTATGAAGATTAATTAGAGCTGCTCTTATTATGAAACATTACTATCCCTTTAAGCCTGGGTATTAGTGTGTGAGGTGCAATGGCAATGTTGCCTGAGCAGGAATAGTGAAGCCACTTGGGTGAGATAAAAATGTTATGAGAAGCTTTAAATATGTACACAAGGTTACAAATGTTTCAGGTACAGAAAGAAAAAAAAAATAACAAAAATGCCACGTTATTGAGTGGGGTCTCATTCCAGATTCCCAAACGTCCCACAAACACTGGAGGGAGCAGGAGTAATGAAGGGATAAAAAAATAGGATGCAAGTCATCCTCTCTATACCCATCAGGCTGCAGGATACAAGGGATAACCAAGCATATTTAGCTTTGGAGACCAAGATAACCATTTGAGTGTCAGAAGGGTATTAGTCTCTGGAGCCTATGCACTAAGATCTATCAATCAGGAGAGTTCTTGGTGCACAGGCTACAATATCATAGAAATTAGAGTGGTTATCACACTGGTTCTCTTCTCTTAATCACATTTCAGCACATATTCCCCCAAGCCCTCCAGGATTCCACAGTAGAAGGAGATTGGGTGCAGGGAAATAAACCCACAACACAAGTATACTTTCATTCCTATGTACTCACATGGATCTCAATAGGCAGGTGCCTGGACTATTAAAACAGTGAGGCTGAAGTGATGCAATTCTGGTACAAATCAAGTGCACTATAGGGAAATGTGACCCTAGAATAGGCATTTCTAACATAGGGCCCTGGGGTCTCATGCTGCACATCCTATATAATAATTCGCTAATGTATGTTTGTCAGAAGCTGTCATGCGCAGTACAGACTGACCGCGCCGTGGCTGCCAACGAAGCAGGGCGCTCCGAATTCAGACTGTAGTCCTCTCTGCGGCCATTGCTGCATGGCACTGTGGTCCATGTACACGGGCTGTTCAACTAGTTACCTTATAAACTGTGTTCCCCCAACAGGGTTCTTCATTTAACCAGAGTGCAGATGGCAGACCAAATTCTATATTAGATGAGTTTGATTTGAAGTCACCTTCTAGTGCAGAAGTAGGCAATGGTTGGTTCTCAGGACCAAACGTTAGGGATGATTGGAGTTGTAGTGTCCAAGATTTGGAAAGCCAGACATTGCCTATCCCTGTTCTAGAGGTGAGCTAGACACTGGGCTCATTAACAGAGAAGGAAACAATTTACATTTCATTCCTCTCTCAACTAATAGTGACATCTGCAGCCATTGTTATGTCCCTCCTTAGAGGCTGAACATTTGTCCCGCCTTAGAGGAAATGATTGAGTATTTGGCATGCCTGCCCGAGAACAATGCAGCCCTCCAGCTTGCGGAGTCATGCAGTGTTGTCCATTTTTCATTAGAACAATGGGCATTCTTATGGCTCATCTATTTTGCTGAACCAGCCAGGTCACTTACAAGTAAAAACTACTTTAGACACAAAGCCCTTACACAATTCTGCAACATTTTGTTAGACATTTTAAAGGGCCCCTCTGGTCCGTTATGGACTTATAAGATACCCATAAGTGTTATGCTACTGTATTTCCTCATTTCTGGATGTTAAGTTTGGTATTAGGCTAATTGTATGGCCCCATTTGTATGTGTTCACTGTGTTTTACATGTTCCCCATTCAAAATGTAGGCAGCTCCCTGACTGGTCACCCAGGTCTGTTTGACAAGTAGGCAGCCTGCTGATTGGTCGCCACTTGTTGGTCCTTTTCCCTGGGCAGTGGTCCGTCACATGTCTGTGCATATGAACACCAAGTATTAGGTAAAAGATCACTGTAGATATTTATGTGTGTTACCAATGCATTATATGTGTGTACCCCGCCCATGTATGTATTCCACAATGTCTCACATGCCCTCCGTTGTTCCCATCCCTTCAGTGGCCTCCAGTTTGGTTGCTGTCTGTGCAACTCTTGTCAATCCGATGCCCACTGGCTGGTGATCGGCACAGCAAGATTAAACTCTCCTTTGTGTTCCCTCTCACACTCCCACTGCCCAGGTTCAAAAGGTAGGAGGCCTCCGTGTGTGCATCCCTTGCTGCTAACATCCCCATTGGTGGGAAACTGGCACAGCAAGACTAAACTACACTCTTGTTTATATTAGGAATTTCAGTCCTATATATGATCTCTGTTTTCCCAAATAAAGTTGTTGGATCCCTTTTCATCCTGTCTGGTGTGTGTGTTATTCCAGGAATGACCTAATGAGTCCTCTCTGACTCCCATTCACTGGATTTTGCAGCAGAACCGCACCGGCTGCCCTCCTTGTAGCCACATTTTGGAGAGAAGCACAGCAATGATGGGCAGGGATCGACTGCAATGCCTGGTTCCCATTACAGACATAATTTATCCCACATGATGAAACAAATTTACATGATAATACAATATTAGAATAAATTAAAACAATGTACAAATGAATACAACCCCGCTATACTTCAGTAGGTATTATTTATACCAAATGAACCCTGCCCACACAATCACAACCACCCCCCCAACACAACACACTTAAGTTTATCAATAGACAGGACCTCTCAGAAGTCATGAGGCTGAATCAGCCAGGTCCAATGAAGCAAGACAATATTAATAAACTGTGCACAAATATTACAATTCCAGTTCCAATTTGCAGCCTATGAAAAGTCAGCTCACATCACCGACAACAATACATTATATCAACAAAATGCCAGCCTAGGTGGCAGGCAGGGAACTGTGGAGACAACACTGTAATCCCGGGGAAGGGTAGGAGATAAAGTCTGTTGCTTTAGCCCTGAGCCATGCTGTGTGCTGTGAGCAACAGGAAGTCCCAAAAGCCCCAGCTCATCTCCTGTACTCCTGTCTCCCTGCCCCAATCAAACACGAATAAGAGTGTGCGACATTTAGCCAGTATAAGTAGGTCCCGGCTTCAGGAGCGCCATATTAAGAATCTCACTTTAATCAAAACGGTGAGAGTCTTAAGATGTCTCGTAAAATGTCACCACAGCCCGCCCGCACTGCCGCATACCTTCATTACCATCTGCACACAGTACCCAGGAGCCAAGCCATCACAAAGCCTGCCCAGCCATTAGGAAGCATGTATAGGACAGGTTTGCATGACTGGGGCATATGCTTAACCCTTTAAGTGCCAGAGGGGTACACAACACCCCTCTGGCACTCAAAGGGTTAAAGTGACTTTCTTATGGGAAATTGTGTGAGGAGTGCTTATGTCCTACGTGCTACAGCAGTGCAGGCGAGTGATGGGGCATTAATTAATATGGTATAGGCAGGACTTAAAACTTGAAGTCCTTTGCTACTAGCCAGACATGAAAAGTTACTCGCCACTGCAAGCCACAATATACCCACCAGGGCTGAATTTCTACTCGCCAGGGCTAAATTTTCACTCGCCATTGGCTAGTGACGAGTGGAAATTTTGAGCCCTGGTATAGGTATGCTGCAGTAAGGGAGGGCAGTGGTGACATTTTATGAGGAGTCATAAGAATCTCGCCATTTTGATTCACGCAAGATTCTTTATGGAGCTCTTGAGGCCGGTGACCTACTGATACTGCCTAAATGTCGCACACTCGTAGGCGTGCTCCATTTCAAAAGGATACCACAGGGCAGGATGCATGCATCACCAGCTTGTCTGGCGGGCATCCCTCCATCTCCCAGAGCACCAGAATGCAGTCATCTGACGGCCACCAGGTAGACGCTGGGTGCGAGGTCTCTGTTACCAATCAGGGGAAGGTGGTCACAGAAACAAACATTTTCCAGATTTCAGTTAACTTAAATTTGGCTTTTAACCCCTTTAATGCTAGTTAGGTATCCGACACATTGCTTTGCAAGGTGTTGGAGAGATCTTTCCAGCACTGAATGGGTTAAAAGCCTCTCTCCAGCATTAAATGGGTTAAAAGCACCTTTTAAATCAAAGGATATGTTTATTTGTTGCACAGATGGTTTGCCCCAGAATTGCACCACAGTTACCTAGTACATTAGGCTCATGGAATGATGGGAGCTGTATTTCAACAGCAACAAGATCCCTCAAGATGCCAATCCCCTGAAGAAACTGGAGTGAGAGTACTAAGGGCTGTATTCATCAAGTAAAAGAGGAGCAAATTCTGATCATACCAACTGCACAGTAGGGCAGAAATGAAAATTCCCATTGAATTAAATGGGGCCCATAAAGGGATACTAATACTTCGTTTTTTCTTTATTTTATTTTGTAGACATTAAAAAAAAAACATGAAGAACGATAAGTCTTATCTCTCAAACCTTTATGGTTTGAGAGATATTCACAAGCAAAGATTCCCCCTCCCGCCCCTTTTACCTAGTGTAAGCCACCTCTCCTCAGATGTGGAATCCAGTCCATAGACTAGACAGATAACAGCAGGGGACAATCTTCTTCCTATGAGAACAATGAAAGCTCTGCCCCCTTGACAAGTTTTTCATGTTTTTCTCTTATCTTAATTGAAGATTGTCCCTCTCTGCAATCTACCTGGGCACCTCCCTTCTGATCTGGCTGAACAGTGTTACATCAGTAAAAGGGGCGGGAGGGGGATACTTTATTATTGAATTACTCTTGAACTACAATTCTGACAGAATTGAAATAACACGCTCCAAAGTCCAAATACTATGAAGATTAATTAGAGCTGCTTTTATTATGAAACATTACTATCCCTTTAACAACTTGAACCCACTGGATACCTCTAGAATTCAAGGAGTTAAAAGCCCCATTTAAAATCAGTGGTGATTTGCTGAATGTTCATGTCTGCTTTATGGGCCAGTTGGTTTACCCCAGAACCGCACCTCTTTAGAGTGCGGAATAAGGCCCTGTGTGTTGAGATAGTAACATAGCTGAAGAGGCTTAAAAAAAAAAAAAAAAAAAAAAAAAAAAAAAAAAGACATGCGTCCATCAAGTCCAGCCCATGCCAAAACACCCCTGTTGATCCAGAGGGGAAAAAACACCCTGAAGCCATTCCCAGTTTATCCCCAAGACATGTGCGAATCTGCTGCTCTTACCTCGTCATCAGCCCGTATGGAGCGGAGCTGCATGAGCAGCTGAAAGCGCAGCAGGTTATTGGTGCCAATGGGAGGCAGTTCCAGAAGCCTGCACAGGGCCACAAGCTGCGACCTCTCCAGGTGCTCCAAGGTCAACTCATCCTCAAACAGTTTAGAGAAACGAACAATCTCCTTGGTGGTTGGCTGCTCCCCAGTACCTCGAACCTGCAACCCAGAAAACAAGCTCTGCTGTACATGGGATGTGAAAGTTTTACCACACACTTATTCAGGGTTTCCACATCAGCTATCAAAAAGGGGGCACAGGGAAAAATACAAAACCTAGATAAACATCATCTAAAATTTTGAGTTCATTTTTGGCCCCTTTTCTTAAACAAGACATTATTGAACAGAAAAAACAACAAACGAACAAAAAAAAAAAAAAAAAAAAAAAAAGACCGGAGGAAAGGTAGTGTTGACTAAAACAAAGGCAGGGATTTTTTTTACAGCAAGGATGTGGAACACTTTGCCTCAGGAAGCCATATTGGAAGGTAGTGTATATACTTTAGTTCATGATAATAGAGAGAATTGTGACATATATACAGATTCCTGGTGAGTTCAAGTTAGCATTACCAAGTGTTCATAGTCAGGACAGCATCAAGAACTATATCTTGGCTACATATACAAAGTAAACAAAAAGAAAAGCCGTGCATTAAATCCTGACCTTTACCAATAAATAACCTATGACTTACTATAGATAAACATGAGCAGAAACATGTAAAACAACTTCACTCTTTAGTATCTATAGTGAGTCACAAGTTATTTATAGGTAGAGAGATTTATGACATAGTAACATAGTAGATAAGGCTGAAAAAAGACATGCGTCCATCAAGTCCAGCCCATGCCAATAACACCCCTGTTGATCCAAAGGAAGGCAAAAAAAAAAAAAAAAAGACCTCTGGAGCAGTTTCCAATGTAGTCCCGTGTGTGTGTGTCTGTGAGCGTGGGTCTCTGTGTGCGTGGGTCTCTGTGTGCGTGGGTCTCTGTGTGCGTGGGTCTCTGTGTTAGCATCCCTTGCTTCTACACCTCTTTTTATACAGGCTAGTACCCTATTTGCTCTTGCAGCAGCTGAGTGACTCTGCACACTGCTGTGAAGTCTATCGTCTATCAGTACACCTAAATCTCTCTCTAATGAGGATTGCCCAAGTTGTTTCCCATTTAGAGTATATGTAGCAAGTTTGTTTCTACAGCCCAGATGCATAACCTTACATTTATCTACATTAAATGACATCTGCCACTTTTCTGCCCATTCACTTAGTTTATCTAAATCCTTCTGTAGGGAAAAAACATCCAGCTCTGTATGTATTTCCTTACATAGCTTAGTGTCATCAGCAAAGATTGAGATGCTACTTACAATTCCCACTTGTAGATCATTAATAGACAAATTAAAAAGCATTGGGCCCAGGACTGAACCCTGCGGCACCCCACTTACAACCCTGGACCAATTTGAAAAAGTTCCATTTACAACAACTCTCTGCCATCTATCATTTAACCAGTTCTAAATCCATGTACAGATAACACCGCCCAAACCAAAGCCTTTTAATTTATGTAGTAACCTGTTGAGAGGCACTTTATCAAAGGCTTTTTCAAAATCCAAATATACTACATCAACAGCAATTGGTTTCATATGTAAAACGTAGTATTGTGTCAGCCATACAAAATGTAGGAAATTAGTATATTAAAAGATACCTTTATTGGCTGAGAGGTTTTGGGTGCAAGCTTTCATGACAACTAGGTCTCTTAGTCAGGCATAATAAGAATGAAAGATGAATGCACAATACAGGACTTTAACCCTTAGAGTGCCAGAGAGGTACGCAACACATTGATTTGCAATGCATTGCGTATCCCACTGGCAATCAAAGAGTTAAGACTCAAACAATGGGATAGATGTTAAAACTATGTGTATGAGTTTTAAAATCATGTATTTTGCATTCAGCTTTCATTTGTATTATGCCTGAATAAGTCTCCTGCATTGGTTGCATGGCAGATAGGTGGTCGATCCTTCTGGAGTCAGGAAGGAACATTTTTAGCGCGTAGGGTATGATCATTGGAAACTACTTCAACAGGTTTTTATGTTTTTTTGCATAACTCTGGCTCAACGAAACCAAGGGTGAACTTATTGGATACGTCTTTTCACCTTCATCAGCTATGAAATGGTTAGAGTAGGGCTGACTTACAGTATTGTGTTTTTATAAGCTTCCCTGTAATCGTTTCAGTGCCAGAAGGATATGCAGTTCATTGATTTGCAATGCACTGAACACCTCTCTGGTACTCAAAGGGTTAAAAATTGTACATTAACTCTCTAGAACGCTTAGAACCTTTGGGCCATATCTATGCATTAAAATTTAAATCAAATTTTAATACGTATATACTGCCCAAAGGTTCCTAAGCATTCTAGAGAGTGAACCAAAATTAAAGGTTCATTAATGTAACATAAAAAAATAACTAAAAAATAAGCTGAATGGCACAAAGACTATCTCTCAAACTGCTATGGTTTGAGAGATATAGGCATTGAAAGTTTCCCCTCCCTCCCCTTCTCCTGATGTCAGCGCTGTGCTGACAGCAGAAGATTCCAGTTCTGGGACCAGCCGGCGACTCTGCAGAAGAGCCGAAATCACGTTACTGCAAAATAATTACTTAATTGGAAAGGTCTACAAAGTGTGCCTGGTTTGCAAGCACACTTTGTAGACCGTTCCAGTGAACTAATTATTTTGCAATAATGCGATTTCTGCTCTGCTGCAGAGCCTCCTTGAGTCGTACGACTCAAATCTCCTGCTGTCAGCTTTACAACGGACATCAGGAGAAGGGGAGGGAGGGGGGAACTTTCAATGCCTATATCTCTCAAACCATAGTGGTTTGAGAGATAAGGTTTGTGCCATTCAACTTATTTTCATCTCCTCTACAAAACTATAAAAAGTTTTTATGGGACAATACTGTCCCTTTAATTGTTTTTTGTGCCTTCTGATGCAGTGGGTTTTCCATAGAATTGCTCCATTTGTGCATGTGGTCTGTTGAGCCCCTCATTATCATCACATTCTAGTTATAAAGCACAAACAGACTGCAGAGTTGACGGTCATATTTACTGCCATTGCTGGGAGAGAAACACACCTGTTGCACATAGGAGGAGAATTGCTGTTGTCTGTCTGCCCCGGTCTCCGCTTTGTTCCTCCGAGCCATCTCCGATATTGTCTCCTGGAGAAACTTGGCCATTTCCAGCTTAGCCCCCAACCTCTTCTTCATCTTTTCCTCCTAGGTAATGAGCACAGCCAGTGGCCACAAGGTATTAGAGAAGATCCTTCAAAATCCTCAAAGACAACAAGCTTATCTGTACAGTTATAATTATAGGATTAAAACTAAAGCTAGAGTTGTAATTCTTTGTTCTCAGGCAAAGCCAGGACATTTCTGCTGGTACAGTATTCATATAAACCAGTAGAAGTAGCTCGGTGTTGCTGTGCAACATACACAGTGCTATACAACCACCCCCACAGTTGTTAGTCCTGTTTAGCATTCACAAGTTCAGTCTTTCTGGCACGCTCACTTTCACCATCTTGCCGTCTCCCTCTTGCTCTCTTAGGTTTCTCTCAATTTCACACTCATTCTCGCTAGTGCTGTTTTTGTGTTGCCATCTGTTTCTCTGTGTCCCTTGCGCTAGTTCTCAGTCATGTTACTCTCTTTTTCATGTGTTCTTCCATTTATGTGCTCTCCCTCTCTCGAGTACAGAGTATTGCTATTTTGTGTGCACTCTCTTGCATTGCTCTCTTGCTGCATCTTGTGCTCTTTGTCAGATTTTTATTCCATAATTTAGTCTTCCCAAACATTTAAAGGAGCAGTAAACTTTTTTTTAAAGGGGATCTATCATCCCTAAAAAGTTAGGCTTATAATGTAGAGTATATATACATAATGCTGAAACTGTTGATTCAAAAAAACAAAACAAACAAAAAAAAAACCCGTTATTTATGTGCCGCACCCTACTTCCGCATACACGTCTGTTGCTGCACTGCCCCAGCTCCCTTCCCACTACCCAGCCTCCTCCGATGATAGAGGCTGTCTGTCTGTAAGCTGGAGCAATCTCATTGGCTAGATATCGATCCCTGCCAATGAGATAGTTCCAGCTTACCGACAGACAGCCTCTATCATCAGAAGAAGCTGGGTAGTGGGAAGAGAGCAGGGGCAGTCCATCAATCTGCAGCAACAGAAGTTTATGAGGAAGTAGGGTGCAGGGCACTCTATGAGCTATCGTTTTAACACAAATAGCTTTTAAAATCACTAACGTTTTCAGCATTATGTATATATACTCTTCATAATAATCCTAAGTTTTGTAGAGGTAATAGATCCTCTAAGTTGTTATAGACATTTTTCTTAGGGGTAAAAGCAAGGGTACTCACAATGCGGAGAGATATTGCATTAAAATGTATTACAGCTCAAGTTTGTCTTTTTTAATATTAAACTGGAACTCTGCATTGTAGTCACCAGGTGGTGCTATATCTAAGTTACTATGGAGAAAAGCAGTATATGTCTCTATATGTCTCAAATGAAACAAACATAAAACATTTTTGTACACCAGCTGTCACAGTTGCAAACAATTTAATGAATAAAACATGCTTGATAATAAACACGCTGACCTTAGATACTCATACACTGACAAGGCCCAACAAGGCCGAAATGTACGTCGGGGGTTAACTGGTGTTCCTGTGCAGGGGAGACTTGCCAGTCATTTTGGAACTGGACTGCCCTTTTGGGCAGGATTAGTCTAATGTGTACATGGAAATTTCTCCTCTGTAATGGCACTAGAGAGCTAAAACGTGATGCTTCTGAGCGATGACTAGCCACTGTGCCATTGTTCATCCTCAGAAGCCTCTCACATTTTGTATGCTTATTTTGAATATTCTTAGGGGGTCTCCCTAAGAGTGAAGGGTAATCGAGACGTGGACCCCTTGCTCTCAGTGCCTAGGGAATCCAGCTGCACCCTCCTGACGAGGCCCAGCAAGGCCAAAACGTACCTTGTGGTTTAGCTGGTGTTCCCGTGCAAGGGGGACTTGCCTGTCATTTTGGGATTAGACTGCCCTTTTGGGCGGAATTAGTTTAATGTGTACATGGAAATTTATTCTCTGTAATGGCTCTAGAAAGCTAAAATGTGATGCTTCTGAGCGGTGACAGGTTGTAGAACAGGCCACTCACATTTTGTATGCTTACTGGATATCCATACACTGATAAACCCTCTGCTCTGTAAAATGGACACTGGGTATCCTTACACTGATAACAAGCAACGCTGCTTTGTATAACTGACATTGGGTATCCTTACATTGATAAACAAGCTGCTCTGTTAACGAACACTGGGTATCCATACACTGATAATGAACACGCTGCTCTGCATCATTGACATTGGATATCCAACATTTTCTGTATATATAACATTACCTATTTCCTAAGGAGAATTCTTTACTGTATAATGAGCATATTTGTGCAATACAAATAAACACACTGCACTCCACAGTGATGCAAGAAGCTAGCCATATTACTTCTATGTATAAACACGCACGCATGCATCATGAGGAGGATTGTTCTTAACTGTGCAGACCTTTTTAGATTCTGTCTCAAACGTGGAAGGCAGCATTTCTGGGAAGAGTTTCAGGAAAACAGGTAGGAGGAATTCCATGAAGGGGACAATAACAAAGACCATAAACGGGACCAGCCGGAACAGATCAGCGCACGTCCTCATCAGCTGTGGGACATGAAATACAGGAAAGGATTATATATCACAAAAAAATATTCTCCTATATTCAACTAACATCTAGTTTAGGGGAAGGAAAGCGTTGGCACTCCAGCCATTGGCTGTTTGAGGATGATGGGAGTTGTAGTCCCCCCCCAGTTGAAGTGCCAAAGATTGCATAGCCAGCCCTGATCTACAGCAGCGATTCTCAACTTGATACCTCAGGGCACACCAATAAGTCAGGTTTTAACCCTCTGAATGTCAGATCCCCCCTGGTACTCAAAGGATTTAGGATATTCCACATTAAAGGTACAGTTGCCCTTTATTTTAACTTTACATATACTGAAAGTACATAATATGTAAACTCAAATTGCCTACACTTTTTATTTATATACACTTATGTCCCCGACAGTAAGCTCCCCGGATCTGACTTTCCAGAGACTTTTCTGGTCAGTCAACTAGCAAAGCAGGACAGCGAAATAACCTAACACGATCCCTGCACAACCGAGTGCTCGATACGCTATATTTTGTTGTCTTCACAGTCCCTAACAGAAAACGCTCAGGAAGGCCAGTGAGGCACATTTAACCCTTTAATTGCCAGAGGGTATGTGCTCCCCTCTGGCACTGAAAGGGTTAATTCTTATTTAAAAAAAAAACTGCCAATTTGGCAACATATTTTATAGTTGCAGAATATGTGAAGTCTAATTAAAGGTTACTATATCTTTAAGACAAGAAAGGTCAGTTGCAATAACTGAACCATTGATTACTCATCTATGATCAAGCAGAGATATTCTGAAATTGTCCTGCTGGCTTCCCCTGAGGATTAACCTTTAACCATTTGAGTGCCAGAGGGGTATCCAATGCATTGCAGAGCAATGCGTTGCGTACTCCTGTGGTACTCAAAGGGTTAAAACAAAAACACCAACCTAGAGCCAGGCACATTAATACACACAGATATTACCACAGGTTTATATATATAATGGTATGTACACAGAAGACAAGGCTAGAAGTGTTACATGATGATGTCACATCACTGACGTTTTTCTTTTCTTACTCATGAACCAACAGAATACAGCTGAGCTGACGTTCTATTAGAATTTACTTTTCCCAAATCATATTTTTTCCTTTGACGTTAGCTCGTTGCCATGCCTTCTAACATGAGGCTCACATTCAGGTTTGCACTCTCTATCTACATTTCAATGTATTTACAGATTAACCCTTTGAGTGCTAGAGGTACGCAACGCATTGCAAAGCAATGCGCTGCATACCAATCTGGCACTCAAAGGGTTAAAGCGGAAATTTCATCAGATTAATATAGAGCCCCACATCATAATTACATTAGCGATATGCATAGACGTAGTTGTCTTTTCAAGAATCATTGCTGCATTAGAGAAAAATAGAACCTTTTAGGCAGACAGGCAGCAGGGAACAGCGCAGACATTTTTCAGAGACGGCATCTCTAAGTCTTCACTGTCTGTCCCTTTCCACTCCATGATTGGTGAGCTGAATGCCTTTGTGCCTTAAGGCACCGGAAGGAAAATGACAGCGCAGGCAAAGAGATCGCCTACAGCAAGATGACATAAAGGGTTAACCCCTTGGAGACTAGTGGATTTTACTGGCAATAGCAAATGAATATTTGAAAACTGCATGAAAAACTGTCCAGGTACTGCACAAAGCTTCATTAGCATATGAAACGTCACTAAAAGGGATTTATTAGCATATGGGAAAATCAATAGTACTGCAATTAGCATATGGTAACAAGTGTGAATGTCTCCTTAATTGTACACTTGCAGATCTTTTGGTTAACATGACACAAATACAATTTTAATGTAGTTTTCAAATATGCAAACTTGAATTAAGGTGAAAGTTCCACTTTATATTATTGACCCTTTGAGTGCCAGAGGTCTGTGCAATGCATTGCAGAGGGGGGTGGGTTAAAATTATTTTTGAGCTTTTCCTGCCCAGTAAAATAAGAGTACTCACACTGCTGGGAGGTACTTACAGGGAAAGTATCATGATTGCTGCCCTAATGGCTGATTTGCACCCATGGGAGCAGATTTGCCTTTTAAGCCAGGCTGCACTGTGAACCCACAGGGGAGCAGAATAGGGATCTGAAGAGAGACTCCAATTCTTCCCAGCTGTATCTGGAAACATAGCAGATGACAACTTCCTGGCCTGAGTAATGCAGTGCCCCCTCCCCCGTATTGGACTTGAAAGCAGGACACAAGTGGTCTATGGGGACTGCTGATAGCCACAGGCTGAATTGCATTGCTGCCGAGGAGGATTTAAATGAAATAAAAAAAAACCTTGGAAAACTGTTCTCAGCACATTGAAGCTGACATGTAAGAAGAACTGACAATTCTGCAGCAAACCATCAGCATCAATCAAAGCTAACAAATGACAGTTCCCCAAATAATTTTATCTAAATGGGACTCTTGGTCCCCTAATGCTAGAAAAAACTCCCATTTCAATGTTTCTTATTGTGTAGTTGTATTGCCCCAGTTATTAATCCATCATCCTCAATATATCTGCATTGATTCCATGACTATTGCAGTACACTGCAATACAAACTTGCGTCCACAAGGGTTTAACAGCCATATGGGTAAAGCTTGATAAATTCACGTATAAGAAGATAGACATAAATGTACCCTCCGTCTCTCCCTCCTACTCAGCACTTGTCCATGCAACAGCCTCCAAACCATCCGGGCAGCCACTTTGGTGTCGATCCAGAGCAGTCGGAAGCCATGGTAGAAATGTTTGACCTCATCCACCACTCTCTGGGTCAGAGATTTGCGAACAACTTGTGGGGCTTTCTCTGGTTCTGGTGCAGAAGGAGCAGGGGAAGGTGTTTCCTGAAACCGTAACACTGAACTATGGAAAGTGCGGTCACTCAAGGAAGGGTAAAGGAGGGTAGCATTGGCCCAGCTGCTTCTTTTAGGGGAAAACCTTCCATTTTGTGTGTAGGAAACAGAAGCATAGATAGGACAACAGCAGTTCTGTAGGACAAGGCGGGATCCCCTGAAAGAACAGAGATTTGTGTTAACTTGCTTAGACAACTACAAAGCAGACAGTTGTAATTAATATAACTGAATAAGAGGCTTTACATTCAAAAGAAAACACTACTCTTAAAAGACCTTTTTAATGTTAGAATTGTATTTTGTCTTTAAAACAACATTTTTTTTTTTTAAATAATATATTCTTATTGGGGTTTCATCAAGAAAACATTACATCTATAAATCAGAATGGTAAAGAAATGAGACAATGAACATATGTAGGTACATAAGAGAAGTATATAAAACCAAGTGTCGTAGTCTTGGTGTAAACCAAACATTTTACATGTAGAATCTTACTTAAAAGGATAGTAATACTTCGTTTTAACTTTATTTTATTTTGTAGGCATTAAAAAAAATATGAAGAATGATATAAGTCTTATCTCTCAAACCTTTATGGTTTAAGAGATATTCACAAGCAAAGTTTCCCCCTCCCGCCCCTTTTACCTAGTGTAAGCCATCTCTTTTCAGATGGGGATCTGGTTGTAAGACCAGACAGATAACAGCAGGGGACAATCTTCTTACAATGAAAACAATGAAAGCCCTGCCCCCCTTGACAAGCTTTTCAGGTTTTTCCCTTATCTTAATTGAAGATTGTCCCTCTCTGCAGTCTACCTGGGCACCTCCCTTCTGCTCTGGCTGAAAAGTGTTACATCAGTAAAAGGGGCGGGAGGGGGATACTTTGTCATTGAATTACTCCTGAACTACAACTCTGACAGAACTGAAATAACACTTTCCAAAGTCCAAATACTTTAAAGGGATAGTAATTGTATTTGATAAAAGGAAAATTAGATGTTAGAAAGAAAGAAAAGAAAAAAGAAAAGGAGGCACAAAGAAAGACTTCGATAAGATTGAGATTAATGAACTAATGGCCAGAACCTCACCTGCCAACCATCAAAAATAAACCATTTAACAAACCATTTACAATTTTAACTAAATATGAGATACTGCAATCAATGCTGGGAAATATAATTAATCCAAGGCTGCCAAATATCCAGGAAACCAAGTGTATTTGAGGATAATGTGGATGTTATTTTTTCCCATGACCATAACAAGGCAAACTCTAATTTCCCAGTCTAATAGTGGGGGGGCTTAAACCAACACATTTTTAAAGAGATTAAAAAAAAAAAAAAAAATTAACCAATTACCACCATGAAAACGCAATCTTCAGGAAATTAAAAGTCTTAAAAGTGGCCACACTTACCAAAACAAAATCAAAAAGTAAATCTATACTGTCCAGTCTTAACCCTTTGAGTGCCAGAGGGGTATGCAACGCATTGCGGTACAATGCGTTGCATGCCCCTCTGGCATTCAAAGGGTTACGTTGAAGTATTCTGGAGCAAACCAACAGCAGCAAAGAGGAGAAGTAGAAAATCCCCAAGTTTCCATTGATTTAAATGGATCTTTCCCCTTGAATGCTAGAGGTCTCCAACACATTGCTATGCAACACACCAGGGACCTCTGGCATTCAGGGGGTTAAGAGACTTATTTGAAGCAATAGGAATTGTTATTGTCTCCTGTGGTGAAGTTTCTCTGCTCCAGAATTGCCCCTCCTCTGTGTTGCACATAAAGGAATAGGAAACCTTTATTCTTTACCTATTTTGTACGTCTTCTTCTAGAGAGGACTGAGATACCACTACCCTTCCTTGTACCTGTGATTAAAGGGATAGTAATACTTTAATATTACTATTCCCCACATGGTAGCTATTTCAAAAATAATTGAATTGCCCCCAGGTTCATCTCTCAAACATTTATGGTTTGAGAGATAGCCGAACGCAAAGTCCCCCCCCCCCCCCTCCCTGAAGTCAGCGTTGTACTGACTGCAGGGATATCCGGTATTATTTTCATCAGGCGGCTCTGCAGCAGAGCCAAGATCATGTTAGTAAAAAATAATTATTTCACTGAAATAGTCTTCTACATGTGCTTGGTTTACAAGTACAAGTCTGTTTCAGTAGGGCAAACGTGCACTATCTGTGTGCACTATAAACAGACTTGTATTATACTGTAAACTCGTAGCCAATAATTGTATCCAGTACTTGCTTAGGAATCTCAATGGTAAACAAAGATAACAGGTCTGCAAAAACTAGACAACGTCAGAACCTCACTCGACGTTCATGGAAGAATGCGCTCCTCTCTTCTAAACTCTATAGAAGCCCCCTATCACTGATTCCACCATCAATCAGCTTCTATAGGGAGAAGAGCAGTCTCCCATGAGAGCTAAATGAGACTGATAATACACAGATTTGCCGATCTCCGTGATCTGCAAAAAAATGGAGGAAAAACGAGATGGAGTTTTGAACCGGGTAGTATAATTACACTGAAGGACAAAGAGGCATAATAAATTATACAGAATGTGTACTTTTCCAAGATGGATTTGTGGTGGAGATTCATATACTATATCCCAGTAGTCTACGACTAGAATTAACGTGCACATGGCAACCACCAATGAATGACAGAACCACTTAAGTATCATCCAGAAATATTTGGTTGAGGACCACATGGCCCAGCCATCAACTACCCCCTTCTACAAAGGGAGGGGACACGGGACAAGGTGAGCACCAAACACAGGTGATGGAATCATTGCACTGGTTGGCTACATTTCTGTTGCCTATATATACCAGCCCTAAGGCAGTGTGTGGAAGTTGGGAAAAGCATTTATATCTTGAGCTAATCTGAGTTTGCTACCACTGCTTACTATCAGGTTGTTCAGTAACTATTAGATAAACACAAGATAAAAGATAGCTAGATTCCCTGATTGTCCTATGTTCAAACAGTATCATAAGAAATGTGATTTATTACTTAAATGACATTAGATCTCCGTGCCTGCCCAACCTCTTCTGTACAGTATTTTGGAAAGATAGGTGCCCAAAATATGTGGAATGGTCACTACTGCCAAAAAATAAAGTGTCCATTCTGCTTTAATTATAAACTAGTATAAAAGCCCGTGAACACTGGCCAAAGTGCCACCCAGCGGCCTCGACTGCTGCCCTGGAGCCGGGAGCGGAGACAGGCTATGGGCGCTCCAGATCAGCCGTGCCTCCATGTTGTTTCTTGTCCCCTACTCAGACTGGAGGCCCGTGGGCTCGGCCAGTCTCTACTGCACATGACTGCATCATTTTGGCAGACTCTACTGCGCATGTTCGTGTTACGCACACAGGGAGCAACGCATTCTAGCAAGTTATATTATAGGATGTACTCCGTAAAAAAAAAAATACATTAAAAAGTGTTTTAGATGAACAAGACCCAAAAATGTGTTATAAGCCTGCATTTCCACTTCACATGCAGGCAGATGTAAATTACTATTTGACCCCTCTCTGTTTATTCAAGTGAAAAGGGCAATGGATGGGATGCGATAGACAAGCAAATAAATAAAAGTGAGCACTTTTACCTTTTAGAACGTTCTCAACAAATGAAAAAAATAAAATAAAATATAATAAAGGTGTACAGGATTGCATAATAGTTTAATGTTTTGAGCCCTTAATTTCAGTAACAAGGTTACTTCAACAATAAAACTGATTACTATTGCAATTCTGCCAAAAACTACAGCCAAATGGAAGTCCAGGTTGATTTAAAGTGGACTGTCACTTTCGCAATGCATTTCACACACACCCTCTGGCACTCAACAGGATTAACCTTTTGAGTGCCAGAGGGGTACAGAACACATTGCAAAGCAATGCATTCTGTACCCCTCTGGCATTCAAAGGGTTAAGGTAACTTTAGACAATTTTAAAAGAGAAATAAAAATGACCTATATGTTGTTGTATATATAGTTTTGAAAAATTAACCTTTGCTCACGGCACAATCTGGCACTTTATGCTAATTTGATTTTGTGCTGCACTAGATTACCGCACTGTACTATGAATGAATGTAGACAGCTTACACACTGTGTCTAATAGCACAGCAAGCGATACGTTTGCCCATGAAAAGAAATACTTAGCATAATGTCACCAAAACAGAGGTTCATTTTTACAGCTTAATGGCTAGTACTACATATAGGTAGAATTTAACCCTATGAGTGCAAAAGGGGTACGCAACACAATGCGAAGAGTTAACTCTGCAAATCAAACTGAGCTTGTCCTAAAATGACTGGTAGACTTGTAAGTCCAACCTGGTTTTGGTGTCTCTTTAAGGTTAAAAGGGTCAGTATTTCCAAGTTCAAAACTGAGCCGACTGTGGTAACCAGTTAAGGGCAGCAAATTAATTAGACCTGTATTTTCAATTTTGTTCTTCCATCTCTTATTTCCATAAAAAATTAAAGGGATAGTAACACTTAAAATGTAAAAAATATATATATTGTAGGAATGATCCATCTGAGTAAAAACAAGTGTACTACTGCCAAGAGACTTTCTATCCAAATGTTATTCCTGCTCAACCTTGATTTTTGGGTGCAGTATCTCAATGGCCTGAAATTGGCTGTTGCTACACCATCCTATGGAGGTTTATGGCCAACTGACCATAGCGGTCCATACGGTGGTGTAGCAACAGCACCACTGTACAATTTTAGGCCACTGAGATATTGCACCTAAAAAAAATTAAAGTTTTAACTGCAATAACTTTGAATAAAACATCTCATCTGTAGAAGTACCACTGTTTTACTTAGGAGGATAAACCCCAATATATATATATTTTTTTATTATAATTATATATATACACAACGTGTTACAATCCCTTTAAATAACAAATTAACAAGCTTCTACAGCAAAAGAAATGGTCTTTACCATCAATGTATTTCTCTCTGGTGATAGCAGATGCTCAAATCCCACCCAGCCCTCTCAGTTCAAACTGCTTCTTAAAATTTCCTTCAGTTTGGGTTGGGTTTGTTCATCACTGAGAGAGTGAAAAAAATGGTAAATTGAAGAAAATATCCAGCTGAATTTAAAGAGATAGTAATACTTCGTTTATGTAAAGCTATAATATTGTAGCTATTAAATAAATAAACCAAAGCATCCATATCTTTTTGCAGTAACTTTCCTACTTTAACAAAAATCTTGATGTAAAGTTTACCCCTCCCGCCCCTTTTAGCTACATCAGAACTCTATCTGTCAGATTGGGATTCTGGTTCATCTGGAGAGCCGAAACAGCAGTGCATGCAAAGGAAATCTTCTTGACAACTGCCTCAAACCGTGCCCAGTTTGTAAACCCTTGTCATGAAGATTTCCTTTGTATACACTGCTATTTAGGCTCTCCAGACGAGATGTCCTGTCTGCAGACAAGAACAAGAACCCAAGTCTGACAGAGAGCTGACGTAGCTTAAAGGGATAGTAATACTTCGTTTTAACTTTATTTTATTTTATTTTGTAGGCATTAAAAAAATATGAAGAATGATATAAGTCTTATGTCTCAAACCTTTATGGTTTAAGAGATTATTCACAAGCAAAGTATCCCCCTCCCGCCCCTTTTTCCTAGTGTAAGCCATCTCTTCTCAGATGAAAATCTGGTTGTAAGACCAGACAGATAACAGCAGGGGACAATCAGAGATTTGGGTTAACTTGCTTAGACAACTACAAAGCAGACAGTTGTAATTAATATAACTGAATAAGAGGCTTTACATTCAAAAGAAAACACTACTCTAAAAAGACCTTTTTAATGTTAGAATTGTATTTTGTCTTTAAAACAACATTTTTTTTTTTTTTAAATAATATATTCTTATTGGGGTTTCATCAAGAAAACATTACATCTATAAATCAGAATGGTAAAGAAATGAGACAATGAATATATGTAGGTACATAAGAGAAGTATATAAAACCAAGTGTCGTAGTCTTGGTGTAAACCAAACATTTTACATGTAGAATCTTACTTAAAAGGATAGTAATACTTCGTTTTAACTTTATTTTATTTTGTAGGCATTAAAAAAACATGAAGAATGATATAAGTCTTATGTCTCAAACCTTTATGGTTTAAGAGATATTCACAAGCAAAGTTCCCCCTCCCCGCCCCTTTTTCCTAGTGTAAGCCATCTCTTCTCAGATGTGAATCTGGTTGTAAGACCAGACAGATAACAGCAGGGGACAATCTTCTTTGTATGAAAAGAATGAAAGCCCTGCCCACCTTGACAAGCTTTTCAGGTTTTTCCCTTATCTTAATTGAAGATTGTCCCTCTCTGCAGTCTACCTGGGCACCTCCCTTCTGATCTAGCTGAACAGGGGGGGATACTTTGCTTGTGAATATCTCTTAAACCATAAAGGTTTGAGAGATAAGACTTATATCGTTCTTCATGTTTTTTTAATGCCTACAAAATAAAATAAAGATAAAACTAAGTATTACTATCCCTTTAAAGGGGTGGGAGGGCGAAACTTTAAATCGAGATTACTGTTAAACTAGAAAAGTTACTGCAAAAGACATAGATGCTTTGGTTTATTTATTTAAATGAATAGTAATGTCAGAAAAAAAGTATTAACTATATGGTACATACAATTAAAAGAGAGTACTTGCATTTATTCCTCTCTCTCAAACCGTTATGGTTTGATAGATATATGAAAATAACATTCTTGCAAACCAGGCACACGTTGTTGACCGTTCCCATGAAGTATTTATTTTTAGGTATCGCTATGTTGGTGCTGCTGAAGAGCCGCCGTCTGATCCAGGAACCAGCATCTCATGCCATCAGCTATATAGCTGACGTATGAGAATGGGGAGGGAGCAAAGAACTTTATTTTCATATAACTCTCAAACCATAACGGCTTGAGAGATAGGAATAAGCATAAGCACTTTCTTTTAATTGTATCTGCCATATAGTTAATACTTTTTTCTGACATTACTATCCCTTTAATACCTACAATATTATAACTTACATAAAAGAAGCATTACTATCCCTTTAAAGGCTCTAAAGCAGTGGTTTTCAACCTTTTATGCTCAAGGCACCCCTATCATGTAATATGGAATTGTCCGGGCACCCCCTAACATTTTATGTAATTTGTCATTTGTGTAATCAGGGCTACAAATGCAAACTAGATCATTATTATTATATACCACCATAATAATTGACATATTAAGCATATTAGGCATAACCGTTTCCATACTTATACAGCTGAAACTCAAACATTTACATTTTTGTCAGAGCCTTCACAGAAAATCGTGGCACCATAAGCTTATGCCCAGGGCACACCAAAGTGCCACGGCACCCTGGTTGAGAACCACTGCTCTAGAGAAATGCAAATAATGGGGAGAATATCAAAATCTACTCTGCAGATTTAAAAATTATTGGGCAACTTAGGAATGTCAGAGATATGGTCCTCAATGATATATTTATTAAAGAAAGTACATTTAATTCCAACTAGAAATCCCTGTGCCTTTATAGGAACACCAACACCTGAAATGGTCTGGGGTATATTATATATATATATATATATAGATATATATATATCTATCTATCAGGGCTTATAATTTTAAGTCCTTTGCTACTAGCCAGACATGAAAAGTTACTAGCATACCTGGGAACTCTCCAGATTTGCCCCGGAGACTCCGGTTCTGACAGAGCTTTACCGGGTCTCCGGGGCAGAGGCCGATTCCTCCGGATGTGGAGAGTTTCTATTGAAACTCTGCCACATCTGTTTTTTCTCCCGTTGTGCCTCCGTCCCCAGCCTTCTGTGTGACACATTTAACCCTATGAGTGCCAGATTGGTACGGAATGCATTGCTTTGCAATGCATTCCGTACCACTCTGGCACTCAAAGGGATAAATCCCCCCAACACTCGAGTTAAGCCCCGCCCCTTTTTGACGCAATTAGTGTCAATTTTGTTACCCCCTGCTGAACAGAGGACTACCCTCCGGGTAGCCCTCAACTGAAAGTTCCCAGGTATGGTTACTAGCCATTGCAAGCTATAACATACCAACCAGGGCTGAATTTCTACTCGCCAGGGCTAAATTTTCACTCGCCATTGGCTAGTGGAAATTTTGAGCTCTGTATACACAAACACACACACTTAAATACTGTGTATCCAATGCTAGCCTCTGTAAAATATATCTATTTGTTTCCAGTTGCTTTCCGAGGACCGTCCTGGGAAAACTTGCGTGACCCATGACAGTCCCGGCACATCATGGAATTCAGGGCGTGGCTGCACACCTTATGGGACCCCTGAATCCACTGGGCAAAAAAAAAAAAAAAAAAAATACCCCATGGTCCTTAACTGCTGGCCACCAGGCTGGTCATTAAAGGGATAGCAATACTTAAATGTTACTATCCCCCATCTTGTAACCCTTAAAAAAGCTGAATTAAATGAGTCCAGCTGCATCTCTGAAATGTTTTATGGTTTGAAAGCTAACCGCTTTCAAAGTTTTGATTTTTTCACTCTCCCCTGATGTCAGCGTTCCAGCTGACAGCAGGGGAATCCGGTCCCTGAGCAAGCGGAGGCTCTTCAGCAGAGCCGAGATCACGTTATAGAAGAAGAAATCCTTCACTGAAATGGTCTTCTACGTGTGCTTGCAAACTAAGCACACGTAGAAGACCATTTCAGTGAAGGATTTCGTCTTCTATAACGTGATCTCGGCTCTGCTGAAGAGCCTCCGCTTGCTCAGGGACCGGATTCCCCTACTGTCAGCTGGAACGCTGACATCAGGGGAGAGTGAAAAAATCAAAACTTTGAAAGCGGTTAGCTTTCAAACCATAAAACGTTTCAGAGATGCAGCTGGACTCATTTAATTCAGCTTTTTTAAGGGTTACAAGATGGGGGATAGTAACATTTAAGTATTACTATCCCTTTAAGGGGTTAATATCTACTCTTACGTATGCTCAGAGCAGAGGCATCTATTATCTGCTTTTCTCAGGGCTCCCATTACAATAGAAATTTTGATAGGTGCATCAGAAGTGATAGTGTTTTATTGTCTGTTAATGGGCCTGAGATAAGATATCAGCCTTACTGAACAAAAGAGCAGTAGGTACTATTCTCAGTACATTAACAGCATTTTCTGTACATAAACCATCAATCAAATCCTGTCTATATAGACTAGTAGTCTGCATTTAATGCATGGGCAGGTTTAGGATTTGACTGTAGGGATCTAAACATAAAAAAAGAATTCTACAGATGTGAGATGGAAGTACACAACACAGAATTATATATAAACGATGGTGCGTGCGCACCTTTAATAAAAGATTATATACACACACACACACACACACACACACACACACACACCAATTATACGGACAAGTTTAGAAATACATTCCTTTGCCCTTAGGGAAGAAGAGAGAGAATGAAACCATTAGTGAGGTGTTAAAAGAGATGGACTGATGGACTGACAGACTGTGCACTGCTATTCCCTATGGACTTAATGACTTTCAGTCTGACATGTATCCATTCCCGAATCCTGTAATTCCTGTTTGAACCTTAAACAACCTGCACTCGTGCCTGCAAACGGAGTAAATACATTTAGACTGGGAGAAAAGCTTTAATTAGGATTAATGAAAAGATTATTGTTCATCAATATTAGGAGGAAATAATGCCCTTTGATTATTTCACGTACTGTACATAGCCATTATGCAATATTGTTTTTTTACAGAGATTTGTCACATACCGGTTTCCTTTGATGAACAAGTTGATTCATTCTGTTATTGTTGCAGTTTTACTGAAGGTTTACAAGAATAACGTTAAAAAAAAAAAAGAAGGAACATATCACCTTAACCCTTCCAGAGCCAGAGGATTGGGCTGTTTCTTAGACACTGGAGGCCAGATTCATTCCTGCCATCCATCTGTTTAGGTATGATTCCCACAGGTAACTCTCTAGTTACACATCAATAACTCTATAGTGTTGTGTTTTTCCCCCAGAATAAATTAAGGTTATTCATGGAGCCTCACGTGAAGTAAACTTTGCATCATGTGACAAGCTATGTTGTTTTAGCTGTGAATTTGCTTTATAAAAGGTGTGATATATATGAGGTGTGATAAAGAGGTGATAAAGCAGAGATGACTGCCCCCGTTGTTTCACTACTCCAGTTCCTATGTTATTCTATGGAGCCACTGTACTAAGATTTCTCCAGCTTTGGAGGGGTTAGTGCATTGGCAGAGGCCTTATCACCCCCTTAGTGCATAGATCCCCCAGCCCATGTATTTATAATAAACCGACCTGCCTGTGCTTTACCCCACTCTGCAAGCACAGTTGGACTCAGATTTCTACATAAGGTGAGCTTCCCTGATGACACTGTGTGGAAAGTTTCCATTATCAATGACATTAAAGAACCTTCAAAATGACTTTAGTTGCTTTATTCCTTTGAGAACCAGGGGAATGTGCAATACAATGAAAAGCAATTTCTTGCACACCCCTCAAAGGGTTAAGGTGACAGGTCTACTTTACACACACACACACACACACACACACACACACACACACACACACACACACACACACACACACACACACACACACACACACACACACACACAAACACTTCTTCACAGTATTTGGGCCATGGAGAGCATTATTTCAGTACTGTCAGAGTTGTAGTTCAAGAGTAATTGAATGATAAAGTATCCCCCTCCCGTTCCTTTTACTGATGTAACACTGCTCACCTCAGAGAAGCAAGGTGGTATCTAGGTGGATCGCAGAGAGGGACAATCTTCAGTGAGCGTAAGGAAAAATGTGAAAAACCTGTCAGGGGGGGCAGGGTTTTCCTTATGCTCTCAGTAAGAAGATGGTCCCTTGCTGAGACCTGTAAGGGTCAATGACCAGATTCCACATCTGAGGGGAGGTGGCTTACACTATGTAAATATAGAAGTGCCTCTGCGCCCTATAAATATCTTCCGCCATCTCACACCAGCTCCCCATTTGTAGGGAGAAAATAAAGTAGTCTAAATCAAAAGTCTGTGTGAAGCGCCAATATATTGTATCTAGATGCTGAATGAAAAAATGATACCACAAGGAAATGTGAATAGGGAAAAGATTACATTTATTAAAAACACGTCATGTGTATATTAGTAGAGGATAATTATTCTCAATGTGCATATACCTCTCCCGTATAAATACCAAACTGGGAACAATGAATACGGTAATATGCACCTAAAAATAAATCCCACACACATCCCAATCATAACTCAATATCAATCAACAATATTAGAAATCCACGGAATAGTCCTCCCGAAAAACAAAAAAAAAACAAACAAACAAACAAAAAAAACGCATTATGCCACCAGCCACCCTCTCCTCTCTGGTTAAAACACTAGTCAGAGACCGGTACCTAACCGCAAACACTGCAATCCTACTCAACCCAACTCCTACCCCAACTTCCGTGGCTGCGATCCACCTGTCAATACTCTGTACACAACACATGTCTAACGGAATCCTGGTCAGCGCTGCACAGCCACCCAAGGCGGCTCACCAATCCTCTAATCTAAAGGGCCCAACTCTACCTACAGATATACAATAATGGAAATCACCAATTACCCAAACTTAAACCTAGTGATTGCAACAATAATGGTCACAATAAGTAAGCCCTACAGTTGCAATATTCAGTGACCCCAAACATACAAAATAAATTATCATTGATAAGCAAATATTAGCAATCAATCCAAGAAAAATATTAATATATAAATCTTCACTCTAGTGAGTTAGTATGTGATGAAACGATTAAATGAAGACGAATTAAATGGTTAAATAAATCCAGTCTTGTGTCCAGTCAAACAAAAAAAATAATACATGAATGAATCAATGAAATTAATCCAGTCAATATCCTCTGTGGTGCTAAAAAACATAAAATTGATTAATCCAAATATATGCAATAAGTATAAAAAAGAAAACAATAATGGATGAAATGGTGATGAAATTAAGAGATTAACTCTTTGCAGTTTGACCTCCAATACAATCACATACCGACCAAACAAGACTTAAAGGCAAAGCTGGGTAAATTTTTCAACGTCATGCAGCTTAAATCACAGTTCCTTAAGGGCAATTTGTTCCGTTTTATAATCGCTAATATTCCCTATAATATCAACATTTAAAAGTGATCTTCCAAACGGGACGCTGAATTCACCTTACACAGCCAAATACAGGACTTATATTGCTTTACTATGGGTGAGGGAAAAGCTAGGGACTTATCAATATATTATCCGGAATGGAGGTCCCCTTACCGCATAATATAGTGATAAGTTCCTGGCTTTTCCCTCACCAATAATAAGGCGATATAAGTATAAATAACTTTAATCATGAACAGAACACATTACCGTACTTCCACTAAAAGGATACATTTTTAAAAAATAATTGATTTAAATAAAAGATAAAAATAGCTAGTACAACATACTGCCAGATTTTAATTATTTCTAAAACAAAATTAACTTGCTTAGGCCTAGCTCACATTCGCTGCATTGTTGAAGCAAATATGTTGCAATATGTTACAGCAACACAGGGTCGCCACTGAAAATGTTTGTAGCTCTAAGTGCCGCCCATGTGAACTGCTCAAGATAAAACTATATTCATTGGAACTTGTTGCAACAAACACACACACACACGTGAAGTAGGACCTTAGTTTGACAGGTCCACATTAATACTTTGAGATCCAGTCGGGAGTGCAATGCATTGCAAAGCATTTTGCTGCATGCCCCGCTGGTCCTCAAGAGGATTAAGGTGAGTGGTTTATTTTAACCTTCTGAGTGCCAGACTACCCCGCTGGCACTCAAAGGGTTAAGCAATGAAACTTCTTTCACATTCAGTTTAGGATCTGAGGTTCCCTTCATTTCATCCTGTTAGACAAAGGTGTCTATGACACAGATAATGCAACTTCTCCCACCAGGGCCAAATTTCTTACCGGGTCCGGAGTGAAGCGAGAACAACATTGCATGTATACACAGCCATCTCTTTAATGGATTTCTAGTGGTGTCTAGAAAAAGAGGATAAGAAGATCTATATTAAAAATGGGACCATACCTGATGAGCCCCCCCACCCTGTATTGATTGTCCGCATAACTGCACTATGTGAATTTTTTCATATACAAGATCTGCCCCATCCTCCAAATAAAACTTGCCCTACAGTGTAGGGAAACTTCTTCCCTACATGGAGGGCAAGTTAAATGGGAACATTCACCTCATAACATTTTTTTACCAGAGGTTTAGTTAATAAAGTAGTATTAGGAAAGCTAAATGTACGTACTTTTAAAAATATTGCATCTTCAAGCTGTGCACTTGCGCAGAATGCGGCACATCTCTTTTTCTCCTCCCACCTCCCTCCCAGCTGCCCCAGGGAGCACGTTCACGCTTCCCTTCGGTGTGGTGTGAATGTAACCTCAGTATAATGCTAACCAGAGCTTGATGGAACAATAAAAGCCATTCACACCACACTGAAGGGAAGCATGAACGCACTCCCTGGGGCAGCTGGGAGGAGAATTAGGAAGCCAAGGAGAGCTGTGCCGAAGATTCAGCGTGCTGCATTATGCTGACCGGCACAGCTTGAAGATGCAAAAACAAAAAAAAACACAGCTTTCCTAATACTACTTTATTAACTAAACCTATGGTAAAAAAATTGTATGAGGCGTTTGTTCCCCTTTAAGCGCCACGTTCCAATTTATAGTTATGGTGACCTGACGTCCGGGTTTTGTTGAGCCGTGACCTACACATATTTTAGTCTCATTAAATAAATGCACAGAAACTGCTTATACCTTGAGAATTTTGTTTTCCAAACAAGTTAATAGTTTCACAGATTTTTGTTTTATTAGTTGGGGAACCTAGCCTCAGCAGAGTTTTGTTCTCTAACTTGTCTGATAAAAATTCACAACTAACTCCTAACGTGACTGGGAAATCCCCGCTCTCTCCCTTTTTTTGGCTGCAAGAATCTGTCAGTTGGAGTAAATTGATGTGGAGCAATAATAATGCAAATCATTTCAAGATGAAAGCTCACACTGGGGGGTGGGGGGGTGAACTTGAAAAGGTCCTCTCATAAGTCTTTAATGTAAAGGAACCTTTTCACTTTAATCTAATAGGCAAATTACTTTTAAAGTAACAGGTCTTCTTTAAGTGCTAATGGAAGACCAAAAACACAACAATTTCCAACGTCCTTATGCAACTTTCACCCACCTGAAAGATGCTGGTTATTGATTTAAAAGAGTTGAAATAGATGTTGCTGTTTTTACTGAGCTTTTTGCCCAAAGATTATTACAAACTACAGTCATAGATCTCCATTTTGCTATGGAAATAAGCCCTCCTGCATTCCAGCATGAGTTCAATAATACAGCATGTTGGACTTTACCACCTCTCCTTAAAGGGATATTAATGTTTCATAAAAAAAAGCAGCTCCAATTAATCTTCATAGTATTTGAGCCATAAAGAGTGTTATTTCAATAATGTCAGAGCTGTAGTTCAAGCGTAATTGAATGATACCTAGTGTAAGCCACCTCCCCTCTGATGTGGAATCTGGTCTCTTGACCAGACAGCTCACGGCAAGGGACAATCTTCTTACTGTGAACATAAGGAAAACCCTGCCCCCTTGACAGGTTTTTCCTTATGCTCACTGAAGATTGCCCCTCTCTGCGATCCATCCAGACAGTCTTGCTGCTCTGAGGTTAGCAGTATTACATCAGTAAAAGGGACTGGAGGGGGATATTGTATCATTCAATTACTCTTGAACTACAACTTGGATAGTATTGAAATAACACTTTCCACGGCTCAAATACTATGAAGAGTAATTGGAGCTACTTTTATTGTGAAACATTACTATCCCTTTAAGGCACCAGTCACCAGTGTGAAAAGCACCACAGGCTAGCAGTTTACTTTTCAACACAGGCGACACAACCATCCAACCACTGTTGTGTTTGCATCGCCCATGTGAAATGGAACTTAGAGACACTTGAGAACAAATACAAAATACTCCTTTAATACAACAAGAGAGTTCAGCACAAAAGTGTAGTTATTCTGGGCATTACAACAGCTACAGACCTCTACAATATAGTGGTTTAAAAGCCCAAATTAAATAAAATAAAAAGAATGTGGGGCAGTTTGCTCAAGAATGACACATAATTCAAACATGGGTGAAAAATGGTACAGTGTTAGCCGTAAAAAAAACAAGTCTCCTGCTCTATAGTCCAAAGACCTAGAAACACAGAATTTGATATCAGATAAGAACCATTTGGCCCATCTAGTTTGCCCGTTTTTCTTACTGTAAAAACCTCAAACCTTATTTGGTCCTTGGTCTTGTCTTATGTTCAGGATAGTATTATGCCTATCCCATGCATGCTTACATTCTGTCACTGTATTAACTTCTACCACTCCTGCTGGTAAGCTATTCCACTTAACTACTACTGTCTCAGTGAAGTAAAACTTTCTTCCATTACATATAACCTGTGTCCTCTAGTTTTAGACTATGGCCTCTTGTCCTAACATTTTACTCCTTTGAAATGCACTTCCATCCTGCACTTTGTTGAATCTCTTTATGCATTTGAATGTTTCAACCATATCCCCTCCCTCTCTCTGCTCTGCTCCAAGCTATACATGTTCAGATCCTTTAGTCTGTCCTGATATTTCTTTTCCTGTAAACCAGTCACCACTTTAGTACTCCTCTGAATTCTCTCTAGAGTATCTATATTTTTCAGGAGATGGATTTTATAAGGTCAGAGAAGAGACACACGCATACAAACACACAAACCGCAGTATAAGTAATAAGGAACACATTACTCTATGTTACTAATAGTATATCTAATGGAAATGAAGAAGCCACACTATATAGTGGAAATATCACTAGACAATGACAACAATCACTCTGCATGATGATACTAAGTAATAATCACTGAATATTGGCACAATGCATCTTTATACACTGACAATGAACACACTACACTGTATAACGATACAGACTATTTCTACACATGGATAACAATCACACTGCACTACATAATAGTACTAAGTATTACTATCCACCGATAATGGACACACTGCATAGTACATTGCATGAAGAGTATCTTTATACATTTTAACGAGTCTCTCTATACACCGAGTATGAATGTTGCATTGTATTATGTTGACGAATATCTCCATACTCTTACTTAACATAATGCACTATACAAATATACTTCTAGCATCTCTACACACTGTTGAACACACTGCATTGTATAATACTTAATATTTCTGCACACTGAATAATACAGACTATGTCCATACACAGTGAGGCTGATGGTGTACTACCTAGAAGTAGTCACTCACTTCTGGAGATTTCAGACCCAAGTGCAGAAGATCAGTGAAGAGCGAGAGGTGGTAACAGTCCTGGGGTTTATACCGGGGAGTTGTCAGAACGGAGAGGCAGTTCACAAACCTCTCATCCAAGTGAGTACGGTTTCACTGAGCACAGGGAGAAGGTGAATTGTACCAGATAATACTACTCTTTGAGGAACTCCAGCTGCACTGTTGTTTTCCTTTGTTTCTGCTGCAGTGTATATGTTTGGGAGTCCCTACCATACCAACAGCTGCAATGAGTCTTCTTTATAAACAAAAACTTGTTAACCATTCCTTATCTTCAGATGAAGAGTTTGTGAGAATACATTTGTTTGTGATGTTTTTGCTCTGATGTCCTACTGGGGACAATTTATATTGCTGTTACGCAGGAGGATATTATTTGTTTTATGAAAAACTGGAGCATTTCTGGAGCAAAACAACTGCACCAAATGAAAATTCCCATTGATTTAAAGAAGGCCTTAACTCCCTGAATGCCAGGTCTCCAACACATTGCAAAGCAATGCATTGGTGAGCGCTCTAGCATTCATGGGGTTAAAAGCCCCATTTAAATGAATGACAATTTTGAATATTTTTACAGTATTCTATGGTTGATTTGCTTAATATGTATGCCACTTGTAACATCAGCCTAAGTAAAAATGAACACACTACATTATATAATATCGAGCACCTCTATACACTGATAATTATTAAACTGCACTTTCACACTGAATTATCATGCTGTATTGTATAATTATAATGAGCATCTGTATACACTGATAATGAACATACACTACACTGAATAATGGTACTGAGTATCCCTAATCACTGCACAATGGCACTGACAATGATCACACTGCACTGTATAATGATCCTGAGTCTCACACTGAATTATCATGCAGCACTGTATTATTATAATGAACATCTGTATACAATGATGATGAACATACTCTGCACTGTATAATGATACCGAGTCTCACTCTGAATTATCATGCAGCACTGTATAATTATGATGAGCATCTGTATACACTGATGATGATCATACTCTGCACTGTATAATGATCATGCTGCACTGAGTATTTCTACTGATAATGATCATGCTGTACTGTATAACAGCTCTGAGTATCCCTATACACTGACAGTGCTATTATACAGTGCAACGTGATCATTGTCAGTGAATAGGGATACTCAGTGCCGTTATACAGTGCAGCGTGATCATTATCAGTAGGTATACTCAGTGCTATTATACAGAGCAGCGTGATCATTATCAGTAGGTATTCTCAGTGCTATTATACAGTGCAGCGTGATCATTATCAGTAGGTATACTCAGTGCTATTATACAGTGCAGCGTGATCATTATCAGTAGGTATACTCAGTGCTGTTATACAGTGCAACGTGATCATTATCAGCAAAGATACTCAGTGCTATTATTCAGTGCAACGTGTTCATTGAGTATCTTTGCTGATAATGATCACATTGCACTGTATAACAGCACTGAGTATACCTACTGATAATGATCACACTGCACTGTATAATAGCACCGAGTATCCCTATACATTGATAATGATCATGTTGCACTGTATAATAGCACCGAGTATCTCTACTGATAACGATCACGCTGCACTGTATAATAGCACCGATTATTTCTATACACTGACAATGATCATGTTGCACTGTATAATAGCACCGAGTATCTATGTACACTGATAATAAGCAAGCTGCGCTATACAGGAGACCAGACTTTCCCTTTAACACGGAATGTTCATGTAATTACATGCAACCAATTAATCAGTGTAACCAGTCAGCAATGGATTTTAAGTGACCTGCAATAACCGCTTAGATGCCCAGGTTAAAGCGGGGATAGCTACTTTCCTACTGTTGGTGGCTACGACTCCCATGAGGATGCTGGGAGTTGCAGTGAGCAGCAGCTGGAAGCCCGACAATTGACTACCTACTCTACAGACATCTCAAACACTCTAGCATCCAAGAGGTTAAAGAAAAGGCCTAATCAGCCCATGAACTGTACAGTGATCCTGGGATGGTCAGACCTCCAGCAACAGTAAACAGGCATCTTGAAAAGTTCCAGTACAGACCTGCAGCGGGCAGATCTAGTAAGTGTATGTAACCAACCTTGCTCAGAGACTGGCAACATGTGGCTCTCCAGATGTAAACTACAATCACTTTTATACTGTTATTGTGGTAACCACAGATCAGAGGTGGGCAACGAGTGTACTTCCAGCTATTGCTGGACTACAACTTCAACAACTTGAGAGCCACCATTTACACAACCCTGCATTGCATGTATGCGTTTGTATACTAACTCAGGGGTAATCATCTGTTGTCCTCCGGACATTGCTGAACTACAATTCCCATCACCTTAAGCATGATATGCAATCGCTGAGGACGGTGTGAGTTATAGTTCAACAACAGCTGGAGCACTACAAGTTGAATATCTGTGAAATACCTGTATAACGACTCCAGTAACCTCCTAACATACCCAGCGATCCGTCCCTACCTCTTGTTCCTGGGTCTCCTATTCCTCACCTCTGGATTTCACCTCGCTTCACACTCCAGGGGCACCACAACGCAGGCCGCTACCACCAGCCAATCACGAGAGCCGCACCAGACCACCCGCCTCACTCCGGACCAATCACAAGAAGGAGGGGCAGGAATATTTTCCATATGGGCTGAGCAGTCAGGTGAGGCGTTTAGTGGTGACGTCATTACTGTACATAACTTTGCCCGTACTTGGAGTAGCTTCGGCGCCCGGTCTGAGCATGCTCGGTGGGTCTCCGAAGTTAACTCTTCGCAGGATACTAGTAGAGTAAAATTGATACTACAAGTGTCCTGATTTTCTGTGGCCAACTCGGTACAACGCTTTACCAATTTAACTCTTTGAACTCTCATGTTAGTTGAAGCAAGTCCCCATTAACACCTTTGTGACACACAAAAATAAACTGGCGTTATTCTGAAGTAAACCAACCGCGCCATAGGGGACAAATAAAAATTATGAAACCCCCTGCACTTGAGTGGAGCCTTATAACCTCTTAAATGCTAAAGAGGCCTCAAACGCACTGAAGACCTGTAGCATCCGAATTATTGCAAGCCCAATTGAATTTAACAGGTATTTTTAGCTGACCCCATTGTTGCAGTTAGTTTACTCCGCCCAGAATAACTCTAGTTTGCATTTATAAATATGGGCTAAGACTTGTACAGAAAAGTGGATCAATTCTGCAGTAAACCAACCGCAATGCAACTGGGAATATTTTTTTATCCAAACACCTATCTTAAAAGGGATATTAATGTTTAGAGTTTAAGGCAAGGTCAATTCTTCAACTATTTTATGTATAACGAAGTGTACCTTTATAATTGTCCATAACGTTGTCATCTTCCTTTTATTTTATAATGTTCCCCTCCTGCCCCTTTCCCCATACGTCACAATTGCTCCCCTCAGTGCAGCAAACCATTCCAGATGGATCGTGATGAGCATACCTGGGAACTCTCCGGATTTGCCCCGGAGACTCCGGTTCTGACAGAGCTTTACCGGGTCTCCGGGGCAGAGGCAGATTCCTCCGGATGTGGAGAGTTTCTATTGAAACTCTGCCACATCTGCTTTTTCTCCCGTTGTGCCTCTGTCCCCAGCCTTCTGTGTGACACATTTAACCCTCTGAGTGCCAGAGTGGTACGGAATGCATTGCTAATGCATTCCGTACCACTCTGGCACTCAAAGGGTTAAATCCCCCCCAACACTCGAGTTAAGCCCTGCCCCTTTTTGACGCGATTAGCGTCATTTTTGTTACTCCCTGCTGAACAGAGGACTACCTTCCGGGTAGCCCTCAACTGAAAGTTTCCAGGTATGGCGATGAGGGACAATCTTCTGTCAGCATGAGGAAAAACCTGCCCTGCTTCATCAAGAGGGGCAGGGTGCTCTAACTACTGTCAGTTGTTTTATTCAACATTTATAACAGTTAAAATAATCAGGAAGTTAATTTACTGTATGTTTACTTCCTGGAAGTTGTAACTGACAGGAAGTGACTCAGCAGTTTCTAACACATTCTATGGAGAACTGTAAGTCACTGACTTTCCTTTCCATTAGAATGTAACAGAATTACTAATTTGAATTTGACCACTAGAGGTAATTGCTCATTTAAAAAAAAACCATGGGTTTGAACTGTAATACTGCTGGAAATATGCATCTCTCAGCAGTGGGAGTATCCTTATTTTTCTCAACAGGAAAAGCCAGGCAGGACGGAGTGCAGACATCTTTCCATAGTGACGTCTGCACGCCTGCGCTGTCAGTCCCTTTTGGAGCAGAACGGCTCCTAGCAACGCCTCCTAGAGCCAGCTGGGACTGACAGCACAGGCGCGCAGACGTCACTTTCAGAATCTTAGACTGGGAGAAGTTCCAATTTTTTCAAATAGGTTATTCCAGTCTTTCAGAGCTCTGAAGGAAAAGGCAGATCGACCGGCTTCTTGTCGTGTTGAATACTCAGTGAGTTGTTATCAGTGGAGAGGAGGTTATAGTTAGTACAGAGTGAGTATACTGCTCAGATAGCCTAGTAGCTTTCTAGAAATTAATTACACCTCTTTAGTTGCTGCATATGATCCTTTAGGCCTTATGTATCCAACAAACTGGGGTAATTTTTGGGAAAACCAACTGCATCACAGGGAGCAAATAAAAATTCCCATTGATATAAACTGGGCTTTTAACCCCTTGAATGTCAGTGATTTAAAGGGTTAAAAGTCCCATTTCAAGGAGCAGAAAATGTTTGCTAAGAAAAATATATATTGTAGGGCTTTTCCTGTTGAGTAAAATAAAGGCACTCCCACTGCTGAGAGATGTATATTTTCAGAGTTATTATGATTTAAACCCGTTTTTTTATATTAAAGGGATAGTAAGGTTTCAAAATAAAAGCAGCTCAAATTAATCTTCATAGTATTTCAGCCATGGAGAGTGTTATTTCAATACTGTCAGAGTTGTACTTCAAGAGTAATTTAATGAAAAAGTATCCCCCTCCTCCCCTTTTAACTAGTGTAATACTAATCACCTCAGATGTGGAATCTGGTCTTGAGACCAGACAGATCCCAGCAAGGGACAATCTTCTTACTGTGAGTATAAGAAAAACCCTGCCCCCTTTGACAGGTTTTTCCCTTATGCTAATTGAAGATATTTTATAATTCAATTACTCTTGAACAACAACTCTGACAGTATTGACATAACACTCTCCATGTAGGGTTGCCACCTTTTCTTCAAAAAAATACCAGCCATAGCATTCCCTCCATAGACTTAACATTGGACAGAAGCCAATTTTTTACCGACCTGTCGGTAAAATACCGGCTGGGTGGCAACCCTATCTCCATGACCCAAATACTATGAAGATTAATTGGAGCTGCTTTTATTTTGAAACATCACTATCCCTTTAACATTGCCCTCCAGTGGTCAAATTCCAAAAACTTCTTCTGTTACATTATATTTGAGAGGAAAGTCACTGATAAGCAGTTCTCTATATAATGTGATAGAACTGCTGCATCACTTCCTGTCAGTTAGAACTTTCAGGAAGTAAACGGACAGTAATTTCAGTTCCTGATCATTTGAACTGTCATTTGGATAAAACAGCTTACAGTGGCGAGAGTACCCTTGTTTTACTCACCAAGAAAGACTGTATAACATACTGGTCCTTTAAATCAGTGGGGATTTTTATTTGATCCCTGTAGTGATCTTTGTTTACTGCATAACTGCTCCACTTTACCTTTATACATAAGACTCACTGCGTTGCATATCACCTGGCACTCAAAGGGTTAGCTGCCTTGGGTCCAAATCACCATAATCCGGTGAGGAAGCATTGTCTTTTTCGTCTCCGCCAAAGCAAATCTCAGGCCAGCACCCCTCACTCCACCTCCAAACCCAGGCAGCAGTGGAGGTCCAAGCACTCCTCCACCAAACCCAAGGCCATCAAACTTTCTTCATCATGACTCACCGAACTCTGGTCCACACCTCCCTGTGGGCCGTCGCCTACAACATTTTTCAAACATTTGGGCAGGCTTTGTTGCGGATCAGTGGGTATTACATGTGGTTTCAGGAGGTTACAGGATTCCCTTTGTATCCCTGCCTCCATTCAGAATCTTCCTTTTTCAATTACCTCTGGGCCAAGAAAAGCTCAGTCTTTTCAAAGGGGCAGTCCAGGCTCTCTTGGACAAGGGAGTTCTGGCTCCAGTACCTTCGCAAAAGAGTGAGGTTTAGGTTTTTATTCAAACCTCTTTGTAGTTCCCAAGAAGGATGGCGGCAGTCACCCTATCCTGGACCTCAATTCTTTGGATGGAATATTTGTGGTCTGTCATTGCAGTGATGTGTCCAGGGGGATTTCTGGCCTCTCTGGATCTGCAGGATACCTACCTGCATGTTCCAACTCATCCGGACTGTCAGAAGTACCTCCGGTTTGCTTGCACCTTGGGGACTTCCAGTTCATCGCTCTTTCCTTCGGGCTCACCACTGCTCCTCAGGTGTTCGCACGGGTCTTAGGGGCTTTGATTGCCTTTCTGCACACCAAGGGGATTCAGGTGACTCCATACATGGAGGACCTTCTTTTGAAGGCTCCTTCCATGGATCTCCTGGACTGTCAGGTCCAGGAATGTGCTCAGATCCTCCTCCAGCACGGATGGATTCTGAACATTGACAAGCCTGCTTCAGTTCCTTCTCAGGACCTGGTTTTCCTAGGTCTCCGATTCGACACCTGTCAGGGTATGTTCTATCTGACAGAGGACTCTGTTCAGCAGATCACCAACAAGGTGTCCCGAGCTCTGGGGTGGACCTCAGCCCTGGTACGCAAGTTATTTTCCCTTGTGGACAAGATGATGTCTTCCATGGAGTTAGTTCCGTACTCCATGGCGAACACCAGGAAGCTTCAGAGGTTCACTATCTGGGCTTACTGGGGGAATTAGGAACTCTTGGATCATCTGGTCTCTCTTCCCCTGGGGGTGAAACAGGACATCCTATGGTGGTTGCACCACTTGTCCAACCTGAGGAAGGGGAGACTCTTTGTTGTACAGTACTGGACCCTGGTGACGACGGATGCCAACTTGGGTCACCAGGGGGTTCAGGGTTGTTGGAATGCGGAAGAGACCCTCCTACCCATCGACATTCTGGAGCTCAGAGCGATTCTCCATGATCTGGTGTACCGGTCCTCTCCACTGAGGGGCTGTCCAGTCCATGTCCAGTCAGACAATGGCTTACATCAACAAGTAAGGTGGCACAAGAGGCACTTCCACTAGGTTAGAGGTCAAGTTTATTTTGGCCTGGGCAGAAGAACATGTTCCTGCCATCTCTGCCATGCACATTCCAGGCACCGGGGAGTGGAAGCTCCATCCGAAAGTCTTTGACCTGCTGGTCCAGATATGGGGGTGTTCTTGGATAGACCTGATGGCTATCAGGGACAACAGAAAGTTTCCGATATTTTTCTCTCGCTGGGGGGATCCTCTGGCATTTGCAGTGGACGCCTTGTCCATTCCTTAGCGCTTTCATCTAGCCTACATTTTAATTCCTCTCATCCCCAGGGTGTTGAGAAAGATTTGGATGGATGGTGCATCGGTCATACTGATTGCTCCTTATTGGAACAGGCAACCTTGGTTTCCAGAACTGTTGGCATTGTCTGCTCAGGATCTGGTTCCTCTGCCACTCAGACTGGATCTCCTTCTCCAGGGTTGCTGCTGGAGAGAGAACGTGGACTGTCTGACTTTGACGGCATGGCTGTTGAAGCCTTCATCTTAAGGATGAAGGGCTTATCTCCTAAGGTGGTTTCCACAATGATCCAACCCAGGAAGCCAGTCTCTTCTAAGGCCTACCACAGGGTTTGGTCTACCTTTCATTCTTGGTGTGTGGACAGGGATCTGTCCTCACAGGAGTTTGATCTTCCATCCATCTTGACCTTTTTCCAGGATGGTGTAAACAAGGGCCTTAGCTTTAGTTCCTTGAGGGTCCAGACCTCAGCTCTCTTGGTCTTTTACCAGAGACACATTGCCATGTTGCCGGATGTCAAAGTCTTCTTTCAGGGCGTCGCTCATGCTTTCCCTGCCTATAAGGCTCCCACTCTCCAGTGGGACCTTAATCTGGTTCTGGGAGTCTTGCAGCGGCCTCCCTTTGCGTCTTTGGCTAACATTCCTCTACATCTTCTGACATGGAAGATGACCTTTCTTTTGGTTGTATCTGTCCAAAGGGTTGGTGAGTTGCAGGCTTTGTCCTGCAAGCCGACTTTCCTGGTGTTTCACAAGGATAAGGCTGTTCTCTGTACCTCCCAGGAATTTCTTCCTAAGGTGGTCTCTGAGTTCCACATCAATCAAGAGATTGTTGTGCTTTCCTTTTGTCCGGTCCCTAAATCTGACAAGAAGAGTGATCTCCACTTGTTGGATGTAGTGTGCTGCCTCATGTTCTATGTGCACTGCACTGAGTCTATCCGCAAAATGGATGCCTTGTTTGTCATCCCTTAGGGTCCAAGGTCTGGTTTGGCTGCATCCAAGGTGACTGTTGCATCCTGGATTAAGTCTACCATCCGCAAAAGCTTATGAGCTCAGAGGGAAGCCTGTTCCCTTCCACATTACAGCACACTCCACCAGGTCTGTTCGGTCCTCCTGGGCCTAGAAGAATCAGGCCTTTGCAGAACAGCTGTGCAAGGCAGCCACTTGGTCTTCAGCGTACACCTTTACCAAACACTATTGGGTGGATGTTCTGGCTTTGGCTGAAGCCAGCTTTGGCAGGAAAGTCCTGGAGGCAGTTTTGCCTGGCTAGGACTTTATCATTCCTGTGCCTTATAGCTCTTTAACTGTTTAAGCCCTCTATGGTCCCGTTATTCTTCTTGTTTCTCTTTGTATATTCTGCTTTGAGGTCCCATTGAGAACAAGAAGAATAACGGGACCATAGAAGGACTATACATATGGACATTGATTTAAGTATATGCATGAAAATTGATATTTAAAAATAAGATCCACGGTCACATTGCTTGTGGGTGTATAAGTTAAATATTATCACCAGTAGTTCTTATTTGCATGTGCTGCGATTTGATCGGTGAAGAGTTATACACAGCATACATCATTTTCATTATTATTTTTATTAGGATATATTTTAACTGTAAGATACGTTAAGTTATAATGATATGAAGGAATTATCTGTGTATTTACATATATGGTTTCCTTGTTAGAATATTGAGCCAATTGAAGTTAGGATTTATGCGCAGAATTTCTTATATTTATCTGTAATCTATTAGTTGTGGTGAACTATTGTGGACCTGCTGCTATCTCCTATATCGCTGGCTCTTGATCCATTGTATCTATCTGTGTCCCATCCTATTTTTGCGCTGAAATATTTACTATTTACATCCCCATGGTACCTGTGAGTTATATTGGACGACAGAGAAAAGAGGATTTTAGTCTTACCTGTTAAATCCTTTTCTCTTAGTCCCTATAACTCACAGGTCTCCCACCCAGTGAAAGGGACCATGCTGGGTCTCCTGTGGCTGGATGTGGGAGTCTTTTTGGGTCCATCATTTACAGGAGTTTTCTCTTCCTTCTTGCTATCTTACTTATTTACAGCTGACATCAGGAGAAGGGGAACTTTAGCGGAGGATATGATAGTACTAAGCATTAAGGGGTGATAAAGATGTGCTAAAGCAGATATGATTTATCCATTAATATCAGTTCTCCAGTTCATATGTTATTCTATGGAGCCAATGCACTAAGATTTCTCCAACTTTGGAGATCTTAGTGTATAGGCTCTATAGAATAACATAGGAACAGCAGAAGTGATCTCACTGGAGAAGTCATCTCCACTTTAGAGCCACTTAGTGAATCCCCCCCTTGATCTCCTTTTGTTGATCTAGAGCATGCCTTAATGCATAGCCCCCATTATGATCTTACACAGACAGACATTTTAGAAAAGGCCAAAAGCAAATAAGGTGGCATTTAGCTCCTCAGATAAGACCAATTTTGATACATCTTTAAATATTCATATAATATAAAAGGCCAGATGTATGCATGTCCGATGCAGTCATGCACAGTACAGACTGCCCAAACGCAGGCCAATGCAGTCATGCTCAGTAGAGACTGCCCAAACACAGATGTTTGTCAGATTATCACGGTGCCCCGTGCTCCTGGTTGCGGGCGGCGACATTCTCACTTCCTTGTTTGAATTCTGCATTTCTTATTGGTCCCTGTAATTGACTCCACCCAGGGCCAACCCTTTTTATACCCTGTCATGTCAATAGACTAGCGCCCTTTCGTGGTGTACCTGTACTTAGCGCTAGTTCCTGCGGCTGCTTTGTTCGTGTATGACCTGTCCTGTCTGACAACGTTCCTGTGTATCCTGATCTCTTCCGATTCCATTGCCGACTGGACTGGCTGAGTACCCGCTACATTGCTGACTGATCTGGCTGAGAACCCACTCCATTGCTGACTGATCTGGCTGAGAACCCACTCCATTGCTGACCGATCTGGCTGAGAACCTGCTACGTTGCTGACCGATCTGGTTGAGAACCCGCTCCGTTGATGACTGATCTGGCTGAGAACCCGCTACATTGCTGACTGGCTGAGATCCTTTCATTCTGCAGGACTGAACAGGAACCAGTGCAATAATTTAGTGTGCATTTTTCATTAGCATTACTTAACCCCTTAAGGACCAGCGGTCCTGGGACGTTTCCGTCCCATAAGGACAGATTTGATCTTTGCCGACATGCCGGTACACGTGACCTGTTGCGTGTATCGGCACGCCGCTTTGGGGCCTGAAAGAGATCGCTCCAATCTTGGAACGGTCAATTTTAGGCCTCATTTTTACATACAGCGCTCCCGGTGGAGCACTGCAAGTAAAAATTACGTGACGTACTATGACCATCATTGGTCCTTAAGTATTTAAGGACCATGACGGTCATAGTATGTCACGTAGTCCTTAAGGGGTTAAGTACTTGATATACACTTCTGTGAGTTATACATCCAAGTGATATTAGTATTACGGTATTTAGTGATGCCTGTTTTTCTTTTTTAATTTACATAAATAGGAGACAAGCTTTAAAATGTAATCTTCCTTCTCAAAAGTATGTATTAAAAGGTTAGTCCACATAAAAACTGTATCAAACTTTCTCACATCACTTATCCGTATTACTCAGAATGGATTAATCGACTATAACAATACTAGTTAAAGAGCCCATTACACAGGCCACAGTGCCACTGCCAGCTGGTCGCGGGGCAGTCATACACAGTAGAGACTGCCCACGCCGCAGCTGATACAGTGCCAGCCAGTCGCGGTGCAGTCATGCTCAGTAGAGACTGCCCGTGCCACGGCTGATACAGAGTGGGACACTCCTTTGGAGCGCCCCGCTCTGTATCAGCCTCGTCACGGGCAGTCTGTACTGCGCATGACTGCGTCGTTACAAACTTTCTAGCGAATTATTATCATACCTGGGAACTTTTCATGCAGGGCTACCCGGAGGGTAACCCTGTCAGTGCCGAAAATGACGCGATTCGCATCATAAAAAGGGCAGGGCTTAGTCACGGGGGAGGGGGACGACAGGACAAAAAAAAAAAACCTGCAAGATGAAGGTAAGAGGGCAGGGAGTGGGAGGAACCGGGTAGGATGGAGCAAAAGTGGGCAGAATTTCTACTTAAACTCTGCCCACCCGGTGATTCACACATTGCCCTGGAGACCCGGTAATTCAGTTTGAAATCCGGAGTCTCCAGGGCAAAACCGGAGAGTTCCCAGGTATGATTATTATATAGGAAAAAAGGATTATATAGGATAGGGTAAGTGCCTTGAAGGCAATAAGACACTGTATTATCCACCGGCCACTAGGTGTCGCCGTTGGCTATGCAACAATCCATTAGGTTTACTCAACAATTTTTTTTTTCTTTTGCATTAGCTTTATTGAACACATCGTTTATGACATATCACATTAAACTACAACTCCCATCTACCCGGTGCGGACTCCTAGCCAATCTGAGATCGGGGAATTTTTTTTTTTTTTTTTTGGCGCTGCCGGGCCGCGCGGGCGGCTTTTGTGTTAGGAGGAAGCGGGTGACGGTGACCCGGGAATACCCGGAAAAGCGGGAAGGCTCCGGGGGGAGGGTGGGGTAACCATTGGCACGGGGTTCGACATCCGGAATCCAAGTACGGCACCGGGGAAACAGTCTACCCGCGGCCTGGCACAATAAAGCACCCGGATATCACCCGCAACCGGGATTTCACCCGCGACAGCCCCCGGATCGCTACTGGTAGGGGTGACAATAGGCCATATGTCCCTCTACGGATATCCGTATCCACAGACACCCGAATAATAGAACAAACCAGGCGCCATTTTCTACATCCCAGATCGGATTACCCGAAAAGGCCGGGCGTTAAGAGTACACCCGGAATTGTACTCCGGGGAGGGGGTGGCCCCGGATATTACGTCACACACCCGAGGTTTTTTGGTGCTCCCCTCCCCCCAGCTCACCCGCGGGTTTCTGTCGCTCAGGCCGAGACACATTGATCTAGAATGGAACAAACTGAAGGTGACGCCCGAGGGTGTAAAGGGGGAGGGGCATGGGCATGTCTGTCTGCACAATATAAAGCGGAGGTGGGCAATATGTAGCTCCCCTTTTGTTGCTGGACTACAACTGCCATCAACCTTTACTGCATGCAATAAATGACTCTCCAGCTGTTCTTGGTCAACAGCTCCAACCACACTCAGCTGGAGGTGGATTACGGAGAATGATGGCAATTGTAGTTCAACAATAGCTGTGAAGATACTTGTTCTCTACCTGTGATGATAGGGGTGGGGGAAGGGTGCATTGTTATAGAGAGTTTTGGGGGTGGGAGGGGTAGTAATGGCGGTGGAGGGTGTCTGCTGGTTAATGCATGGACATGGTGCTGTGTGTATTTATTACACCCTGGGGTGTTGAATAATGGCACTTGATAGTAACGTTAACAAGCCTTTCACCTAAGAGGTAGGGCATTTCTGCACTTACAGCTGTTGGGGGACTGCAACTCCCATCAACACAGGGCAGACTGGGGATGATGAGAGCTATAGTCCCTAACAGCTGGAGGTCCAGACATTGCCATCTTCTGTACTAGAAGTATGTGTGGGCAGGGACAGCATGCCTGTAAGTGCCCCAGATGTCCAGACATAGCCCTTAGTTTATGTTCCTAGATCCTGCCGTCCTATGTTTCAACAGCTATTTTAATTTTTTTCTTTTAACCCTCTGAGTGCCATAAAGGTATTCAATGTATTTTGCTGCAATGCATTAGATACCTCTCTGGCATTAAAGAGTTAAACATTGGTTTGGGAATAAGTGGCTTAGTTCTTTTTTACTTTAACATGCTGAGGTATTAAGGCAAAGTGGTGTGATTCTGGATCAAGCTAAATACTCCACAAACATGAAAAATAAAAATCCCCATCAATTTAATTGTGGATTTTAGCTAATTGAATTCATATCCTGAAGCAAGACCTCTTTAGTAATTAAGGGGTTAGAATCCCAATTTGTAGTTATGTTTAGTATGACCCAGAACTGCAAGCTTCCTTAGTGTATCAACCTAACTGACTTATCTAGTTAGGGGATCTTTCATACAGCAGTCATGTATATCTATTTAATTTTTGCATTCTAGCTGCAGTTTCCTTTACATAATGATCTTTACTGACGTCTGCCCTTAGGTCACACCACCTCACAAACACAGTAGGCTTAAATTGACTTGTGACTTATAAGGGGCACTGTTTTTTACCAGTTTAATTGAAACAGCTAGCAGTAGCTTACAATTCATAAAATGCAAATAAAAAAATAAAATAAAGCAACTACATTTTGAATATCCCCTACTTAATAGTTATTCTGACAAACAAATTAAGAGCCACTTATTCTTATAACACCTGTATATTTAGACCAAGGCTGTGCAGTGTGAGGCCCTCCAGCTGCTACCAGGCTACAACTCCCATAATTACCTGCCAAAATGATGGGAGCTGAAGGGCCTCATGTTGTCCATCCCTGATTTAGACAGTCATCTGGAGTGGCTCACTGTGAGTGAGATTTAATAAAGGCTGAAAAGGCCCTTTACCTTCAATAGACGTGGAGATATACTTGCTCATTTTATCACTCCTAGTACTTATTATTTTGTATTTGTGTTCCTCATGGATGGGGACCGTTTTGCTGAATAGCTGTGGCGTCTCCAGCCTTTTGCGGAAATCATTCTAGTGAAAGGAAGCGGGTCTGCCATTGTATCACACACACACATTGCCTCACTGCTTGTAGCACCTTCCAAATACTGCTCCCCTCACTGAATTTTATTTGCACCTACTGACACAGAAAATGCATTGCGTACCCCTCTGGCACTCAAAGGGTTAAAAAAATGACCACAATTGTTCTGTCTAATAGGAGTGAATAGCCCTTGGCTATTTTAGAACTTCAGTAAAATGATTACTATGGTTGCATTCAGAAAGCCATGTAGGAGAGAGCCTTCCTTATATAAGTGCTTTAGATCAGAGGTTCTCAACCCGTGCCCTCAGTGGCCACTAACAGGCCAGGACTTAGGAATTCCCCTGCTAGAGCACAGGTGTGTTGATCAGAGGCTCATTCACACTGATTAACTCACCTGTGCTTTCACAAGGAAATGATCAAATCCTGGCCTGTTAGTGGCCACTGAGGGCACGTGTTGAGAACCACTGCTTTAGATGATGCGTATACGGTACTGGTTTTGTTTTCAGTCAGTAGTTCATTATTGATAAAGTGAAGCAACCCATAGGGGGAGATAAATTCCCACTGATTTAAATGGTGCTCTTTAACCCTTTGGGTGCCATAGTGGGGAGCAATGTGTTGCATATCTCTGTGAAACTCAAAGGGTTAAGCAATGCGTTGGAGACCTCTCTAGCATTGAAGGGGTTAAAAATCATTTTAAGTCAATCTAAGTTTTTAGTTCTCCCTTAGAGTGCAAATGGTTTGCTCCAGAACTCCTCCCACTTTTCTTTTGAACGTATGTGGCCCTAAGTGCCTACAACCAAAGCACTGCAAAATAATGCAATGGAGACCTCTAGCATTCAAGGGGTTAAAAGCACCCTTTATATCAGTGAGGAAGATTTGTATTTGTACCTTTTGTTGCTTTTGGTTTTCTCCAGAAATTCTCCCCTTTTTATTCATTAATATGGGTCGTATGTACTATTCATGAATGCAATTAATACGGGTATATGCTCTTCTCTACCTGTGTTGTTATTGCTTGTTTGTCTCGCTACTTATGATTTCATGTGGCACTCTGGTGTGGATAATGTGTTTTGTGCACAAGTGCAGTGGTCATTCTGCTGTGGGCCTCGGTTGGCGCTGTGCTATAGACAGTTTGATAGCTGGTGGAAGTGTTTTTGAAGTGTTGTCAAACAGAGTAGGTTTTACAGTAGCAGCTAGGACACAGATGGATTAAGGCTCCATAGGATGCTAGGCAAGGCACCGATATTGGGCCCACATTTCTTGATCTGGTGCTTCTGCCACAGAGTGCTACTAGCAGGAACTGGCATTGGTAGCTTTAATGAAAGTGTAAGCAACTGCATGATGCTGGTGTCTTTCAACAAAAAGAGAGTCTGACACAAGATGTTTGCTGCAGCAACAGCATGGCCTTTATCTGTGACCCATCACTTGCAGCCTGGGCCCCTAATGGGCTTTAGTCAGTCCCGTAGGTTGCCATAATGGATGATCCGGGTGTGGGCTAGAGTTGCCACCTTTCTGGGGGAAAAAAGTACTGTTCTTGTTGACTTTAGTGGTTGACACAATGAGTACTGGAACATAGATACCCAGTGTGCACTGATTACGGCCCAGTTAATATCCTTAACAAAAATACTTTTATCTTTTTAACCTTAGTAGCTAGCACACATGAACTAGTAGGCCAGTAGGCTATACAGAACAGACTGAGAATAGTTGTCTGTTTTGTAGATAATTAAAAAAGGAATCTATCGATGCCAGTGTTTGGGAGATATAAAGTTTTAAAGTCCCCCCCCCCCTTCCCTTTTTCTGATGTCAGCCTCTAGTTGGCAGAAGAAGATCCTGGTCCTGGGACTGGCAGGCGGCTCTTCAGCAAAGCCGAAATAGCGAAATATAAAACAAAATACTTCATTGGAACAGTCTACATAGTGTGCCTGCAAACCGTTCCAAAGAAGTATTTCTTGTTAGATTGCGGTATTTCAGCTCTGCTGAAGAGCTGCCTTTAGTCGGCTGATGCAAATCTCCTGCTGTCAGCTTTACAGATATCCGTGAGGGGAGAACTTTAAACGTTATATCTCACAAACAATCAGACTGGCATCAGTGTATTTCTTTTTTGATCATCTACAATATTATTTTGTAATTTATAGAAGACATTGCTAACCCTTTATATATAACTAGTTTTAAAGCCCCTGTATGCTGGCCAACACTGGCAATGCTGCAGTCATGCACAGTACTGACTGCCCGAACGTACTGCGGCTGATATGGAGCGGGGCGCTCTGAATTCAGACCATGCTCCTCTCTGCGCACCTTCCTGGGACCATATCTCCGTATCAACCGCGGCATGGGCAGTCTGTACCGCGCATGAGTGCTCCGCGCGCAGCCGTCTGTATTGCGCATGATGGCTTCTGACAAACATCCTAGCTAATTATAATATAGGATATCCGTATGCTGTCTGACTTGATCAGTCACTAGTACTAGTTCTGTAACTGCACCTCTATAAGAGTAAAGCTGAGTACACTTTTTTATTTTTGTACTGCGTTTGTATTACTGCTAAGAAAATTACATATTTTTGAAGCTGACAGACTATAAATCACCATTTTTAAAGGGTTAGTAATGTGGATATATTAAATGTCATATTGCAGCTATTAGGGAAATAAACTAAATGGCCCCAGTCCCATCTCTCAAACCTTTATTTTTCGAGAGATATAGAAGGCTCCCTCCCCTTTCCCTGATGTCAGCTGTAAGGCTGACAGCAGGAGAATAGAGTCAGCTGACCCGAGGCGGATCTTCAGCAGAACTGAAATAGCGTAATGTGAAAATAAGAGCTTCATTGGAATGGTCTACAAAATGTGTCTGGTTTGCAATCACACTTTGTAGACCGTTCCAGTGAAGTATTTCTTTTTACTTTGAGCTATTTTGGCTCTGCTGAAGAGCCGCCTGCTTGTCCCAGGACCAGGATATCCAACTGTCAGCTTGCAGCTGGTGTCAGGGAAAGCTGGAAGGGGGGGGCTTTAGACTTCTGTTTCTCTCAAAAAATAAAGGTTTGAGAGATGGGACTGGGGTCATTTAGTTTATTTCTTTAATAGCTGCAATATGCCATTTTTTAATATATTGACATTACTAACCCTTTAAAATTAAACAAATCCATACGAACTTCTGATCATGTGGCCCATATCCGAAAAAACTTTAACACCCCAGGACTACAGTAAACAGATTACATCACTATTTTTTAAAACATTTTTTATCAGTAATGTTCCTGAGAACTATCTGAATTAGTTTCCAGAGATCATTGTCTGGGACAATCTAAAGCAGAGAGGGTGTAACAGTGTAAAAGAAAGTATGACAAAGTGAACCAGCATGCATATCATTCAGGGATGCTGGAAGACTGCAACATTGCATACAGATCCCTGGTTTCACAGCCCCTGGCTCAGTGGTTTGCAGCCATTTTTTGTTCAGGGCACCGGCTCAGTGGTTTGCAGCCATTTTTTGTTCAGGGCACCTTTAATATGCAACTTAGATTCTCCGGGGCACCCCTAACATTTTATGTCATTTGTCAAAGCCTATACGAAGGGTACAAATACGTAATATATCGTTATTCCTAGGTCTCACAATCAGAATAACAAGAACAAACATATTGTACATAAACATTTCCATAAATATGGATTTAAAATTCAAAATTCACATTTTTATCAAAGTCTTTATAAAAAAAAAAGAGGAACCCTAATTGGATGTCCATGGTACCCCAAAGTGCCGTGGCACCCTAGTTGAGAGTCACTGCCCTGGCTAAAAGGTCTCTGGAAACACAGATCCAGGGAGCTCCATGTCGGGAACATGATTGTAAAATAAATAATTCAATAAGAAAGTATAGGGAATTTGACTTTACATATTCTGCAAGTGCTCCTCCCAGTCAGTTTCAGTCTTACCCCAGTTCCTCAGCGCTTGTGATTGCTGCTGCAGTGATCACAAGTGCTAGTACAGCCACATGACAAAGGCAATGTAAATATACATCGTCTTTGTCATGGTTCTCTGCACCTCTCTTCCTCATTGTGATTGTGAGGAAGAGAGAAGCAGAGAACACACATCCCAACGATCTCAAATGGCCAAAGAGGGGGGCACTTTTATTTTGACTGGTGCTGGTTTGACTTGTTTTTATTATTATTATTATTATTATTATTATTATTTTTTTTTTCTACATTTGTTTCCATCTTCATAAAATGTGGTATGAAGAAAGCCCTACTTAAGCTTAAAAAATGGTATGCAATTTGTGTGGATGTATTGAATAAATTAGAAGAAAATATGGTTCAACAAATGGCTACTAAATATCCCAAAATTGCTCTTGTCCTCAAGTGTCAAAAAGTCCTAATAACTAAGGGGTTAAACCGCAATACCTGGGACTGTAGGCACTTGATCCAAGAGCAGCTTCCATGGCTGACTGGTGTTTTAACTAGTAATGCATATAATCCATTTATTTAGAATTCCCCAAATTATAACAAAAAAGATTAGTACTATTACAGGTAGGGGTCTTGTTCAAGTGTTATGACCCCTAAAAGTAGTCACCTGGAAATGAATGGAGCCTGGAGTGGCTGCTCTCACATCACCTGTGATGGTCTTCCTGAAGGTTTTTCACTTATGATAATCTGGAATAGTTATTAAAGCAGAATGGTCGATTGTTGGCCTCTAGCTATGGTTCACTACAAATTCCATCATCTCTAACTACCCCTGGTTAGTTGGGAATTATGTACTCCCTGACAGCTATAGCCCCAGCAGTAGACTACTCCTGAACTAAGCTTACTGAATCCTATGAGAAAAGGCAGGGTTTGCTGTGAATACTGAAGAAATTACTAGATTCTGTGTATCGCTAATTATCGTGAGAATATGCACTTATTATGGGAATGGATTTTTCAAGGGGAGGTTTTCACATTAGAAACAGGCTGCTTTAATTTCTGTCTTTCATCCTATACATAAATATGTATACAAATCTGTTTCTTGTTTGCTGTCTGCCCCTCTCTGGTGCGGCAGGGAAATGGAGATCGCCCACACCCAGTAAATTGCCACGGGGCAGTGATTTTGCCTGGAGTGGCCACCACTCCTGGCAAAATTGCTGCAAGGGAATTCACAAGTGTGTCAATTTCCACAGAAGGGGGCAAGGGTGAGAAGCCCCATACCCACTTCTGTGGAAAACGCTGCAGCGAGACTTACCATCACCGTTCCATTCAGAGCTGCAACTGTCCATCGGGTCCTTGACGTGCATGGAATGTCGAACTGAGCTGGCAATGCTGTGCAGAACTCTGAATTGTGTGTGTGTGTGTGTGTGTGTGTATATATATATATATATATATATATATATATATATATATATATATATATATATATATATATATACACACCAGACAAAGCTGCTCACTTATGAGCTTTTCTCTAAATTCAACCATTTTCTGATCAAGAAGTCCAATATTTCGGTCCTCACAAGTGACCTTTTTGGCAAGCAGACCAAAGGTCCCTTGTCAGGAGTCATATGTTGCACTTCTTGATCAGTAAAATGGTTTAAGTTGGGGGAAAAAACCCATGAGTGTGCAGCTTTGTCTTAGTATTGGGTTTTCTGCAGCACCTGGTGGTATGTGGTCCTAAAGTGTGAGTGCCCTTTGTATATACACTTATCCTATATAATAATTTGCTAGAAAGTTTGTAATGACACAGTCATGCGCAGTAGAGACTGCCTTTGACGAGGCTGATACAGAGCTCTATATCAGCCGCGGCGCGGGCAGTCTCTACTGAGCATGACTGCACCGTTACCGGCTGGCACTGTATCAGCCGAGGTGTGGGCAGTCTCTTTTGTGCATGATTGCCCAGTGACCTGCTGGCAGTGGCACTGTGGCCCGTGTAACTGGCTCTTCAACTAGTATATAATAAATTGTCCATCCTTGAGAGTGATCTGGCTGTTTGTCTATAATATAAGGACTAGTTGATCCTTCATCTCTGGCAGACAGAAGGGGAGGACATATTTAAATTCCTCGCCATTGTTGTCTACAGGCTCTTGTGTCCTTCCCAGTCATGTCTCAATAAAGAGATGGTTAGGGGTTGTGATTTGGGCAGGAGTGGTGGTGGTGGTGGTGGGTGGGGGGAGAAACGCCTTTCTGACTGCTCCTGTCCAGATCAATGCAAATACTTTCCCACTCCCCTGAACTTCCCCACACTGTGTCTGATTCACTTCCTTCCATCAAATCTCATTTCCGGTCGTCACTTAACACCCACACTGAGTTTGTCTCTTCTCCTCTTCCCGCTACCTCCCTCAGTGTGTCCTCACTTAACCCTTTAAGGGCCAGAATTGCTGGAGTGTCAGACAGTAAGTGTATGTGATTCTGTAGCTGCCCATGGGGCAGTGGTATAAGGCCAGGTAGTATATGTGTGATATTGTGGCGCAGGGGAACAAGGCTGGAGTGTCAGACAATGTGTTTGTGGTGCTATGGCAACCAGTGGGACAGCTGGGGTACCAGACAACACATGTATGATTCTGTGGCTCTCATGGTACAATAGGACAAGGCTGGGGTTTTATACACTGTATGTGTGATTCTGACTACCAGTGGATCAAGGCTGGGGTGACTTATATCTGTGAGCTTATTTCTACCAGTGGACAATAGAACGAGTCTCTCCCTTCCTCCTGTCTCTTGTTGCACAGGCAACACTGTGCTTCTTTTGATACTTTTATTTATTTATACATAGACCCCTTCACAGGCTCCTAAAACTCTCTGTTGATGCCATAAAAGTTGTTTGGTTCCAGAGTGCTTTATATTTTTGTCCACCTGTTCCCTAAAGTGCAGTCTTTGCTTAAAGCCCACAGACTGTAATGAACTGAATCTGTGTAGCTTGATGATAGCACGTATTTCCTTGTTTGTGCTTTCAGTAAAGCGGTGCACATATTATCTGTGAGGGAGGCCAGGAAGCAGGAAGTGTCTGTGTTACTGGGTGGAGCTGCTTATAGTATGAGAAAGTAGGTGAATTTATATGGGGTTCCGGGGTTAATGTCTTTTTTTCTTTTTTTTCTTTTGTGCAGTGGAGCTAGATGTGCAAATTGTGAGTTTAAAGGGATAGTAATGGCAGAAAAAAGTATTAACTATAAGGTACGTAGATACGAATAAGTTCAAGTACTCTCTTTTAATTGTATCTGCCATATAGTTAATACTTTTTTTTTTCTGATATTACTATCCCTTTAATGCAACGTGGAAGAATTCTTTAACACACAAACAGCACAACAGAGGGCAAAGAAAAATTTCCCCAAATTACCAGTGGTTTAACCCGTTGAGTGCTAGCTGGATCTCCAGTGCATTGCATAGCCATAACTTGGGTAACTCACTAGTATTCTGTGAAGAAAAAAATAATAATAATAATAATATATATATACACACACACATACACACAGTAGGAAGGAAGCACTCTCACATAATAAATGCCTGTGTGATGTTAGTAAGGCTACAGTATTTAAGTAGTAAGAATACTAGAGACTCACAGGGCTTAAAAATATAAAAAATGAAGCTTTATTTAATGTTCAATGTTTCAGCCAGGCTTGGTTGGCCTTCCTCAAGTCTTGAGGAAGGCCAGCCAAGCCTGGCTGAAACGTTGAACATTAAATAAAGCTTAATTTTCATATTTTTAAGCCCTGTATCCTTACTATATGTATATAATTTCTATATAGTGACATACAGTTGCAACAGGGAGAGGTGTGAATTAAAACGTATCCTATATTATTTCCTTTGTTACTTTGCAATGCTTTGTAGACATCTCTACATCCAAGGAGTTAAACCTTTTGAGTGTCAGATGGGTATGCAATGCATTGCTTTGTAATGTGTTGCATACCCCTCTGTCACTCAGAGGTTTAAAGGGGAACTAATACTGAAAAAGTAACGATATATAATCATGCATTTAAAGCTCTGTCTTTTACTAGTTATTTATTTATTTTTTTTTATACTACTGCTGGCAAATGTAGTATTATAATCTGACAGGTACACCCCCCCCCACCCCCGAGTTTCTCCTTCCCAGAGATGATCAGACGAGCATTGAAGAAGCACCTGAGGATTCCTGTTGTCTGCTTTGGCATGACACCGACTTGCACAGTCAGTGGAAATAAGACTGCTGTTATCGGCTTCAGCTATTGCAGGATTGGGACAAGAATCTTTTCTTTGTAATTGTACAATGCTGCCTGCTACCACAGGTGGTATTAGTGACAAGTACTAAAGCACTGAGCTTGTGTTAATTGTTTAAGGCAGGGCTTGACAAATTAGGAGCCAGGCCAAAAATGTAGGATCCGTACTCTGTGTCTGTGTCTTTGTGTGGGTGGGTGTCTGTGTCTTTGTGTGGGTGTCTGTGTCTTTGTGTGGGTGTCTGTGTCTTTGTGTGTCTCTTTGGCTCCCAATGGAACATGGCTGGAGTGTCAGAGTAAAGTGTAGTTCTGTGGCTACCAGTGGAGCCAGGCTTTGGGGGATCTGGCAGTGTATATGGGGGTTCTGTGTCTACCAGGGGCAGTGGAGCCAGGCTAGGGCTCAGACAGTGTATGTGGGGCTTTGTGACTACCAACTGAACCAGGCTGGGGGGGTGTGTGGGCAAAGTGTATGTGGGGGATCTGTGGATACCAGGAGCAGTGGGACCCCTTGTTGGGGGGGGGGGCAGGTAGAGTATGTGGGGATCTGTGGCTACCAGTGGGCAAGGGAACAAGGCTGATGTGGGGTGGATGAGGGTCAGACAGTGTATGGCTGCCATGGGGCCAAGGTGGGGGTGGGATTGTATTTCATTATTATTATTACTACTTTATTTATTTTTCTATTTATTTGTGTGTGTTTATATTTTATATTTTAATCACACCTCCTGGGGGAGGAGTAGGACTTACTTGAATGGGAGATGTGTACACAGACATGCAGCCCTCGGCCTCTGCACACCCTGTGACATCACCATTGTCGTGTGATGATGTCACAGGGTAAGAGACCTCCACTGGATCATTAGGAAGTATTTGGAGGCAGGGCACAACCCCTAAAGAAGCCTGTATCGCAGATCTAAACTGGTATCATTATAAAGGGGAGAGTCTCCCCTTTCCAGTGATACCCACCATGCAGGTTACTTGGACTATAAGCTCTCACATCAGCCCTCTGATCCTTTTGTTTTCTATGTTCCATTTGCACTATTTTACGTCTTTGTATGTGTATTCCCTATTCTACAGCGCTGCGGAATAAGTTGGCGCTATTTCAATAAAGAAGAATAATTCATGCCAGCGACTAAGCAACTTCTGGCATGAAAACTTATGTTGGGTATCCGTTAATAATTAGTGAAAGTAAACTTTTCGGATGCTCCTAGAATAAGGTTATGATGGAAGTACTATCACTGAAAAGGCAGAGTGTCTTCCCTTTCCATGGATGGGATTTGTGAGTGCTTATGAAATATTATAGTATCTTAGAAGTTTATCCCCTTAACCCCTTAGTCATGGCTTGTTCTACACTTAAAGGAGCAGTAAACTTTTTTTATAAAGAAATATATATTTTAGGGATTTTCCTATTGAGTAAGATAAGGATACTCCCACTGCGGAGAGATTTATATTTCCAGAGTTATTACAGTTTGAACCCATGTTTTTTTACATTAGCAGTGCCCTCTAGTGGTCAAATTCTAATTAGATTTCCTGTTAGATTCTAATGGAGAGGAATGTCAGGAAAGTCAGTGATATACAGTTCTCCACAGAATGTGATAGAAACTGCCTGTCACTTCCTGTCGGTTAGAACTATCAGGAAGTAAACACAGTAAATTCACTTCCTGATTATTTGAACTGATATAAATTTTGAATAAAATATCGGACAGCGATGGGAGTGGCCTTGTTTTATTCAGCAGGAAATGCTCTATAAAATATGTGTTTTCATAAAAAAAAGTTTACTGCTCCTTTAAGGACCCAAGATGGTCCTGGACCTTCATGGAATTCCGGGCTCTCTGTGCGGCTTCAAGCTGTGGAATCAGATTAAAAAAAAAAAAAAAAAAGTCCGTTGTCCTTAAGTGAAGGCCGTGTGAATGCGCAACTGGTCTTTAAGGGGTTAAAGACGTACGATGTGCCAGGACCAATCCGGATGTTAAGGACATCATGGAATTCTGGGACTACATCGTGACTGCACGCCTATCTGCGATTCTAGAATTCATTGCAGCAGAAAAAAAGTGGCCTGGACCTCTAGGATCGCCCCATTGTTAACCCTTTGAGTGCCAGAGAGGTACACAACTCATTGCTTAATCCTGGCCCTCAAAGGGTTAAGGAGTTAAACAAACAAACAAAACAAATCCCAAACACTTTGAGCGGCATTGTGGGTCGATTATCTTGGCCTATTGATGGATATGCACTAACCAGTTGGTATTTTTTAAAGAGCAAGGTCTGCTGTAAAACACAATACCGTAAAATCTCAGGTAAAATGTGCACAGTTTTGCCCCTCTTCACCTTATGTGACATGGGGGCTCTGTATTATACATGAGGAAAAAAATGATATATATTTATTTCTTCTCCCCCCCACCTCAATCCGCTCTCAGCAGCTTCCCTTCCTTCCACTCAAGTCTCACCACTCCGGAGTACTCTTTGACATCTACACAGCGGGCGGCGTGCTTGCATTTGCCGCCTGTTTCCAGCAATTCCCTGTCAGGACCTTTCAATTTAAGCCAACGATAATGACCTGTGAGGACCTCAAGGGCAATACCGTAGATCGAATGCACAGAGATCTATGTATTTATTCCCTAAAATCCGATCCTAAACTCGTATTTATAATGCATGTGTAGACACTCCTGTACAGTCACAATTTGGGTAATTGTTTGTGCACAGCTAATGCTATTAACCCTTTGAGTGCCAGAGGGGGTATCCAACGCATTGCAAAGCTGTGTAGCATTCAGGGATGTAAAATTCCCATGCAAAGGGTAGATGTTGACGTAATAATGGGAAAAAGGAAAATCAATATTTTACACATACAAACACATGCACATTTCAGAGTTCATCTTGCCTAGTAAAGCAATGGTACTCGTGCCAAGAGGGACTTTATTGAAGAATTATTGCAGATGTGCATTTCTTGTGTGCAGTCCTTTCACGGCCTGAGATTTTCTGGTGGCAGTGTTGCTGTAGCGGTCTATGAAGTGTTATTGCCAGCGCAGAAGTTGCTCAGTTCAGTTTCCTGCCCTGCGATATTCAGGACCACCATAGACGCTCTGTGTCAGGCTTGAAAGTGAAATGCGGGAGTTCCTCAGACTTTAAGAATTATGTCTGGTGGAGCCCACTGGGACAGATCATTCAGGATATAGAGCACTGGGTTTTATAGCTTTACTATAAAAGGATTTTTTTTTTTTTGTACCCCTCTGGTACTCAAAGGTTTGAAGGGGGTTAAATGGGGAAAAAAGTAATAATGAACAGTGTAGGCAATTTGTCTTGCATTATGCTAGTGAAGAAAAAAAATAAGTAAAGTCAAAAAGGTTACTGAGTTTTTTTAGCGTGTGTCACAATATTTAAAGGGATAGTAATATTTCACAACAAAAGCAGCTTCTATTAATCTTCATTGTATCTGGCACATGGAGGGTGTTATTTCAATACTGTCAGAGTGGTAATTGAATGATAAAGTATACCCCTCCCACCCCTTTTACTGATGTTACACTGCTCACCTCATAACAGACAGACTGTCCGGATGGATCACAGAGGGACAACCTTCAGTGAGCATAAGGGAGAACCTGAAAATCCTGTCAAGAGGGAAAACCCTTTTCCTTATGCTCACAATAAGAATATTGTGCCTTGCTGAGGTCTGTCTGGTCAAGAGACCAGATTCCACATCTGAGGGGAGGCAGCTTACACTAGGTAAAAGGGGTGGGAGGGGGTACTTTATCATTCAATTACTCTTGAACTACAACTCTGACAGTATTGTAATAACGCTCTCTATGGCCCAAATACTATGAAGATTAATTGGAGCTACTTTTTTGTGAAACATTACTATCCCTTTAAATTTTGTATAGCATGGTAGGGGTTTAGTCCCTTTCCCATTGACCCTTTATTCCTCAATAGAGAAGAGGCTGAGCAGTCTGCCATAAACCTGTACCACTGTATGTTCTGCACTTTACAGCAGTGTAGGGAGATAAATGTGCTTATCTGGGTTGGACAGATGAGAGTTGTTATTAATCTAATATTTCTTCTTTTCTCTTAGGCCCTATGAGAGAAAGGGAAAGCTGATGATGCCTGAGCACGACAATGGATTTCTCCTTTTCTTTCATGCAAGGGATCATGGGAAACACAATCCAGCAACCCCCTCAACTCATCGACTCTGCCAACAACCGGCAGGATGATGCCAACAGTAGCGACCAGGCTGACGAGGGTGGGCACACACCCTACGACTCGGGCCTGCAGCCGGACTTCCAGTACCCCACTCCCACCACTGAGGACTTGCCGCCCCTCACGAACGGATACCAAGCCTCACTGGGGTATGAGCCACAGGGCAAGTACCAAACGTATTCTCAATTCCCCAACGGCTCTGCCAATGGTTACGGCACCAGGAACTTTACCGCACTGGAGTATTACCATCTGGAGACGGCAGCCTTACGACCCCATGAAAGCATGGACAAAGCCTCTCCACCCCAGCCCACTTCCCCTCCCACCCTTCTTCAAGCTCCCCCATCCTCCACCACAACCCCACAAAAGAAAACTGGCTCCCCAGAGATCAAGTTGCGGATCACTAAGACCATCCAGAATGGTCGGGAGATGTTTGAATCCTCCCTATGTGGGGATCTCCTTCATGAATTCCAAGCCAGCGAGATCGCCAGGAAGAAGCACGAACGGAGGAGAGAAAGGAGGGAAAAAAGGAAAAAAAGCAGCCGCCATCACCATCATCATCACCACCACCATCACCATCATCAAGAGGAAGCAAAGACTGAAGAACAGCAGCCATGCAAGATCCAGAAGCTAGAGCCTGCAGAGGAGGAGAGTGTAAGTGTTACTGCACTTCCCATATTAACCCTCTGAGTGCCAGAGGGGCGCACTGCTTTGCGTAACACACTGGCATTCAGAGGGCTGCAGTTATTAATTTGCAGACAAAGCAGTTACCTAAGGACAGGGTAGGCAGTCTTTGGTCCTCCCGCTGTTGGAGACTACAACTCAATCATCCCTGGTTTGAGATTATGGGAGTTGTAGCCCCTCCTCCACTGGAGGATCAGAGATGAATACCACTGAATTGGTTATGTGACCTGGGGCCGTATTCAGTGAAAGAAACAGAGAGAACCAAATGCATCATAGAACAAGTACAAATTCCCCAAATTTCCATGGACCTAAATGGGGCTTATAATTGAGCATTAAAGGGGATCTCTCACCCCTATAAAAGTTAGGCTTATTAGATACAGTATATAGCTATGATGTTGAAAACGTTATTTATTAATTTTTTTTTTTAAATATGCTGTTTGGGCTAAAACTATTGCTTTCAGAGTGCCCTGCTCATAGGCTCTCCTCCTATAACTCCTCCATCAGTGTATTGCTATTTGTTCAGAATATCTAGTCCATTCCATAGTATCTCTCCACATCCCGCTGTTACTTGGAGATGGATTGTAGCGCTGGTTTATATCTAGTCCGTTCCATAGTATCTCTCCACATCCCGCTGTTACTTGCTGCAAGGTTTATATCTAGTCCGTTCCATAGTATCTCTCCACATCCCGCTGTTACTTGGAGACGGATTGTAGCGCTGGTTTATATCTAGTCCGTTCCATAGTATCTCTCCACATCCTCTGTTACTTGGATATGGACTGTAGCGCTGGTTTATATCTAGTCCGTTCCATAGTATCTCTCCACATCCCGCTGTTACTTGCTGCAAGGTTTATATCTAGTCCGTTCCATAGTATCTCTCCACATCCCGCTGTTACTTGGAGACGGATTGTAGCACTGGTTTATATCTAGTCCGTTCCATAGTATCTCTCCACATCCTCTGTTACTTGGAGATGGACTGTAGCGCTGGTTTATATCTAGTCCGTTCCATAGTATCTCTCCACATCCCGCTGTTACTTGCTGCAAGGTTTATATCTAGTCTGTTCCATAGTATCTCTCCACATCCCGCTGTTACTTGGAGACGGATTGTAGCGCTGGTTTATATCTAGTCCGTTCCATAGTATCTCTCCACATCCCGCTGTTACTTGCTGCAAGGTTTATATCTAGTCCGTTCCATAGTATCTCTCCACATCCCGCTGTTACTTGGAGACGGATTGTAGCGCTGGTTTATATCTAGTCCGTTCCATAGTATCTCTCCACATCCTCTGTTACTCGGAGATTGTAGAGCTGGTTTCTTTTGCTTGCTCAGGATATGAATGTAAAAATGTTTTCATTATAAAAGTTTACTCGTCCTTTTATCCCTTGAATGCTATAGAGGTCTCAGGCGTGTTACTTCACAATACATTGGAAACCTCTCTAACATTTAAGGGGTTAAAAGCCCAATTTTAAATAATTGGGAATGTTCATTTCTTCCATGAGGTGCAGTAGGTGTGCTTACTTGATACAGACCCTTGCTTTGCAATGCATTCCATACCCCTCTGGCACGCAGAGGGTTAAAGAATAGAACATGTCATTTTGTCACTTGCACCGACCATATAATAGTGATGTCATCCATCTAAGGCTCTCCAGCCTCTGGTTAGGGCAAGATGTTTGAACTTGTAGCTCATTAACAGTTGGAGGGCTTGGCCTCACTTGCTTAAAAGCATAATAGTTACAATGTAAATAAAAATATGTTGTAGGGTTTACCCCCTGAGTAAAACAAGGATACTCCCACTGCTGAAAGGTGTTGTCTTCAAAAGTTATTACAGCCCAGACTTGATTTTGTTTAGGTGCAATATCACAGTGGCCTGAAATGTTAGAGTGGTGCTGTTACTACATCAGCCTATGGAGATTTTTGGTCAAGTGACCAGATCTGTTTATAGGATGGCGTAACAACAGCGCCACTGTACAGACTTCAGGCCAGTGAGATATTGCGCCTAAAAAAATGTTAAGATGGCCTGAAGTCTGTACAGTGGCGCTGTTGTTACACCATCCTATGGACAGATCTGGTCACGTGATCAAAAATCTCCATAGGCTGATGTAGTAACAGCTCCACTGTAATATTTCAGGCCACTGATATTGCACCTAAACAAAATCAAGTCTGAGCTGTAATAACTTTTAAATAAAACATCTACAAGCATTGGCAGTACTCTTGTTTTACTTGGGGGGGATAAACTCTACAATATTTTATCAAGCATTCAAAATGTCACTGTTATTATTCTCTTAATGCCTATCTTGTACTGAGCATTTACACCATTAAGCATGATTCTGCTGTCACCAGGTCACTTTGCTGTTACATGGGACTGCACATTTAACAAAGTTATTATGGGTTATTTTGGTGCTACATAGGACTTTCTGTCCATGAAACCTGTTAAACTTGATGCTGCTGTCCTTGGGTCACTTTCTGTGCTGGACTGTCCCTTTAACCCTTTCAGTGCCATTGCATTGCATATCCCTTTGGTACTGAAAGGGTTAACAAATTTAAAATGTAATTGATGTTTGCTGCTACATTTTGTACTGTCCCTTTAAGCGTGTGTTGCAGTAGTAAGATAAGGTTGTCACTACATTGTAAGTTACATTGTTTACAGTGCAGACGTGTCACAGAACGTTACATTTTTCCACTGTGTTAAGACTTAAAGTGATAGTAACGTTTCACAAAAACAGCAGCTCCAATTAATCTTCATGGTATTTGAGCCATAGAGAGTGTTATTTCATTACTGTGGGCATTGTAGTTCAAGAGTAATTGAATGATAAAGTTTCACCCTCCCAGCCCTTGTACCTAGTGTAAGCCGCCTCCCCTCAAATGTGGAATCTGGTCTTGAGACCAGACAGCTCACATCAAGGGACAATCTTCTTACTGTGAGAACAATGAAATCTCTGCCCCCCTTGACAGGTTTTTCAGCTTTTTCCCTTATCTTAATTGAAGATTGTCCCTCTCTGCAAACTACCTGGACACCTCCCTGCTGCTCTGAGATCAGCAGCGTTACATCAGTAAAAGGGGCGGGAGGGGGATACTTTATCATTCAATTGCTCTTGAACTACAACTTTGACAGAATTGAAATAACACTCTCCAAGGCCCAAATACTATTAAGATTATTTAGAGCTGCTTTTATTATGAAACATTGCTATCCACTTAAAGGGACAATGTCACCCAGAAACAACTTCGTTGATTTTGAAAGAGCTCTAAAACCTCTCTATGTTGTAGTTGCATTTTTTATTTAGAAAAGTTGGTTTTCAGTTATTCACCTATATTGATTATGCTAATTAAAGGGGATGTATCACCTTACTAAAAGTTTCCCTTATTCTCTTTCTTGTACCTACTCTAACAATGGTGTCATTTAAAAAAAAAAAGTGATAGAAATTGAGTTTGACAGCTTACTTCACGGCTTCTCCTCATTCTGATAGGTACCATTGTGCTGATGAGAATACAGGAGAGATCCTCCTCCCCGCTGGTCTGTCACTAAACTGGAGAACTCTCATTGGCAGAGATTGATATCTAGCCAATTAGAGTTCTCCAGCTTACTGACAGACCAGTTCCTGTCTTAGCACTACATTAAAGCGAAACTACCTCTATAGGTAAAGTCACCCATCAATAAATAGGCAGATGGCAACTAGCTTAATAATAGTTTTATTACCTCTCACAACGACCGTATTCTATGGAAATCCTTAATCTTCCGAGACCGAAGCCAGGTATCGTCACAGACATCTTATCTGTGTACCTGAGCTGTTAGTCCCGGTCTCCCTTCAGAAGCACTGCAGTGACCCGAAAGGCACTGGAAGGGACTGACTGCACTAACCTGGACATCAGTCTCAGAAGATTAAGAATTTCTTTAGAATCCTGTCGTCGTGAGAGGTAATATAACTATTATTAAGGTAGTCGCCACCTGCCTAATTATTGCAGGGTGACTTTACTTCTGGTGGTAGTTCCGCTTTAACTTTCTCACTGACGCTGCACTGCAATTCATTGCTTACCTCCCACAGCACTGAAAGGATTAAATATCAGGGCTGACAGGAAGTGCCTGCAGGACCATAATCTGTACCAGTGGTTCTCAGCCCGTGCCCTCAGTGGCTACTAACAGGCCAGGATTTGAGAATTTCCTTTTAAGAACACATGTGAGTTAATCAATATGACTGTGCCTCTGATCAACACACTTGTTGTTCTAGCAGGGAAATCCCTAAGTCCTGGCCTGTTAGTGGCCACTGAGGGCATGTGGTTGAGAACCTCTGATCTCTACATCTAAATAACTTGAAAACTAGCTTTCTACCTTTAACTAGCTTAAGCAAAAATATATTGGGCAACATATAGAGGATTTTGGAAGCATTATTGTTTTAGGTGATTGTGCATCTTTAACCCTTTGAATGCCAGAGGACACCCCTCTTGCATTCATAGGGTTAAAAAAGAAATGTGTCACAGGAACTGCTGTTTTTAAACCAGTAAACAGGTCACTGGATTGGATGACTTTGCTGGTACATGGGACTGTCCCTTTAACTAAGCGATTCATAAACTGGGCGGTGTGAGGCACTTCCGAGAGAGAAAAAAAAAACCTAATGTTCAGATTGTGATCAGTCAGTGGTTTGGGAAACGTTGATATATATAAAAAAAAAAAAAAAAAAAAAGTTAGCCGCATCGTCAGCAGTGTGTGTCCTTTTGATATGTGTACCTTGGCAGGGAGCCAAAATATATTAATATGGAGTAATGCCTGCAGTAACGAAATATGTAATGAATTAATTTCCTCAAAATACATTTACAGAGTTACAGATATGCAATTTCATTATATAAATATGTATGCAAAATATTCCATTAACGTAATTAAAGCGGTCCTATCACCCCAAATAAAGCCCCCCCCAATAATTATTCATACAGCGATGAGCATAGAAATAGTAGAATTATCCAACATAAGTCCAGCGTTATTAAGAAATCCTACTTGATCAACAGTCAGGCATCAGCGCAGACATCTTGCCTTAGAGACATCTGTGTGCCTGCACTGTCTGTCCCAGTCTCCTCTAGGAGGCGCTGCATTGTACCTTAAGGTAACAGAAAGGGACTGACAGCTCAGATGCCTCTAAATCAAGAAGCCTGCCCATCAGTCTCAGATCAGGTAGGATTTCTTAACAATGCTGTACTCATCCTGGATGGTAATACTAAAGCTGATCGCTATATGAATAATTATTAGGGGAGCTTTATTTGGGATGGTCCACTTTATTAAAAGGGGTATCGTGGTGTGGAGAGTAATGTGGAACCTTTGGGAAGCACTGCTTTAACCATCTGAGTGCAAAATGGGTTCACAACTCACTTTTCAGCAATGCATCACTCACCTTTCTGGCACTCAAAGGGTTAAACCAAAGGTGGACAAAATTAACTTTGGTGTCAGATGTTGTCGGAGCCAGTTAAGGGGTGCATGCACACAGGCATATATAAAATACTCCAGATATTTTGGGGCAAGTAATGGGGATGTAGGTTCCCTGGCTATACCTCTCCTGAGATTGTTTCCGTGTGACTGAACATGTCCCGAGTTACTGCTCCAGGACTGACTGAAGTTATCGCTTGTACCAGTGTGCCAGGACACGATTCATATTGGGATTTCCTGGCCGTCGTAAGTTGTGTGTGTGTGGGGGTTATTAATTAGAGGGGGTTAGTTCTCCTTTAAACTGACCGTAACACTTAAGATGTTAAAAAAAAAAAAAAAAGTTTGATTCAAAAGTGATTGCAGATCAGACGTACATTTTCTCGGTACAATGGCCTGAAATGGTACAGTGGCGCTGTTGCTACATCATCCTGTGGAGATTTATGGTTACTTGACCAGAGCTGTCCATCGGATGGTGTAGCAACAGCGCCACTGTACAATTTCAGGCCATTGTGATATTGCACCTAAAAAAGAAAGAAAAAAAACAGTTTTGATCTGTAATAAAATTTAAATAAAACCTCTCTCAGCAGTAGGAGTACCTTTTGTTTTACTCAGGAGAATAAAGCCTACAAAATATATTTTAAGTATTACTTTCCCTTTAAGGGATGGTATTGTCTACAATAAAGGAGATCTCTGAGTCTTCTCTGTCATAAACATAACACTTTGCACTATGTTTATTAACTTTTCTGCAGTTCAGAAATATCACCCCTATACAAGTTTAGCTTATTTTAATCCCTGTCTAGCGATAAGCTTAAATCGTTTGTTATTTTTGTTTATAAAAAAAAAAAAAAAAAAATGCTGCGGTGAAATCTACATTGTTGAAATCGAGCCTGCGCCTTATGTCCAGACAGACTGCAGGAACGGCTCTGCACCGCAGTCTGTCAGTCTTCTGTTCCTCCCCAAGCATGGTCTTGTTCCAGCCTCCTCCTATAACAGAGGAGTTCTCCATATAAGCTGAATGGAACACGAACATGATTGGGAAGGAACAGAAGAAGACTGACAGACTGCGGTGCCATACCCACAGTCTGTCCAGAAGTAAGGCCGGCTCAAAAGGGACTGACAGCGCAGGCGCACGGACGTCACTGTGATGAGATGTCCGTGCTTCCTGCTCCTGTGAGCATCCCTAAAATGCCGAAATCTTCAGAACCGGGTAATATTTCTGGCGACTAGCGCTACTAAGCAGCTAGTCGCCAGATGAAGAATCAATCAAGCTTAAGTTATTGCTGGGTGGTAGTTCCCCTTTAATTAGAATGATCTACAAAGTGTGTCTGGGGGCAGACATGAGTAAAAGGGGCTGGGGGGGGGGACTTTAAAAGCTTATAAATCTTAACATATATATTTACTGCCATTCATTTAATTTTTTCATAATAACAATATTAAACCGTCTTAATTCCAGGTATTACTTTACCTTTAAAGGGATGGTAATGTTTCATAATAAAAGCAGCTCTAATTAATCATCATAGTATTTGGACTTTGGAGAGTGTTATTTCAATTCTGTCAGAATTGTAGTTCAAGAGTAATTCAATGACAAAGTGTCCCCCTCCCTCCCCTTTTACTGATGTCACACTGTTCAGCTTGAGCAGAAGGGAGGTGCCCAGGTAGATTGCAGAGAGGGACAATCTTCAATTAAGATAAGGGAAAATCCTGAAAAGCTTGTCAAGGGGGGCAGGGCTCTCATTGTTCTCATAGGAAGAAGATTGCCCCTTGCTGTTATCTGTGTGGTCTATGGACTGCATTCCACATCTGAGAAGAGATGGCTTACACTAGGTAAAAGGGGCGGGAGGGGAAACTTTGCTTGTGAATATCTCTTAAACCATAAAGGTTTGAGGAATAAGACATATCATTCTTCATGTTTTTTTAATGCCTACAAAATAAAATAAAGATAAAACGAAGTATTACTATCCCTTTAAGTTTGCCCCTCATTGCATATGTCCGTTCCCAGGACTGAATTCCAGCTCTAAGGGGAGGCAGCCAGAAGGGGGGCGGTAGGGGGATCTTTTTACATTTAATATGTTTTGAACTACAGAAAAGTTAAGTTATCAAACATAGTGCAAAGTGTTATGTTTACCACAGAGAAGACTCTGAGATCTCCTTTATTGTAGACATTACTATCCCTTTAAGCACGTGTAGACCAGTCATAGTGACCAAGCCACTGATTGCCCTTCAGTTATCAAACAAAATAATCCTTGACCTTGACCTAAGGAGTAAAGTTGAGAGCCGGTGGGTATGGGGTCAGGGTTTGTTAACCTTTTGGCTCTCTACAGGTGTGTTGGGGATGATGGAATTTGTAGTTCTCAACAGAGCCAAAGTTTGCCTATGCCTGGGTTAGCTGCAGCCTATAATCTAGCTGTGTGTAGAGCTGTGCACAGGTAAAGCCACTTATTACACCCTTTCCACTCCATGACTTCCACCTTGCTGAGTGTACCAACTGCACCATAGGGCAGGGGTGGAACAGTCTGGAAAGCCCGGGCTCCTAAAAGCCTCGCTTCTGGTTGGTTCCATTGTCATAGGGAACACGTAATCATTCTCACAATTCCCATTGAGTTTACATGGGTATTTTAAACCTTTCAAGGGGATAAAGTCCCCATTTAAATCAATAAGAAATATGTATTTGTTTCCCTCCATTGCAGTTTGCCCCAGAACTGGACCACTTTTACTTGGTATGTGATCTGCACTGTGTTTCCATAGCAACCCCAGTCTTGGCTGGAATAGGAAAATGGGAATCCTCCTAATGTTATCCCTCTATGCATTCTCATGCTGTACATCACAGCTTTTAGGATTGCCTGTGTTGCACTGTTCATTTACAATCAAGTTTTGTTTGATTTGAATAAGAAGAAAAAGTCATTCCCACGATTCAGATAGGAATTGTGATTATTTAGAAATAAATGCCTTTATTTTTTAAAGGGACATTAACTCTATCAAATATATCCTTGTTACCGTAAAATAAATAGAATTGAATAAATAGAAAGGTGTCCTGGTGTTTAACCCTTTAAGGACCAGAAAAATCTGAGATGGATTACACTTAAAAGTATAGTAATGTTTCACAAAAACAGCAGCTTCCAAAAATCTTCATAGTATTTGGGCCATAGAGAGTGTTATTTCAATACTGTCAGAGTTGTAGTTCAAGAGTAATTGAATGATAACATTTCCCCCTCCTCCCTTTTACCTAGTGTAAGCCACCTCCCATCAGATGTGGAATCCAGTCCATAGACCAGACAGATCGCAGCAAGGGACAATCTTGTTACTGTGAGAACAATGAAAACCCTGCCCCCATTTACAGGTTTTTCCATTATGTTAATTGAAGATTGTCCCTCTCTGCAATCCACTTGGACACCATCCTGCTGTTCTGAGGTAAGCAGTGTTACATCAGTAAAAGGGGCGGGAGGGGGGGACTTTATCATTCAATTACTCTTGAACTACAACTTTGACAGTATTGAAATAACACTCTCCATGGCCCAAATACTATGAAGATGAATTGGAGCTGCTTTTATTATGAAACATTACTATCCCTTTAAGGACCGGAGCAATTCTGACCTTTTTCCCTATGGTTTTGTTCAAGTGTTTTCCCTCTTAAGTTTTTATTCCAGCCACACAAATTGCATACTATTTTCCACTCACAAGTGGGGCTTACTTTTGATATCAAACTTAGATGGATTACACACCCTTTCTTTTATTAAAATTAAAAAAAAAAAACAGTGAAAAAAATGTAAAAAAAACAAAAAAAAAAAACACACAATTTTTATTGGTTCTATTTTATTGGTTTTATTGGTTCTCTTGTGATCGTTTGGGCCCAATGGATTAATTTTTTATGGAGGCTGTAATAAAGGTATGACTGGTCATTCATACCCGCAAAATGTTCAGCTTTAGGGTGCACTGTACCTCTCGGACAGAAATACCCATGTCTTTGTGGTGTGTATATTACTGTGCTCCACATTTAATAAAACTCACAATAAACTTTAATAAAACTTCAGTATTTGTGTTTTAAAATAGTATGTGTAAATTAAAAACTTTCATCTTGTTTCTACACATTGATGTAATAATATGAAGAGGTGTCAGTAAGTCATGCAGTGACCTACACTTAATATTGCTCCAGCACTTCATGGGTTAATGCCCCATCTCTGGTCATTTTTATTGGATTTTTGCTCTGTTCTCTGCCTCTTTCTCCCCGTTATTCTCATAATAAGGAAGAGAGAGGCAGAGAACAGTCACAAAGGCAATGTGTAAAACACTTTGCCTTTGTGAATGAAAAAGACGCTACATATGATCATTGTAGGAGTGATCACATGTACCGCCAAAGCAGAGAATGACTGAAACTGAGCACTGCTATCATTACCCTATGATGTGCCAGGACTGTCATTGGTCCTTATGGGAAGTTTACCCATGACAGTCCTGGCGTGTCATGGGTCCTTAAGGGGTTAGTGTGGTTTGTATAGGTTATGCAGAAGCCAGTACAAGATATGCAAATTATGTAACCCAATGGTTGTTGGTGTTTGTTTGGTTTGGTTTGTTTGGCCTTAAATCAATACGGTTTTTCAGAATTAATACTGTACCTATGGTGGTGTTGGGTAACTACAAAATTACTGGTGGTTATTTCTAAATGTGGCATATAGAATCCACTGAGCAGTTGCACTTTCTACCTCTGTACAGACAGCAGTATGTGACTGACCCTGCAGTTAGTCAGTATTATTTGCTTACTACATTGTGCTTGTCAGCCAAGTTTAGCGCAGCTCTATAGTGTACTGCTCAAACAGAAGAAAATATCAGCATTGATAAAATGGGTGTGAGTTCCATGTAGGGGAGTGGCTGGCTCTCATGGGAACTGACTAATATATGTATATCTATTTTAACACTTTGCGAGCCAGACCAATGTAATGGACACCCCACTGGCACGCAAATCATTAAGGACCAGAGGGGTGCACAGTGCATGCAGAGCAATGCATTGCACACCTCTCTGGTAATTAAAGGTTAACTCTTTCACTACCAGAGGGGTAACAATTCAGACATGGTAAACAGTATACAGGTAAGGGAACATTTAGAAAGCATTGACCACAATATAGTGTCCTTTCAAATGTGTTATGAGAAACCCATTAGAAAGGCTTAAACCAATTCAATTATAAAAAGGCTAATTTTACAAAGCAAAAAGCAGGATTAACCGTTTGAGGGCCAGACCAATGCATTGCAGAGCATAATAAGAAGCAGGCTTTTTATAGTGTTTGTCAGAAGGGTCATATGCCTCATTTAAAAAAACCCCCATAAAGAATGAAATAAAATATACAAACAAAAAATTAGGCTAGCTAAAATTGAAAATGAGAAAAGCAATTCAAACGACAGCAAGGAAAATCCTAGACAATTTTACATGTATATAAATAACAAGATTAAGGTTGATATGGGTCCTCTTAAAGGGATAGTAATGTTTTAAAATAAATGTAGCTCTGATTATCCTTTATAGTTTTTGGGCCACGTGGAGCGACATGATGTGTAGTTCCAGAGTTACTGAATTATAAAGTGTCCCCCTCCCGCCCCTTTTACCTATGTAAAGCTGCACAGCAAGACTGTCCGGATGGATCGCAGCAAGGGACAATCTTCTGTTAGCATAAGGAGAAACCTGCCCTCCTGTAAAAAGGGCCAGGGTTTTCCTTATGCTCACAGCCAGAAGATTGTCCCTCACTGTGAGCTGTTCGGTCAAGCGACCAGATTCTACATTGGCTTACAATAGGTAAAAAGGGTGGGGGTGGGGGATGACACTTCAGTTCAATTACTCTGGAACTACACATTGTAGAGAATGAGAATACATCTCTACGTGGCCAAAAAAACTATAAAGAATAATTGGAGTTGTATTTATTTTTTAAACATTACTACCCCTTTAAGGTTGAGACAGGTTAATTGATAAGTAAGGCTATGGCTGACACCTTTAACACATTTTTGTCTGTAAATACCTCTGTATAATTCCTTGGCAAGGCCTCCTTGTATAGAGTTCAATTTGGGGCACCAGCTCTTAAAACAATCATTATTGAACTAGAAAATGTACAGAGACGTGCAACAAAACAGATAAAGGGTTAAATAGAGACTATCCAAACTGGGTTTGTTTACAGTGAGAAGAGACATCTAAGGGGTGATATGATTACTATTTACACATATACTAGCAGTCAATACAAAGAACTGTCCAAGGGACTATTCACTCAAAGAGATGAGCAAAAAAAACAAAAAAAAAAACAAGAAGTTATCCATTAAGACTAGAAGAAAGGAGCTTTTGACTAAAACCAGGGAGGTCTCTTCTCTAATGTAAACACACCTAGACTGACTACTTTCTCAATAGCTAACATCTACCAATTCATTTATCAGTTTTTTTTTGTGCATGACTGCACCTTTTCCCAGAGCTGTAATCCATATTTTAGATGAGGTCTTGCCAAGAATTTATAAAAAGGCAGAATTAAATTTGGTATTGTGCATCTATACCCCTTTTATACATGATAGTATCTTACTGGGTCTTGTAGCGACTGACTGACATTAGGTCATCAAGTGACCAAACCTTCTCACCCCTAGTTCTGCCCCAGCACCTACTGTTAAATCAAAAGTGCCCCCCCCCAGCCATTTGATGTTATGGGGGCTCTCTGCTTTTGTCTTCCTTATGATCACAGTAAGTAGGAGAGAGCAATACCAACATGCCATTCCTCAATTAGCATACACTATCATTCTATCCCAAAAGCTAGTATTCTAAAGAAAAAATGGCTACATATTGGTGATTTATTGGTTATTTTTAGGTCAGAGGGTCTCTTTATCATGATAAATTAAGGTTTTTTCATTCCTTGTACTTGGACAGTGGTGCAGATTATGACAATGTTCTGATTGCTCTAGTTCATGTGAAATTATATTATAAAGTGTCCCTCTCCCGCCCCTTCTACATGCGTCACTCTTCAGTTCACAGCAGAAAGCAGTCCGGATAGCGTGTGACAAGGGGCAATCTTGTATCAGTATAAGGAAAAAGCTGCCCTCCTTCATCAAGGGTGGACAGGGTTTTCCTTATAGTGATAGAAGGAAGATTGCCCTTCGTTGTGATCTGTCAGGTCCAATGACTGTATTTCAGATCCGAGAGCAGACTGCTTGACGTACGTAGAAGGGGCGGGAGGGAGACACTTTATAATATAATACCACATGAACTAGACCAGTTAGAACGTTGTCATAATGCTCTGCACTGTTGTCTATGCATAAGGAATGAAAGAACCGTATTTTATCATGAGACATTACTATCCCTTTAATGTGTTTTGTACCTCCTATTACTTTTAGTGTCAAATGTTTGAGCAGTGCATTGGCTTGGCCTTGAAGTGGTCTGCTGTGTTTTATTCTGAGTGTTTTTTTTTTGCATATCTTTGTTTCCAGTGAAAGTGGTAAAAGTTTTAAAGCAGCAGCTTTTACAATCAATATCTGCCAGGTTACAAGTAAACCAAGGACAAGCCTTATTTAAAGGGATAGTAATACTTAATTATTACTCTTCCCTATATTAAAGTCCTATTATAAATAAATGTATTGCCCCCAGTGTCCTCTCTCAAACCTTTATGGTTTGAGAGATGATCGCTCGTAAAGTTGCCCTCTCCCTTTAATGGATTAAATTGAACTGAGCCCACATATCTGTAGGAGGGCACTCTGTCATCCGTTAACCACTGTGTGTGTGGGGTCTGTCTGTCTGTGGGCAGGTGGGTCTGGTCTGTGTGCGCACGCACACCTGCGCGGGTGCGTTCTTAGGTCTGTGTGCGGGTCTGTCTGTGTGTGTGCGTGTCTGCATAGTGTGGCACACACCTTTGTCACTGACACCTGTCTCATGCACCCACAGATGTGTTACACAGAGACAAACACTTATGTTGCACAGAAAACAGCGCATGTTATAAACACACAGATGTGTTACACAGAAAACAGCGCATGTTATAAACACACAGATGTGTTACACAGAAAACAGTGCATGTTATAAACACACAGATGTGTTACACAGAAAACAGTGCATGTTATAAAAGCAAGGTTTTAAATGTTAATAAGCAAACAAATTATTTAGAGCAAGATCAAAGTATTTTATTGTAAACCTATATTGTGTAAATTAAAGGGGAACTTTCACATGTCAGCTCAGTATAATGGTAAATGTAGCTTGCTGTAAGGATAGATCAGATAAACACCACTATGAAGGGAAGCGTGAACATGCTCCCTGGGACAGCTGGGAGGGAGGTGGGGAATCCTGTGCCGCTGGCATATCGGCATATCTTAAGAAGTACGGAAGTAAAAATTTAAAAAAAAAACAAAAAAAACCCCCCCCCCACAAATCTTAGTATAGTTTTAATAACTTAAGCCAAGGCTCAAAATTTCCACTAGCCAATGGCGAGTGAAAATGTAGCCCTGGCGAGTAGAAATTCAGCCATGGTGGGTATGTAATGGATTGCAGTGGCGAGTAACTTTTCAGGTCTGGCTAGTTGCAAAGGACTTAAAATTATAAGCCCTGTCTTAAGTACTTGGCCAAAAGTGGTATTTAGGTCTCAGTCACACTTGGGAGGTATTCTAACGCTGTAGTTAGCGGAGGAGTGCAAAAAGCATTGTAAGTGAGCTCCTTGCACAACCCTGTACACGTGCAGAGTGCGTTCTTGCATTATCAGTGTACATGTGAATGTGGCTGCTCCCAGCTGTACTGTGATCTGCTGATGGACGGCTGTGCTCTGGTGCTTCAATGCCCCTTCCTGAATTAGGAGACGGTTGGGAAAATGCGGGCAATTTCAATTGTTGCGAGGGAACAAGTGGCTTGGGGAACGCAGACTGAGAACCAACATTTCTTATGGCAAGTATTCCCAGGCAAGGATTGCTGTTACCATAGGAAGGCAGAAATGTGTCACGTACTGAAGTTAGATGTGTGCTAGGAAGCATGCAACTGTGTGTGACGAAATCCTGAACTGCATTCAGCCCAGAACCTTTTATATGTTGACATTTTGTATTTGAGATGGCTGTGTTCCACAGGTGTTAACGCTTTGAGTATGAGAGGGGAAACTTGTTGCAGAGATTTTGACAGGAGTGGCCAAGGGGCCCTAGGCCCCCTATCAAAATCACACACCCCTGTATTTTTACACTGGCAGTCAGGAGGATATATGTATATCTCCTCCTTGCAGCCACCCTGGGGTGTGTCGGGCACATCCAGAGAATTTGTGGTCACATGACCACATTCTCTTGTATAGTATCGTATAGTATAGTATAGTATAGTGTGTGTGTTGGAGATTCTTCTTCTTCGGAGGTGGACACTGATGAGGACATGGATTCTTCCCTATCTTTTGGGATTCATTTTGAGCAACAGCGTTGTCCCTTGACTGAGGGGCTTGCCAGAGCAGTTTGAAAGACTTAGCAGGTGTCCGAGCCTTCTGACTCTGGGTCTTCCAACGGCGCAAAAATGGATTGCCCATTTTTCACCCCCATCATTCTTTGGACCAGGTTATCATGGAAGACGCTTGATAGGAAACTGTTCCTTATTAAACTCATTTCCAGCTTGTTCCCTTTCTCAGATGAGGCCATTTCCCAGTGAGCTTACCCCCCCGAGTAAAACAAGAGTAATGAGATACTTTGTTCAAAATTTGTTAAATCTTTAACATTTAACTGCAAATTCTATTGTAGCCAGAAGGTGGCATATCCATATGCCTTAACCCTTTGAGTGCCAGAGGTATCCAACACATTGCAAATCAATGCATTGGATACCTTTCTGGCACATAGAGAATTAAGTAGAAAGACAGCTGAGCATGTATTAGGCAAACTAGCTGCACCTTTGATTTAAATGGACCTTTTAACCCCTTAAATGCTAGAGGTCTCAAACTCACTGCGAAACAATGCATTGGAGACCACTAGCACTCAAGCAGTTAGAAGCCAAATTAGATCAATGGGAATTTGTTTCTGCTGCCTGATACAGTTGGATTGCTCCTCTTCAGCTAAGTGAATATGGTGCATATTGTTTGCACTTGCATTGCATTTGCATGTTGATGATTGAACTAGTTGGTAGTGTGCAACAGTGGCCTTGTCTGAGACTGCACTAAGCCCTGCAGAATTGACTTATTCCCATGTATTCCCATGCAAGTGATTGTTACTTTACATTTGCGTATTGTTTAATTCATTGTTGGGCTAACTTCACTGGGAGTGCGGAGCCATTGTAAACAGACTTCATTTAGCTTAAACATAAATGCTCTTTTCTTTTCCCTCACAATGCCTTCTATTATTGACTTAAATAAATCAGAAGATTGCTACTGTACGCTTCAAAAGGAACAGAAAAAGGGAAAACACAATGTTAACCATTTAAAGGCCAGACAAGTGTGCGACGTTACATTGTATTAGCTTTCTTGTGTGTTGCCCTGGGTTCTGTAGTAAAATAGACCTTCATGTACCTGTATTTCTAGGGCTAGACGTTACTAGTACCCCAGTGATAAACATAGAGGAACAGTATAATTCTTTGTGACTTACTTGCTGGAATTTTTCTACTAGTCACAGACTAGTATAAAGCCCCGCTGGCCACTTCTGTGAAAACACCCCATGCATTGACCTATAGGAGTGCAAGGATAGAGGATATTCCAATAACTTCTTATTACTGCTGCCCCAGGCAAAAGTGTTGGTCACATGACCCACTTCTTCTTGGTCGCATGACCCACTTCTTCTTGGTCGCATGATCCACACACACACACATATATATAATATATATATAAAAGTACCTTAGGGTTTATTTGCTTAAAGTGACAGTCAATCTAATTTTTGACATTACAAGTGTGTAATCTATAAAGTCAAAACTTTTTTCAACAAATTTTTTCATTTTTTTTTGTTCCTGACAAGGCTCTGCCTGAATTGGTGTTTCCAAGGAGCTGTCAGACACTGTATAGGCAGGGATAGCGATTCAGCATTGCACTTGTAGCCCAGCACTCAGTGGGCAGTTCACCCTGTAGTGCATCAATGTTCAGCATACTGCCTGAGAGCAAAAAGTGCTTTGTCTGATGTGAAGTGTGTGCCATTAAGTGTGTATCCATTAGCTAGTACACACAAACTAGGGGGTCAGATAGGTCCTTACCAACTGTATGAAACTACCGGTGTGTGATTGATGCCCTCCACTTCTCAGGAATTGCTGTCTGTTTAATATCTATTTAATATCTATCAGACTTCATGTATGAAACAAACTGGATCAAATCAACTGTATACATTTTCCCATTCATTTAAATGGGGCTTTTAACTCCCTGAATGCTAGAGCATTGTTTCTCAACTCCTGTCCTCAGGACCCACTCACAGGCCAGGATTTGATGATTTCCGTGTTAGAGCACAGGTGAGTTAATCAATGTGAATGAGCCTCTGATCACCACACCTGGGCTCTAGCAGAGAAATTCCTAAGTCCTGACCTGTTAGTGGGTCCTGAGGGCAGGAGCTGAGAAACGCTGTGCTAGAGGGTTGCTAGTGAATTGCTTTGCAATGCATTTGAGACATCTCTAGCAATCGAGTTAAAAACCCCATTTGAATCAATGTTTTAAGAACTTGTATTCCTCCCTTGTGGGAGGTTTGTGCCATATTTGCTTTTATACTTGAGGCCATCGATCAGAGCTGATCAGTGAGTAGCAATAAGCCTAGAATTGTGCACTTGTGTGCAAGAAAATGGGATCAAACTTTTTAATCCTTTCAGTGCCAGAAAGGTAACCAAAGCATTGCAAAGCAATGCGATGGTTACCACTCTGGCACTGAAAGGGTTAATCAATATTTTTGAATAGCCATTGCTATAATTCACAATATAGTTCCAGCGTGGGTATTACAGTATACAGTCTGCTGTTCTCATGTATGTTTGGGTACTAGGTTGCATTTTGCTAGTTGCTATAGCAAACTGGTACGTGGGGTTTATTGAGTTTTGGATTACCCTACCACCCTTCCTAATTCTGGATTCCCCTACCACTGCACCTATCTCGGTCTCCCTGCATTTTGGATCCCACCAGCTGTAGGGGGCTGCTTTTCCAGTTGTTAGAAAAACATAGTAACGTAGTAAATTAAGTTGAAAACGACACAAGTCCATCAAGTTCAACATTTGCCTCATAACCCAGAGACATTAGGATTATATAGCTTTCTTGCTGCCAAATAAGTTAGTCTTTGTCAGACCTTCCTGTTCTGCCTATTTATTTATACACAGTGTAATCCTGCATTTATCTAAGAACCCTTCTCTCCAGCATGTGCGTTCCTGTACCCACATCACTCTTTTTGGATAAGTAAAACAGGAGTGTGCCCTCCCCATGTCTCCTCTCCTCCTTGTTATGGCTGACTGTTACCCATCTAGCTGCCTGCTGCTGTTTTGTAGAGTCTACAGACCCAGTACTTATTAAAGGGCATTATGAGAATAAATGTTGTATGGCCTTTCATGTTGAGTAAATCATGGTCCCAGTGTTGGGAGATGTTTCATGTATTAGAGTTAACTTGGCATTTTTCAGAGCTTGAGTTCATGATGGTTTGCAGCCAGGTAGCGATGTTGCTGCATCAGTGTATGGAAAGCTTGTGTCTGTGGCACTTAGATTTGCACAGGGAGAATTAACAACAGCGCCACCTGGCTCCAAAAAATCTTAAACTTAAAAAAAAAAAAAAAAAAAAAAGTGCAAGTTTACTTTGTATTGACTTTTGAGAGAAGTGTCTCCCAGTATTAGGAGTACCCTTGTTTTACTCTCTAGGAAACGCCCTACAGCATAAGTAGTGTCATGATTAGAGATTTGTAGCCTCTGTAACCCATCTACAGTCTGCTCAGAATGCAGTAACCACTCAACATGAGCAAACCTTAGATAAGGTTATACGTGGACTTGCATTTGGTTCTTGTCAGCCATGTTAGTTTTCTGTTTCCATATTTACAATCATGTAGAGGTGGCAGCTCGTTCCTCTGCGTCCCTTCTTGTACAACAGCTCTCACTGAACCCTTATGTACTCTGTATGTCTCTTTACCACTATATATTGTAGGCTTTTGGGCAGGGACCTCACTTCCGGTGTTTCACTTTGCAAAGCACATGCAACCTAAAGCCCTAAATTGTAAAGCGCTGCATACACTTGTGTTGCTATATAAATACACACAGTCATTTATTCATCGTTAGCCGTTTTAGGGTCAGAGGAGTTGTAATCTAACAATGGCTGGAGAGCCACTTTTTTTCCTCTCCTGCTCTAGTGTAGGTAAGCATTGGCCTTTCTACTGTTGGAAACTACTACACCCATCATCCCTGACCTGCTAATTGTTGGTTGGGCACTGTAGAAGCTTAACCCTTTGAGTGCCAGAGAGGTATCCAAATCATTGCAATACATTTGGTACCTCTCTGGAACACAATGGTTTAATGGACTCATCCACAAAAGAAAAGATGAGCAGTTTTAGGGCAAACCAATTGTACATAGGGCAGTAACAAACCTTCTCCTAGGTTGCATTGCTTCTAATGGGGGGGGAGATGTTAAAGGAAAGAAAATTACAATTACATGAATGGGAAGTTATATTCCTCCTCCATGTTGTACTTGATTTCTGTAGCAGATAAGGTCCGTCATGCCCAACATATGGAGGGCTAAATGCTGCCCACACCTGCACCAGTGCTATGATGTGTGTAATTAGACTGGCAGTCTGTGGAGATGTAACAGGCCTTGTGTTTCTCTGCCCCCCAGGTACAGCAGCACTTACCAATTTCTCCACTCTCCCCCGAAGTCAGGACTGGTGGTTGGTTCCATGTGGGAGACTTGGTTTGGTCTAAAGTAGGGACATACCCTTGGTGGCCATGTATGGTGTCCTGTGACCCTCAGCTACACGTCCACAGCAAGATCAACTCCAGAGGTGAGGGGAGATGTACTGATGTTCTCTCTTTATGCGCCATTGGGAAACATGGCTCTATATAATGATATGGGATATCTCTGTAACCTAATAATGCACATGCTGTGCTGTACAACAATTCTTAGTATATCTATATGCTTTAAGGGGATAGTAATGTCTAGGTTTTACAGTAAGATCGATTCTCCTTTATACATTTGGATAACAATCTGTAGCTTCATAACCATCTTTCTCTGTCATCCAATACAGGTTACTGGTAACTTTGGTTAGGCGATCCACCCCTTTAAGTAGGCAGGAACAATTCTAGAAGTGAATGCAGGGGGTGGAGCCTACCTTCCCTCCTTGGCTGCAGCTAGCCAATCAGCTCCAGTAAGATTTGTTCCTTGGTGAAGACACATGCAAGAGAACAGTTCTGCTATAGTTTTAGCTAATTTTTCATTTTTCTGTTACAAATGGAATACCACCATTAGGCGGATTACCATAACTGACAATGCATTTAGACGTGGCTAGCTCAGTATCCAGGTGCTTTTTATGGACCTTAAGCCCTGGGGGGAACATCTTGGGTTCAAGTTATTTCCTCAGGAGTTGCCCACTGAGCCTTCTTCTTAACACATGGTAATCTGAAGACAGAAGATCTGCAGGAAAGGTGAGCAACCCTTTGAGTGCTGCATGTCCACATGTCCCACAGTGCCCCTCTGCTCAGGGGTTTTCCTTTGGAGTGCCTATTGCACACTCCTGCACTCATTGGGTTTATCTGTATGTCTGTTGGGTGTTTTAGAGCAAGTTTCTGTGGTAACTTAACCCTTTAGCTGCTGGTTTTGCATATTTTGGGGGTTTATTGGCACTTTCCCTACTGGGTTCAGTTTTTGGATCTGCTAACATGTTCTAGTGATGTTTCATGTAATTTTAATTCACAGTTTCAACTTTGCAAAATTTGTGCTTTACCACATAGACTTCTGTGAGACTGTACAGTTTGGACATATCTCTGCAACCACTCAATGTAGCGACTTCAGAGATGGCTCATTTTAATTGTCTGCCCTTGCTCTGTCATCCGGTTAACGTTTTGTGTGTGTTGGGGGATCAGGGTGATTCGGGCACTGTTGGGGTACTTTTTCTGGGAAAACTAAACTTCCCATGAGCGCTTGCTTCGGGCTCTGATTTCTGCGACAGCCATTTTGTGCCTTTTCCTGAACGACTATTCTATACAGGGCTTGGACTGTCCTTCTCTCCTCTGCAGATTAACCCTTTGCCTGCCAGAAAAGTGCATTTTAGCGATTTCTGGGGTGAAATTTTAATCTTTTACTTTAAACGTTTTGACACTGTGAGAATGTCTAACCCGATAGAGCTTGGGGCCAGGCCTAAGACTAAGAACGCTGGGGTCTCTGTGTCCCCTATTGCACATTGCTCCTCATGTCATTCTGGGTTACCTAGAGAATTCTCAGGTCATTTATGCCCAACATGTTCTGATGTCCCTGAGTCTCTGCCAGGGACCTCCAGCCATGCATTAGAGGTAGCTTGGGTGCATGTGTTCAAGGCTGCTACTAGAGACCTCCGGTCTACATTGCAACTCTTTCCATCCCAGTTACAGGGGGTCTTCCACTCCTGGCAGACCCCTTCCTCTGTCAGATCTTCCCTGACGAAACCTCAGGGAGTACCTGACATATCAGATTCCTCTGAGGAGGAACTGTTGGTGGATTTGGATGTTGAGGAATGTTCTGCTGTGAGCTCCTTTCAGTCTTTTTGGGACCCCTTTGAGGCTGATCCTGATCCCTCGGCTGAGGGCTTGATTGGAGCTGTCTTAACCACCCTAAACATTCCCTTAGTTCAGGAGGTATCTTCAGATCCCTCTGATGGATTTCAGGAGCCTAAAAGGCCCTATACTTGTTTTGCACCGAACACACTCTTGACCACCTTGTGTCTGATGAGTGGAAGTCTCTGGACAGGAAACCTTCTGTTTTCAAGAAATTTGCCAAGCTTTACTCCTTCTCTGAGGCGGCACTTGCACAGTGTGTTCATCCCCCCAAAGTGGATGCTCCTGTCTCCAGGCTATCTAAGTCCACTGCCTTGTCAGTTGCTGATGCATCCGCTCTGAAAGACTGGACTGACAAGAAACTTGAGGTCTCCAAGTCCATTTTTGCCACTGCTGGTACTGCCATGCATCCAGCATTCACTGCGGCATGGGTGAACCGGGCCATTGCGGTCTGGACTGAACAGCTCACCCTGGCTTGTCCGTCAGGGTGCTCCTACTTCGGATATGTTGCAGCTTCTTTCCAACATGTCTGAGGCCCAGCACTATGTTTCTGCTGTCTTATTTGATGCAATCCGTTTGGTGGCAAGGGTTTCCACCATGTCTGTGGTTGCCAGACGAGCTCTTTGGCTCAAGATCTCGTCTGCTGACAGTGCTTCCAAGAAAGCTTTGCTCTCATTGCCTTTTCAAGGCAGCTCTTTGTTTGGGCCAGGTTTGTAGGATCTGGTTAGTGAGGCCACAGGTGGCAAGAGTACCCTTTTGCCTATGGTCCCCAGGAAGAAGACGCCTCTCAAGCGTAATCGGCTTTTCCGTTCCTTCCAGATTGAGACACGTCCGGTGAACCAGGCGGTTCTCTCAGCTCCGCGTTCCTCCTCCAAGCCCAAACAGCAATGGAAGCCCAAGGTCTCCTCCAAGCCTAAGGCTTCCGAGCCATTGCAGTCTGGAGTGAACAGCTCATCCTGGCTGTCTGTCAGGGTGCTCCTACTTCGGATATGTTGCTGCTTCTTGCCAACATTTCTGAGGCCCAGTACTATATTTTTGCTGCCTTATTTGATGCCATCCATTTGGTGGCAAGGGTTTCCACCATGTCTGTGGTTGCCAGACGAGCTCTTTGGCTCAAGATCTGGTCTGATGACAATGCTTCCAAGAAAGCTTTGCTCTCATTGCCTTTTTAAGGCAGCTCTTTGTTTGGGCCAGATCTTAAGGATCTGATTAGTGAGGCCACAGGGGGCAAGAGTACCCTTCTGCCTATGGTCCCCAAGAAGAAGACGCCTCTCAAGCGTAATTGGCTTTTTCGTTCCTTCCAGATTGAGACACGTCTGGTGAACCAGGCGTTTCCCTCTGCTCTGCGTTCCTCCTCCAAGCCCAAACAGCATGGAAGCCCAAGGTCTCCTCCAAGCCTTCTTCGGCATGACTCGCCGAACCCAGGTCCCCACTCGGCTGTGGATGGCTGTCTGTGTCACTACCACAGCATCTGGGAGGATTCAGTGGCAGACCCGTGGGTTTTACAGGTGGTGGCAGAAGGGTACAGGATCCCTTTCGTCTCTCTTCCTCCCTTTCGGTTTTTCCCCTCTTATACACCCCAGGGCGTAGAGAAACGCCATTTGTTCTATGGCGCTATCCTGACCCTTCTGGCCAAGGATGTTCTGGAACCTGTTCCAATTCGGGACAGAGGTATGGATTTTTACTCAAACCTCTTTGTCGTCTCCAAGAAGGACGGCAGCTGTCGTCCCATTTTGGATTTGAAGGATCTCAATTCCTTTGTGATCAAGACTCATTATCACCAGGCGTCCCTAAGGATGGTCATTGCAGCTATGTCCCCAGGGGAATTCCTTGCCCCTCTGGATCTTCAGGACACATATCTACACATCGCGATTCATCCAGAAAGTCGGCAGTATCCCAGATTTGCCTGCGACCAAGGGCACTTTCAGTTTTCAGCTCTTCCCTTTGGTCTGACTACAGCTCCTCAAGTCTTCAATTGTGTCCTGGGAACTTTAGTATCCATCTTCCATCGGGACGGCATCAGAGTTTCTCCATACATGGATATGACCTGCCTCTGAAAGCCCCTTCTGTGGAACTTCATCAGCAGGTTCCGGACTGCATTCATGCTCTCTCCCATCACAGGTGGCTCATCAACATGGACAAGTCAGATCTTTTTGGGCCTTCTCTTCGACACTCAGCAGATCATAGAGTTTCTCATGGATGAGGTGGCTCACCAGATTGTGCACAGGGTTTCTGCTCTTCTGGCTCATGATCCAGTTCCAGCCAAGAATCTGTCCTCTCTAATGGGGGAAATTCATCTCCACCATAGAAGTGGTCCCATTTGCCATGGCTCACACCAGGGAACTCCAGAGGTTTGTGATCCAGGTGTGCAGGGGTCATCCGGACCTTCTGAAGATGTCAGTATCCCTCCCTCTTCATGTGGAACTGAGTTTGTTGTGGTGGCTTGACCTCTCCAATCTGCTGAAGGGCAAGTCCTTCCTGGTATCTTTCTGGACCACTGCGACAACGGATCCCAGCCTCTCTGGCTGGGGAGCGGTCCTTGGTCTCCTGAGTGCTCAGGGTCGGTGGTCTCCGGAGGAATCTCTCCTTCCCATCAACGTGTTGGAGCTTCAGGTGATATTTAATGCCCTTCGTCATTGGACAGCTCAGCTGGAAGACTGTCCAGTCCAGGTACAAACTGACAACGCCACAGCAGTGGCTTACATCAACAAGCAGGGTGGAACAAGAAATCTCGCCACTTTGTTAGAGGTCAAGGCTATTTTGTTCTGGGCAGAAGAACATGTTCCTGCCATATCTGCAGTGCACATTCCTGGCTTAGATAACGTCATGGCAGACTTCCTCAGGTGACACGGTGGACAGTGGAGAGTGGGAGCTGCATCCAGAGGAGTTCACCCTCATTGTTCAGAAGTGGGGTTTTCCTTGCATCGACCTGATGGCGACAAGACACATCCGGAAGGTTCCGATGTTCTGCTCTGGCTGGAGGGATACTCTAGCGGTGGATGCCATGTTCATTCCTTGGTTATTTCCTCTGGCTTACATCTTTCCTCCTCTCCCCATGTTGCACAGGGTGTTATGGAAATTGAGACTGGAGCTCTGTAAAGTCATTCTGATTGCTCTGTACCGGCCTCGACAGGCTTGGTTTCCGGAGCTTCTGTATCTGTGGCGGAGCCATTCCAGCTCCCTTGCCATCCGGATCTTCTTCTACAGGGTTACCTGTGGAAGGAGGATGTTCGTTGTCTTGCTTTGATGGCTTGGAAATTGAATCAGCGATACTGAAGAATAAGGGATTTTCTTCTGGTGTGGTGGCTACTATGCTTAGTACCCGCAAACCTGTTTCTTCTAAGGCCTACCATCGTGTCTGGTTGACCTTTCTCTCTTGCTGTGCTGATGGGGACCTTTCTCAGGAATTTGATCTGCCTACGGTCTTAGCCTTCTTGCAGGACGGTGTGAATAAGGGCCTCAGTTTGAGTTCCCTTAAGGTTCAGACTTCTGCTCTCTCTGTTTTCTTTCAGAGGTGCATTGCTATTCTTCCTGATGTCAAGGTTTTCTTTCAGGGCGTTGCTCATACTCGTCCTGTTTTCAAGACTCCCGCTCCTCAGTGGGATCTTATCTTGGTTTTGGGCGTCCTTCAGCGCCCTCCCTGTGAGTCCTTGGCTACTATTTCTCTACACCTGCTGACGGGGAAAATGGCCTTTCTCCTGGTGATCGTGTCTGTTCTCCATGTCGTGGAGTTACATGCTCTGTCCTGTAGACCACCCTTTTTGGTGTTTCACAAAGACAAGGTGGTGCTTTGCACTTCTCAGGAGTTTCTCCAGAAGGTTGTTTCTGAGTTCCACATTAATCAGGAGATTGTGGTGCCTTCTTTCTGCCCTGACTCTACCTCTGACAAGGAGAGGGATCTCCACTTGTTAGATGTGGTGCGTTGTCTTAAGTTTTATGTACATCGCACTGAGTCCATTAGACAGTCTGACGCGCTCTTTGTCATTCCTGAGGGCCCCAAAGCAGGGAGACCTGCATCCAAAGTGACTATTTCGTCTTGCATCAAGTCCACTATTCATAAGGCTTACGAGCTAAGGAAGAAGCTTGTTCCCTTTTGGGTCATGGCTCATTCTACTAGATCTATTGGGGCTTCTTGTGCTTACAAGAATTAGGCCTCCTCTGATCAGTTGTGCAAGGCTGCCACTTGGTCGTCTGTGCAAACATTTTCGAAGCACTACTGTGTTGATGTGCTGGCATCGGCTGATGCCAGTTTTGGGAGGAAGATCCTGGAGGCAGTCTTGCCTGTCTAGGCTCTTCTTCGGTTCTTTGGTGCTTCCTTCACTTTTGAGCCCTGTTGGCTCTAGTTCAGTGTGCTGTGTAACAGTTCCTGGGGTGTTGTTACCCCTGTTAAGTGTCCTTGGACACTTCATTTATTTTGTTGGGCTATCTGTGATCTGATGGTTCATATCTGCTCTGGTGACTTTGGGGGCCTTGCACCTGGTCCTTGCATTACTTCCCGCCTCTGGGAAATTCTGTGGTTGGATATCCCAAAGTTACCAGTAACCTGTATTGGACGGCAGAGAAAAGACGATTTTAGTCTTACCTGTTAAATCCTTTTCTCTTAGTCCATACAGGTTACTGGTCTCCCACCCTGTCAAGTGACCATGCTTGGCTCTCCTGTGGCAGATGTGGGGGTCCTTCGGGGTCATGCTAACAGGAGTCTTCTTTATCTTCCACTATCTAATCAATAGTTAGTGTCTCAAATCTTACTGGAGCTGATTGGCTAGCTGCAGCCAAGGAGGGAAGGTAGGCTCCACCCCCTTCATTCACTTCTAGAATTGTTCCTGCCTAGTTAAAGGGGCTGATCGCCTACCCAAAGTTACCAGTAAACTGTATGGACTAAGAGAAAAGGATTTAACAGGTAAGACTAAAATCCCCATAACTTTGCCACTTTAGTTTTACTCTATAATAAAGTGACCACCTCCCGCCGCTTTTGCATACTTCAGGGAAGTTCAGCAAGCCTGTCCTGACAAATTCCGACGAGGGACCATCTTCTTTTAGCATAAGGAAAAACCTGCCCTCCTTCGTTGTGGGGGTGGGGGTAGGGTTTTCCTTATACGGATAACAAGACAATTGTCCCTCGCTGCGATCTATCCAGTCTGCTGACCGGATTCCAGATCTGGGGGATGTTTAGTGACGCATTTAAAAGGAGCGGGAGCTGAACACTTCATCCTATATAATAGTTTGCTGGGTGTTTGTTTGTCAGAAGCTGTCATGAGCAGTAGCGACAGCTTCACGCAGCAGTCATGCGCAGTACAGACTGCTCGCACCGCGGCTGATAACGGAGCAGGGAGCTCCGAATTTAGATGTATGCAGAGAGGAATACGGTTTAAATTCAGAAATCCCTGCTCCATATCAGCCGCGGCCGTTGCTGCCTGGCACTGTGGCCCGTGTACACGGGCTGTTCAACTAGTTCTAGAATAAAACGAAAACTGCAAAGTTATAGATGGTTATAAAGCTACACATTGTTATACCAACGTATAGAGAAAAATTGATCGTACTATAAAACCTAAGCTTTACTATCCCTTTAAAATGAACTTTCTGCGTTATGTAATGATACTGAGTATCTTTATACACTGATTACTCTGTGAAGTATAATGGTACTTAGTATCTGTATTCACTGATGAGGAATCCACTGCCCTTTATGATTCCCTCTGCACTGTTAGTGAAAATACTGCTCTATATAATTAGACTGAAAATCTCTGCACTCCTGTGTGAAGCAGATCGTGAAGTATGAAGATATTAAAGTGGACCTTTCTTATCGAATTCTAATTTGCATATTGAAGCCTTCATTAAAAACTGTGTCCAGCAGATACCTAGTTGAAATGATGTTGACTTTCTGCTTGAAAGAGAAAATATTTCAGTTCAGCTCTGTATGCTAATTAAGCTCTCTGACGCACAGAGTGTTTCTTCTAACCAGAGTTTCTCAACTGACATCCTCAAGTTACTCTTAAAGCGAAACTATCACATATATATGAGTGCCCCCAATTAACTTTTACTATAGCAGTAAGCATATAAATCTTATTCATTAAGTCCAACATTATTTAGGAGGACTTATATCCAGACATTTTGCCAAAGTGATACCTGTGCGTCTGCACTGTGTCTGTATTATACGGTACAATGCAAGGTTACTTGCCAATCATTGAGGACTCAGGGACGGACAGCGCAGGACACAGTTCACTCTTCAGCAAGATGTCTGCACTGTCATCTGGCAGTGAGTCACCTAAGAGCTTAGATTTCTAAATAATTCTGTCACTTAATAAGGATTATAAAAAGATTTCAATGCTTACTACTGTTATAAAAAAAAAATTAATTGGGGGGCAGTTGTATATATGATGGTAATTCCGCTTTAAGGCCTAGTTCACGTTGCCATTGTATCTGACTGTAGTTGTAAGTCACCCATGTAAATTGTGGTATCTTTGTTGTTGCAACAAAGTTGTCCATGTGGCCTAGTGCTAACAGTGCTCATTTCCTAGATTTCCCTGTTTGAGCACAGGTGAACTAATCGGATTGAAAGATCCATTGGGGAGACACCTGTATGCTGGCAAGGAGATCCAGAAAAACCTGCGTTGTTTATGGGTTCTTGAGGACCACGGTCGAAAAACTAAATTAAGCTCCTGCTGTAGAAAGAAAGAAGGAGCTCCTAGTGTAATAACGTTTGGGTCATACACAATCCCTCCATTCGCCAGTTTAAGAAATTCACTCACAATGGAAATATTCAGTGCAACACTTATTTGTTAACTGAAATACGTGCCAGAGGGTTTTTTTGGGACTGTTCCTCAAACAGTATGACTCTTCCCGATAGTCCTGGATTTCCTCTGGGCTGCTCCTTTACACAACCACTCAGTAGTACATATACAAAAGAGAGACAATATATTTTTTGATACTATAGCAGATTTTTGAGATTCTTACAGTATCTTGTATTTTGAATGCTGATACTATTGAACTAAAACACCATCCCCAATTCAAGAACCTGAGCAGGGACAGGTTTAAAACTCCTTGCAAGCCTGGTTCGTGGTGGCTGTACACAAGTTCATTCACATCCACCACTTTCGTGAGTATTATAAACATCAACTTAAGAAATACGTGTCAATAACGATAATAGGCACTATTGGGCGCCCTTTTCTTGTCTGTTTTAAGCTTCTGCTGATCTTTTTAGCTGACATGATATTTTAGCAGTTTTTAATTATTTTTTCAAATATGCAAACTTGAACTCTAGGTGACTGGTCCACTTTAACCCCTTAACGACAGATGACTTTCCAGGTACGTCCCGCAGAAACTGTCACTTAGTGACAGAGGACGTACCTGGTAAGTCACGGAAGTCCGGATGTCCGTGCGGCTGCACGCCGCTCGGAGACTCCGGACTTGTTTGCAAAAAAAAAGAAAAAAAAAATGTTCCTCAGGCGTTAAGGTGACAGCCGCGTACGAGCGCTGCTGTCACTAAGGAGTTAATACTAATAAGAATGTATCTCTGGGCTTTTTGTCTTGTTTTTTTGTTTTTCTCAACAAATTGTATATTTTTTTCACTTAGGGGCTCGGGAATACCATGTGCAATTTTTCAGCAATGAGCCTGAACGGGCGTGGGTACATGAGAAACGCATGCGGGAATACCGCGGGGAGAAACAGTACGAACTGCTGTTGGCTGAAGACTCTGCTAAATCTTGTAACCAGTCAGAGAAACTTAAGGTGAGGCTCTGACCGTGCTTTATTTATTTATTTATTTTCCCCTGGGGGGGGGGGAGGGGCCAAGGCTTAGAGTCTCTGAGGCTGATCTACTAAGAAAAAGTGGTGCAGTTCTGGGGTAGACTACCCTCTCACAGAAGGACTTTATTGACTTACCAGCAATATGGGATGATCTAAAGAGATGCCACTAACCGGAAGCCATGTTTGCCCCCGCACACTCCTTTATACCCACAGATCACTCTGTATATCACTAGCTGCCACCACAGTTGGCTATTCACAGAGAATGTTGTCCAATCATGTGGCAGGGGTATGGTTTTACTCCTCCAAACTACTAGTTGAGCTTATTGTAGCGACTTTAGAGATGGCTCATTTTGTTTGTCTGCCCTTTCTCTGTTATCCGGTGAACATTTTATATGTGTTGGGGGGCTCAGGGCTTCGGGCACTGTTGGGGTACTTTTTCTGTGAAAACTACATTTCCCATGAGCGCTTACTTTGTCATTTCTAATTGGCTCCTGCTGCAGCAGCCATTTTGTGCTTTTCCTGAACGAGTATCCTACACAGGGCTTGGACTGTTCTTCTCTCCTCTGCAGATTAACCCTTTGACTGCCAGATAAGTGCATTTTAGCGATTTCTGGGGTGAAATTTTAATCTTACACACTGTTTGGGTGATTCCTTATGCTTTAAACATTTTGACACTGTGAGGATGTCTAAAGACTAAGGATGTTGGGGTTTCTGTGTCCCCTATTGCTCATTGCTCCTCATGTCATTCTGGGTTACCTAGAGAATTCTCAGGTCATGTTCTGACATCCCTGAGTCTCTCCCAGGGACCTCCAGCCATGCATTAGAGCCAGTTTGGGTGCAAGAGTTCAAGGCTGCTTCTAGAGACCTCCGTTCTACATTGCAACTCTTTCCATCCCAGTTACAGGGGGTCTTCCACTCCTGGCAGACCCTTTTTTCCGTCAGATCTTCCCTGCCAAAACTGCAGGGAGTACAAAAAACATCTCTGAGAGTAGCATCTGTATATCACTCGATAAACAAAAAGTGAATCTACTCACAAAAGAGAAGATGAAAATGGGCTCATCAGTAAAACAGCTGGAGGCAACTTGGTGCATCACAAACTTCCTTGCAAGACGGTTGAAAATAAAGGAATATTCCTGAGGGGTGTTAGCTGGACACCAGTTGAAAAAGCTGCGTTAAAGGGATAGTAATACTTAAAATGTAAAAAAAAATATGTTGTAGGGTTTATCCCCCTGAGTAAAACAAGAGTACTCCCACTGCTGAGAGGTCTTTCATTCAAAAGTTATTAATTTTCAAAGTTGAATTTTTTAGGTGCAATATCACAGTGGCCTGAAATTGTACAGTGGCGCTGTTGCTACACCATCCTATGGAGATTTATGGTCAACTGACCAGAGTTGTCCATAGGATCGTGTAGCAACAGCGCCACTGTGCAATTTCAGGCCACTGTGATATTGCACCTAAAAAATTCAACTTTGAAAATTAATAACTTTTGAATAAAATATCTCTCAGCAGTGGGAGTACTCTTGTTTTACTCAGGGGGATAAACCCTACAACATATTTTTTTTTACATTTTAAGTATTACTATCCCTTTAACATTGAAGAAGTACATCTAAAGGACTTGTTTATAGTGAGATTGTTATTTACTTTTTATCTATTACCCCACATTTTTGGACTTTTGCGCTTTGTATATTTGTATGTGAAACCGCAGGGAGTACCTGACATATCAGATTCCTCTGAGGAGGAACTGTTGGTGGATTTGGATGTTGAGGAATGTTCTGCTGTGGGCTTCTCTCAATTTTTTGGGGACCCTTTTGAGGCTGAGCCTGATCCATCGGCTCAGGGCTTGATTGGAGCTTTCTTAACCACCCTATACATTCCTTTAGTTCAGGAGGTTTCTTTCATTCATACTCTCACCCATCACGGGTGGATCATCAACATGGGCAAGTCAGATCTGGTCTTCCTGGGCCATCTCTTCGACACTCGGCAGAGCATGGTGTTTCTCACGGATGAATGGCTCACCAGATCGCACACAGGGTTTCTGCTGTTCTGGCTCACAATCCAGTTCCAGCCAAGAAGCTGTCCTCTCTAGTGGGGAAGTTCATTTCCACTATAAAAGTGGTCTCGTTTGCCATGGCTTACACCAGGGAACTCCAGAGGTTTGTGATCCAGGTGTGCAAGAGTCAGCTGGGTCTTCTGATGATGTCAGTGTCCCTTCATCTTCATGTGGAACCAAGTTTGTCATGGTGGCTCAAGCTCTCCAATCTGCTGAAAGGCAAGTCCTTCCTGGTATCCTTCTGGACCACAGTGATGACAGATGCCAGCCTCTCTGGCTGGGGAGCGGTCCTTGGTCGACTGAATGCTCAAGGTCTGTGGTTTGCTGGTCTGGGAACTGCACCCAGCACCCTCATTGTTCAGAAGTGGGGTCTTCCTTGCATCGACCTGATTGTGACAGGACACAACTGGAAAGTTCTGCTTTCACTGGAGGGATTCTCTAGCGGCAGATGCCATGTCCATTCCTTTATTATTTCCTCTGGCTTACATGTTTACTCCCCTCCCCATGTTGCACAGGTTGTTACGGGAATTGAGACTGGAGCACTGTCTAGTCATTCTGATTGATCCGTACTGGCCTCGACAGGCTTGGTTTCCGGAGCTTCTGGATCTGTCAGTGGTGGAGCCATTCCGGCTCCCTTGCCGTCCGGATCTTCTGCAACAGGGTTACCAGTGGGAAGAGGATGTTCATTGTCTAGCTTTGACGGCTTGGAAATTGAATTCTCAATACTGAAGAAGGGATTTTCTTCTGGTGTGGTGGCTGCTATGCTTAGTGCCCACAAACCTGTTTCTACTAAGGTCTACCATCGTGTCTGGTCGCCCTATCTCTCTTGGTGTGCTGATAGGGACCTTTCTCAGGAATTTGATCTGCCTACGGTCCTAGCCCCCTTGCAGGATGGTGTGGATAAGGGCCTCGGTTTGAGTTCCCATAAGGTTCAGACTTCAAGGTTTTCTTCCAGGGCGTTGCTCATATTCTTCCTGTTTTCAAGACTCCCACTCCTCAGTGGGATATTAACTTGGTTTTGGGCATCTTTCAGCACCTTCCCTTTGAGTCCTTGGCTACTGTTCCTCTACGCCTGCTGACGTGGAAAATGGCCTTTCTCCTGGCGATCATGTCTGTTCATGTGTGGCAGAGTTACATGCTCTGTCTTGTAGACCACCCTTTTTGGTGTTTCACAAAGACAAGATGGTGCTTCGCACTTCTCAGGAGTCTCTCCCGTAGGTGGTTTCTGAGTTTCACATTAATCAGGAGATTGTGGTGCCTTCTTTCTGCCCTGACCCTACCTCTGACAAGGAGAGGGATCTCCACTTGTTAGATGTGGTGCGTTGTCTCACGTTTTATGTACATCGCACTGAGCCCATTAGACAGCTTGCTGCACTTTGTCATTCCTGAGGGCCCCAGGGCAGGGAAGCCTGCATCCAAAATGACTATTGCGTCTTGGATCAAGTCCACTATTCGTAAGGCTTATGAGCTAAGGAAGAAGCCCGTTCCCTTTTGGGTCATGGCTCATTCTACTAGATCTATTGGGGCTTCTTGGGCTAACAAGAATCAGGCCTCCACTGATCAGTTGTGCAAGGCTGCCACTTGGTCGTATGTGCACACCTTTTCTAAACACTACCGTGTTGATGTGTTGGCATAGGCTGACGCCAGTTTTGGGAGGAAGATCCTGGAGACAGTTTTGCCTATCTAGGGTTCCTGCCGATTTAAAGGGGCTGATCACCTACCCAAAGTTACCAGTAACCTGTGTGGACTAAGAGAAAAGGATTTAACAGTTAAGAATAAAATCCTCTTTTTCCATCAATCCTCACAGAACCTTTATCTCCCTGTTATTCAATTGAGACTGCTCTTACTTCTCTTGATCATAGGGTCATGGCTGACTGAGGAGCCCATCAGGGGGCTCCTTTCTTTTCCTTTCAGTAGGCTAGACACTGCAATGGAATGCTTTGAAGAGAATTCCCTCCCCTTCCAGAATCACAGTCTCTGAACACACGTAATCCTTCCAGAGCAGGTAACTAATTGGTACATTTAACACAAATGTAAGGTATAAAAAGGTGAATAGAAACACAACATTATTCATATCAAGATAGCCAAATATTACAGTGTACAAACCTGTTCACAATAAACAGCCGGCTCTGATAATCCTGGATTGAAGGTGCGGACCTGGACTTGACCTTAATCCTCCTGCCTAGAGCTCACCCTTGCTCCATTATAGACCCTAACACCTTGAACCCCGGAATAGGCTCTAATGCAATGCTTCGCAGTGTGTTGGGGACCTCTCTAGCAATCAAGGGGTTAAATGTCCCATTTCAAGAAACATTACATATAATGTGTCCCCTTTGGTGCAGCTGTTTTGCGTCAGAATTGCTCCAGTTTTTTCCTAGTAGATCAGCTGCAGTGTCTCTGAAACAGTAAATGTCCTATCCAGGTTTTGGAAACAACAAAATTGTTGGCCAAATGATGCAATTGTTGGTTAGTTCACGTCTTGTTTTCACATCGCATGAAGGGAAGGACATAGGCAGGTATTTATTAAGAAAGGAAAAAAAATAGCCAATGTGGGTCTTTGTGCCAAAACAATAGTGGAGACCAGACATGAATTTACATGAGTACCCAGATGTGCTGAATTTGTACTAGAAATCTATAATGGGAGTATGTGGTGACTTGAAAGAGCATGGAAATGGTTCTCTCTAAGCTTGTCATCCCTTTGCAAATGCAACAAATTAAAGGGATAGTAATGTTTCATGATAAAAGCAGCTCCAATTAATCTTCATAGTATTGGGGCCATGTAGAGGGTTATTTCAATACTGTGAGTTGTAGTTCAAGAGTAATTGAATGCTAAAGTATCCCCCTACTGTCCCTTTTACTGATGTAACACTGCTCACCTCAGAGCAACAGGGTGGTGTCCAGGTGGATTGCAGAGAGAGAGAGACAATCTTCAATTAACATAAGGGAAAAACCTGAAAAACCTGTCGTGAGGGGCAGGGCTTTCATTGTTCTCACAGTAAGAAGATTGTCCCTTGCAGTGAGCTGTCTGGTCTCAAGACCAGATTCCACATCTGAGGGGAGGCGGCTTGCACTAGGTGCAAGGGCTGGGAGGGGGATACTTTATCATTCAATTACTCTTGAACTACAGCTGACAGTATTGAATTAACACTCTCCATGGTGCAAACACTATGATGATTAATTGGAGCTGCTGGTTTATGAAACATTACTATCCCTTTAAAAAATGAACATATTCTCCCTAATAATGGGATATATATATATTTTTTTTTAATGAAAATGTTAGGAGTATTTCCTGCTGCATAAACAAGGGTACTATTAGTGCTAGGAGATTTTATAGTCAAACGTTTTTAATCGGGCTGACAACCTCTTCAAAATGTGTTCCAAAAGCATTGTATTTTTGGAGTCTGTGGGAGAGCTTGAGTCATTGACTATGGTTTTCCATAGTAAGAGTTTAGAACAGCACCATCTAGTGGCCACAAAAGAAAATTGTAGTTTACTTGAGGAGAAATGATACATGTAATGACATCTGAAATGAAAAATGTTCCTGCAATAGGAGGCCTATAACATAAATGTCTCATTTAAATCAAAGGGAATTTTAATTTGTTTCCCCTATGGTACAGAGACAGAATTTCTCCACTGTTTGTTTTGCATATTTAAAAAAAATAATTTCTAATTGTAATACTGCAGGAGAACCATAAACCTTGTCTGATCAGACTGATACAAGGAAAGGGAGGTGCTAGTCCACCTTCTAAGTGTCAGTGTGCCCAATTCGAGTCCCAGACCAGCGTGTATCTTTCCTCCTTCAATGTTGGCCAGCATATACAAATAGGCATCACTCTAGATTAACAATCCGCCACTCACATAGCACACACAGCAAAGCAAAGGCAAAACCACATCTAAGTATGAAACTGGGAGTGTATGGATTCCACCACACAGTTGTACTATTGTCCTCAGCATCTGAGGCCTCAATCCACCTCCCAGATTTGTTTTGCTAGTGTTGGGGCCCAGCAGGCTACTTTTATCCAGTCCACACTTGCAGGTACCAAGAAATAAGGTTGAAACGGTGGTAAATAATTGCAATATAAAATATATTTATTGTGATAACAAATACCGTGCTATAATATCCAGTATTCAGCATTTGATTTGTTCTTATAATAAATATATTTTTATTTCAAGTATTGTTTTCCCCATTTCTATTGGTGGGCTGTTATTTGAGAGTGCTGTCTATTGTGGATGTACTGAACACTAGTGCGTGAGAAGCAGAGGAAAGGGAGATTTCAACCAAGTTGGGGCTACATTCAGGCATGGTTCGACACTTTGGAGGTGGACTGACTCCATCTTGTAAGTTCCGGGCTACTCAGACTCAGGTTATCATCATCATCCTCACCCACAGTATTACTCTAAGAAATGCTTTTTGTTTCAATTTGCATTAGGATCTGTGAAGTATGTCTGGACACCATTGGTGAGCAGCATCCATTTAGAGTACTAAATACTGGGAATACTCCAGGAGCATGCACCATATATTGATGTCATTGAATAAGGAAAAATATACATTTATATATATTTCCTTTTAGGAGTGCATCATATTTTGTATTGTCTTATGTGAATAAGGTGCACAATCATTTATTTTGTAAAGTACAGACCTTTTCCAAACACTAGTGGCAGAATGTGGTACCACATATGCCGCTGGTTGGTATATAACAGTTATATTTTGCATTTCAGATGAGGAAGCCAAGGCCCCAGCGAGAGCGAGTGCAATGGGAGATTGGCATTGCCCATGCAGAGAAGGCTTTGCGTATGACGCGGGAGGAACGAATAGACCAGTACACTTTCATCTATGTAGACCAGGAGACTTCCCCTGAACCCAAGAAACAAGTAGTAACTAGTGGCAAAAGAAGCCGGCGGTCCACTTCCAGTAGTGAGGCTGAACCTGCCCGTCTATCTGAAGTCATACCTTCTACTCCTCCACAGCCACCACCTCCTCCGCCTCCACCTATTCCACAGGACAATAAGGACTGTCCGGCTGAGCCTCGGAGGCAAAGCCAAAGGAGGCAGGTGCAGGAGGAGGTTAAACCGCCGCAGCCGCCACCTGTAAAGACAACATGGAAGACTGCAGCGGCTCGCAAGTCACTTCCTGCCTCCGTTTTATTGCACAAAGGCACACTTGACCTTCAAAAATGTAACATGTCGCCTGTGGTGAAAATTGAGAATGTCCTTGCTCTGCAGAATGCAACATCTGAACAGTTCATATACACAACCAAGGTAATGGTTCTTTTTTACTTTAATAAGAGGTTCTAAGCTTCAGTTCTCTGACTCATCAAGAGATTATACAGATTCTGCAAGAGTGCAGGCGGATCCGTTATACTGGCAGAAACACAGGCTGATTCACTTTCCTTAAAGAGGCAGTAAACCCTAATTATGAAAATGTAAATGTAGTGTTTATTTATTTTTCTGTTGAGTGAAACGTGTACACCTAATGTTGGGCAATGCTCCTTTCAAAAGCTATTATAGAGTTAACCTGGCATTTTTTGATCGCTTAAGTTCAAGATGTTTTGCTGCCTTATGATGATGCTGTTCCATTTATCTATGGAAATCTTCTCTCTGTGAAACTTGTTGTTTTTACAGATGGAAAAAGCAATAGCCCCACCTGGTACTACATTTTTTTTTTATTGAACTCAGAGCAGTGCATTGTGTACACCTCTAGCACTCAAAGGGTTAAAGCTGCAATAACTGTAGTGACAAAAAGTAGGGAAAAGGACATGGGGAGCCCTGTGTATATGAATTTTCCACAATAAGGCCTGCCACCAACACTCTAGGTGTATACTCACAAGTGAAGTGTGTTGGAATGGGCATACGCCTTGTTCAACGATAAAGCAACTAAGGAAATTCACTGTCCCCAAAAACAGTATAAATAAAGTATAAATATACAGTTGCACTCAGGAAAATTTGCTCTTCCCAAAGCAGCACAAACATCCGATGACAAACAGGTAACTTGAAAGGGAAAGTGAAGTAAAGTGTGATATTGTACCCACTCTATTATCTTAATAGATAAAATTGTACTTGCATGTAAAAATGGTCAGAAAGTTGATACCAGCTGTTCCAAGAAACACTCTTCCGGAGAGTTTAACCCCGTCTCTGGGTGATTTACTGAAACTCAATCCAAAAGTAGCAGGCAGAGACTTCAACTTAATTTATCCAATACTGATCTGAGAGTCAACACTCGAACAGAGACGGGGTTAAACTCTCCAGAAGCGTGTTTGTCTGAACAGTTGGTATCAGCGTTCTGACCACTTTTAAATGTGAGTACAATTTTATCTATTAAGATAATAAAACGGATACAATATTACACTATCTGGTGCTTTCTCTTTCAAGTTACCTGTTCGTAATTGAAAACTGTAATGTTTAAATTTCAGCAGCATAAATACTACAAACTGTATACTGTATTATTTTAGTCAGTGGTAAGTGTTGCTATCCCTTTAGTCATGACGAGATAAACCCAGCTATTCATACGCACAAAGAAATGCTGATCAATTGAGCTTCAGCGTAGGAGAGAGAACCATTCCTGTTGATTTAAATAGATCTTTAACTCTTCAGTGTTAGAGGTCTGTTATTGCTGCTCATATTCTTTGTGCGATTGGCTCCCTATGTTGCTGCCATAAGCTTCATGTTACACTTGTATAGGGCTGGCGATAGTACCACATTGTATATACAGAACAGTGATTCTCAGTTAGTCCTCGGGACACACAAAGACATCACATTTTCAATATATCCATGCTTGTTCACTGATGGGCAATCCGTGGCTCAGTCACTTTGATTGCATTACCTGTACTTAATTATCGATCTCCTGAAAACATGACCTGATTGTGTGCCCCAAGGACTCAAAGTGGCAGAGAGCTATCTATCACATTGCAATGTGTTGGGTACCTCTCTGGTACGCGAAGTGTTAAAGGGATAGTAATACTTAATAATTACTAACCCTTATATTAAAGTCATATTAAAAAGAAATGTATTGCTCCCAGTGTCATCTCTCAAACTTTTATGGTTTGAGAGATGATTGCATCTAAAGTTACCCCTCCCTCCCCCTTCCCCATAGTCAGCGTTGTAGCAGACTGAAGGGAAATCCGATCTTACGATCATCAAGCGGCTCTGCAGCAGAGCCGAGATCACGTTAATAAAAAAAAAAAAAAATCTTTCACTAAAACGGTCTTCTACGTGTGCTTGCAAACCATTTCAAGACCATTTTAGTGAAAGATTTATTTTTTATTAACGCAATCGCGGCTGTGCTGCAGAGCCACCTGACGGTCGTACGACAGGCTTCCCTGCAGTCAGCTAGAATGCTGACTTCGGGGAAAGGGGAGAGAGAAGGCAACGTTAGGAGCGATTATCTCTCAAACCATAAAGGTTAGAGAGATGACACTGGGGGCAATACATTTCTTTTTAATATTACTTTAATTATTAAGTATTACTATCCCTTTAAATGTCCATGTCTCTGTTGTCCAATATATGACATACAGGTACTATGGGGAGCCTCCCTTTCCTCCTTATCTGGCTGTCCCACTAGCCCCGCCTCAGATAGACTTGTTCCAGTAACCTGGATAGAGGCTGAGAACTTTTTTGCTTAGTTTTTAGAACTTTTTATTATTTCTTGATTAGATATGGGGTGTTAAAATTCCCCCATTAGGTGGATTTCCATTCCAGGCTTCCCCTAGAAGATTGTCCAGCTATCATGTGCTGTTGTGGACCCTTGCAGCCCTGTGGAGAGAATCATGCAGCCCATATCTTTCTGTCTCTCTCTCCTAACTGGGTCTCTCCAAAGCTCTTTCTTTTAATGGTAATCTGAAGAAAGAAGTCAAGTAAAAAGGTGAGCAACCCTTTGAGTGCCATAAGTCCACTTGTCCCACTGTTCCCCTCTTCATCTTATAGGAGTATTAAACTCCTGCAATCATGTTTGATCCGAGGGTTTTTGGAGCTTGGATGGCTGCATTTTATGTATTTAACCCCTTCCCTGCTGGCTTCTCTGTGTCATGGGGATTATTTTGGATTATCCTTCTAGGATTGTATGTTTTTAATTATCCCTACATGTTCCATTGGATAGTTGGATAATTGTATTTATTTTGGTAAAATTTAGAATTTTTGAGTCCCCGCGCATTTAAGGTGCACTTTACTGTGTGGTTGCACTTGCTCTAGTAACATCTATGGGACAAACTGCTTTGGGACATATCTCTGCAGCCGTTTGACTTGGAGTTGAGAGAGGGCTCATTCTTCTTATCTACTCTTGCCCTATGATCCGGTTCACATCCCCAATGTCTTGGGGGGGGCCCTGGGGCCCCGCAAGTTCCGGTTCAAGCATTGCTAGGTAACTGCAAAGAGACGAAAAATACAAATTCCGGAATGCCCGTTTCCCTGTCTTTCTTCTGATTGGCTGTGATTTCGGAGGTAATTTTTTTTCTCTCTTTGCTGGAGTATCCTACACAGAGGCTTGTCTCTCCTTACTCTCCTTTTTAGGTTAACCATTCGCCTTACAGAGAAGTACTTTTTTGGGCACAGTTTCCTCTTTCCCTCCTGGGTGTTCTCCATTCTTGGAAACCTTTGAGGCTGATACATAGGAAGGGGAGTGTGAGGAAGGGGCTTCTTCATATGCGCATGGCGACCCCTTTGAGGCTGATCCTGCGCCCTCTGCTGAGGCTCTCATTAAAGGGATATTAATACTTAGTTTTAAGTTTATTGAATTTGGTAGGCATAAAAAATGCACAAAGCAGTAAGGCTTATTTCTCTAATCTTTATGGTTTGAGAGATATACCTTCCTAAAGTTGCCTTATGAGAGGAGTCAGCTCCGTAGCTGACAGCTGCAGAGCCCGGTCATTTGACCGCATGGAGGCTCTTCAGCAGAGCCGGAATCATGCAATCTCAACATTAATACTTTCTTGAAATGGTCTACAAAGTATGCCTTTGTAGACCATTCCAGTGAAGTATTAATATTAAGATTGCGCAATTCTGGCTCTGCTGAAGAGAGGGTACAGCGAAGAGGAACAAAATTAGTTAAGGGAATGGAGGACTTGACGTATGAGGAACGACTAGACAAACTTGGTTTATTTACTCTAGAGAAAAGACGACTAAGAGGAGACCTTATCACATTGTACAAATATATGAGAGGTCAATACAAGGATCTCTGCGGTGAGCTATTTATTCCAAGGCCTGATCAGTTATCCAGGGGACACCCCTTGAGATTAGAGGAAAGGAGGTTTAGCCCTTTGAGTGCCAAAGGGGTATGCAACGCATTGCTCTGCAGTGCGTTGCGTACCCCACTGGCACTCAAAGGGTTAAACTTCAGCAGAGGAAGGGTTTTTTTTACAGTAATGTCTGTTAAATTGTGGAATTCTTTGCCCAAGGAGGTGGTAATGGCAGATACAATGGATACATTCAAAAGAAGATTAGATACATTTCTTTCAGAAGGGAACATACAGGGTTGTACTGTCTGTTAGTATGCAGATCAGGAAGGTCTAAAAAAGACTAACTTATTTGGTAGCAGGATAGCTATACAGTTCTCATGTCACTAGGGTATGAGGCAAAGGTTGAACTTGATGGACTTGTGTCTTTATTCAACCTAATTTACTATGTTACATATTGGAGCTTCGTGCGATATTCTATGCCCTTCGTCATTGGACATCTCAGCTGGAAGACTGTCCAGTCCGAGTCCAGTCCGACAACGCCACGGCCGTGGCTTACATCAACAAGCAGGGTGGAACAAGAAGTCTCGCCCCTTGGTTAGAGGTCAAGGTATTTTGTCCTGGGCAGAAGAGCATGTTCCTGCCATATTCGCAGTGCACATTCCCGGCATAGACAACGTCATGGTGGACTTCCTCGTTCGGCACACAGCTTGGAAATTGAATCCTCAATGTTGAAAAAAGGTTTTTCTTCTGGGGTGGTGGCGGCTACTGTGCTCAGTGCCCACAAACCTGTTCTTCCAAGATCTAACATTGTGTCTTATCGACCTTTCTATCTTGTTGTGCTGATAAGGACCTGTATCAGGAATTTGATCTGCCTACGCTCCTGGCATTTTTGCAGGATGGTGTAGATAAGGGCCTCAACGTGAGTTCCCTTAAGTTTCAGATTTCTGCTCTCTCTGTTTTCTTTCAGAGGCGCATTGCCATCCTTCCTGATGTCAAGGTTTTCTTCCAGGGAGTTGCTCATACTCGTCCTGTCTTCAAGAATCCCACTCCTCCGTGGGATCTTAATTTGGTTTTGGGCGTTCTTCAGCCCCCTCCATTTGAGTCTTTGGCTACTACTCCTCTGCGCCTGTTGACGTGGATGTCACAAACTAAGGCTATAGGCCCTGCTGAGACAGTGGGGAGAGTGTGGGAGTGACAGGGTTAACAATACCAGACCCCTGATTACCTGTTACTATTGCTTAGCAACCATCAGATTAACCCCTGAAATCCCTCCTGCACTAGCACCCAGTACTACAATTTGCTGCCACCACCAAGACTTTATATCTGGGCGTCTTAGGTTACCCCAAACACAACAGAATTACAGTATAAAATCACCTTAATAATCAGACATTTAGACTTAACCCTTTAGTAGCGTGTTCTAACTGAGCTTCCTTCAGAGTAGTGAGTTCATATTAGAGAACAAAGACAAGAGCTGATTAATTGAACATTTAATCTGAAAAAAGGCTTCACAATGCCGGTTATAAAAATACAGAAATAAAGGACATACACAAATACAGATTACACATAAGCAAAACAGTCCATAAAATATAATGGGAGAAACACAAGAAATCCTTAAATACAATTATTACGGTATTTTAAGAGTCCTTGGGAACTTCAGAGGGTATATCCCCCTTCAGTTGTTACAAAGAAATTCACTGTTTTATCCAAAAAACACATATTAAATAGTTTCCACAGTTCCTTCTAAGGGGCCAACCCCCTTCAGTTGTTACCTGGGAGGGTTAGGGGTTTGGCTTGACCGTTTACAGCCCACTCATTCAAACCTGTCAGATCTTACTGGAGACTTGTACCTGAAAAGTCATAAGGCTCCCCAAAACATGCAACACACACAACACCTCTGTAATGTTAAAATAATCGTATTCCTCATATCTGTGTGAATATCTGGACACCAAACATGCTGGTTCTAACTGGTTGCAAAGTGGCTATTCTTGTAACTCATAGCAGGAACACCTCCCCCTGGCATGTCTGGTACGCACCAAATGGGTAGAACCTGGGCATTCTGAATATATATTTGTATTGAACCATTTTACACTGTATATACATGTTCCCCCTATTTCATAATATTTGACTGTCCTCTATGTGAACTCCCATCAGAACAGAAAGTCCAATATAGTTTGACACTCTGTTCTGCTCTGGCGATACTCATTTAGTTTCTGGTGATGTTATCTACTTAGCTAATTTTATGGCCTAGGACTGGTGCACTTTGAATAACAAACCAACAAATTATACATACCAGGGCCCTGCAAGGCCCAACTCATGCCTTGACATGACAGTGGAAAATGGCTTTTCTCCTGGCGATTGTGTCTGTCCACTGTGTCGCAGAGTTGCATGCTCTGTCCTGTAAACCACCCTATTTGGTCTTTCATAAGGACAAGGTGGTGCTTTGCATCTCTCAGGAGTTTCTCCCGAAGGTGGTTTCGGAGTTCCACATCAATCAGGAGATTGTGGTGCCCTCTTTCTGTCCTGACCCCACCTCTAACAAGGAGAGGGATCTCCACTTGTTAGATGTGGTGCGTTGTCTCAAGTTTTATGTACATCGCACTGAATCTATCAGGCAATCTGACGCGTTGTTCGTCATTTGAGGGTCCTAGGGCAGGAAGACCTGCATCTAAAGTGACTATTGCTTCTTGGATCAAGTCCACTATTCGTAAGGCTTATGAGCTGAGGAAGAAGCCTGTCCTTTTCAGGGTCACGGCTCATTCTACTCAATCTATTGGGGCCTCTTGGGCTTACAAGAATCAGGCCTCTGTTGATCAGTTGTGTAAGGCTGCCACCTGGTCGTCTGTGCACAGCTTTTCGAAGAATTACCATGTTGATGTACTGGCATCGGCTGATGCCAGCTTGCCCCGTTGGCTCTAGTTCAGTGTGCTGTGTAACAGTTGGGGTGTTGTTACCCCTGTTCAGTGTCTGTTGACACTTCGTTAGTTTTGTTGGGCTATCTCTGATCTGATGGTTCATATATGCTCTGGTTACTTTGTGGGCCTTGCGCCTGGTCCTTTCCTTTCTCCCGCCTATGGGAAACTCAATGGTTGGACATCCCAAAGTTACCAGTAACCTGTACTGGACGACAGAGAAAAGAGGATTTTAGTCATACCTGTTACATCCTTTTCTCTTAGTCCATATAGGTTAGTGGTCTCTCCCACCCTGTCAAGGGACCATGCTTGGCTCTCCTGTGGCAGATCGTGGGGGTCCTTCGGGGTCATGTTCAGAGGAGTCGTCTTTCCCTTCCACTATCTAGTCATTAGTGTCTCAACTCTTTCTGGAGCTGGTTGACTAGCTGCAGCCAAGAAGAGAAGGTAGGCTCCACCAACCCTTCATACAATTCTAGAATTATTCCTGCCTACAATTAAAGGGGCGGATTGCCTACCCAAAGTTACCAGTAACCTGTATGGAATAAGAGGAAAGGATTTAATAGGGAAGACTAAAAACCTCTTTTAGTTATGAGCACTTTATCATTACTAGTAACGGAACACTGTGTTTTTTTTTTTTTTAAGTTATGAAACAATATCTGTCATAGGTCATTTCCTGCTGTGTAAATCAAGGGTGATTCCATTGCTGGGAGAGTTGTCATTCACAAGTTAACCCTTAGATTGCCAGAGGGATGAAAAATGTATTGCTTACCCCTCTGGCATTCAGAGGGTTAATACAGCTCGAATTGTTAACAACAGAGCCAACTGCTATCCAACAGGCACATTTTTATTATACTGCACTCTACTGGGGAGCTTGAGTCATTGAATAGAGCTCTCCATAGTAAGTGATAGGAACAGCACCATGTGGTGACTACAACAGAAAATTGCAGCTTACTGTAAAATAAAAAAAATTGAGCTATAACCACCTTTAGATGAAAATTCTCTCCGTAAACTGGAGTACCCTTGATTTACTTATCAGGAAAGTTCATATAACATTTTTTCCATAAAGTTTAATGCACCTTTAAAAGAATACCTAATCACTCCTAATATTAACATCCCAGTTACCTTATTGTGGCTACAAAAAATTAATGGCCCTTATGATTTTTATTACTTAAATTTTTATCTTTCTACTTGGTTAAAGAGAGAAGGTCTCCAATCTGTCCTGGATATCCTATTCATGGAGGCGGATATGGCAATTGCCAGCAGGACTACAGGAACTCACTGTGCTGTGTACACATGGTAATCTTCTTTGCCCATGCCTGCTTCAGTAAGAATCAAATGCCAGCAACTGTCATGTCTACCTCCATGGATGTGATGTACACAACTGACAGAAGAAGATACTATCTGTTAAACCAAGGAGCAACGCCAACATTCATTGTTATTTTCTGTATCTAGTAAGGTATGGGCGTTTGTCAAGAGTTGATTAGTTCCAGATATTGTTGCCTCTTTGTACACCTTTATCCCCAGCTCATTGCAAAGCAATGTGTTGCATGTCCTCTGGAACTCAAGGGGTTAATCTCCTTGGTTCTGTCAGGGAAATTACTATTTTTGATATTCCTCACAAGATTTGCAAGTACTGGATCACTTGTCTGTATTTGGATAGGGGACAATCACTTATTCAGTTAAGCCCCATAGGAGTCTTGCCTACTTCCTGATGTAGCCAAGTTAGGCCATAAGAACCCATAGCAAGGCTTGGCTGGATTTACCTGTTTTATGTGTAACACAGTGATTGGATGAGCACTGCACATGTGATCAGATGTCACCTGACTCCTATTGCTCTGTCAGGTCTTTTCACAATAATGCATTGTCAGGCCAAAATTATATTTTTGAATATATAGCGTAATAGTTCACAAACATTTAAATCAAAAGGTACCTATATGATGGACGTAGTGAAGAACAATAAATATCTCTTTACCTTTTTACCTTTGGCAGTGGTAAATGATCTTCTGTAGATGATGCCCTTTCTTTCCCTTCTCTCTAGTTTTAGGGGTGTAACAACAGCGCCACTTTACAATTTCAGGCCACTAAGATACTGCATTTAAAAAAATCAAGTTTGAGCTGTAATAAACTTGAATAAAAGAACTCTCTGCATTGGGTGTACCCTTGTTTAGTCACAATAAAAGAAGCTCCAATTAATTTTCATAGTATATGGGCCAAGGAGAGTGTTATTTTAATACCGTCAGAGTTGTAGTTCAAGAGTAAATGAATGATAAAGTATCCCCCTCCCACCCCTTTTACTGTTATAACACTGCTCACCTCAGTGCAGCAAGACTGTCCAGATGGATCGCAGAGAAGCACAATCTTCAGTGATCATAAAGAAAAACCTGTCAAGGGGGGGAGGGTTTTCATTGTTCTCACAGTAAGAAGATTATCCCTTGCTGTGAGCTGTCTGGTCCCAGGACCAGATTCCACATCTGAAGGGAGGTGGCTTACACTAAGTAAAAAGGGGCAGGAGGGGGGATACTTTATCATTCAATTACTCTTAAAGGGATAGTAATACCTAAAATTTTACAGTGGCGCTGTTGCTACACCATCCTATGGAGATTTATGGTCCTGAGACCAGAGCTGTCCATAGGATCGTGTAGCAACAGCGCCACTGTACAATTTCAGGCCACTGTGATATTGCACCTAAAAAATTAAACTTTGAAAATTAATAACTTTTGAATGAAACATCTTTCAGCAGTGGGAGTACTCTTGTTTTACTCAGGGGGATAAACCCTACAACATATTTTTTTTTACATTTTAGGTATTACTATCCCTTTAACTACAACTCTGATGGTATTGAGATAACACTCTCCATGGCCCAAATGCTATGAATATTAATTGGAGCTGCTTTATTTGTGAAACATTACTATCCCTTTAAGTATTACTGTCCCTTTAAAGGGGAATTAAAGTTATTGTTTTCCTCAAGGGCCAAACCAACTAAAGATTATTGGCCGTATGTATAAAAGTGGACTGGTATAACTCTAGGGCAAACTAATTGCATAATGGAGAAGACACATACTTTCTTCGAACTGGCATTGATTGAAATGGGGCTTTTAACCCCCCTTGTAAATCAGCTGGAATTATTATTTGGTCCAGAATTGGTTTGCCTCAGAATTACCAAGTCCACTTTTATACATAACAGCCCAATTGGCCTTAGTCAGCAAGATAAGGTGGTGTCATTATGGAACAAGCCATCGCCAGCATAAGGGGACAAATAAAATTCCCCCAAATTCCTTTTGCTTTAAACGAGGATTTTAACCCCCTTCAAATAGTAGATTGGTCTCCAGTGCATTGCATCTCAATGTGATGGAGACCTAGCATTCAAGGGGTTAAGCCCATTTAAATCAAGGGCAAGTTTTGTTACCCTATGGGGGTGCAAATTGTTTTCCCCAGAATGGCATCGTTCTTTTCAAAACACCTGCTTTTGAGTGTGTGTGAGAGATTCGGAGGCTTCCAGTGGGCAGAGGAACAAGGTGTGGCTGTAAGGAACCGCATGCCTCTTTAAATCAGGGACGCCTATGAAATGTTATTCTGCTGGATTGCACAGGTATCACTATAGCCCTGCATGGGGTATTTTTTAATACGCATCTCTGATTTAACACTTTGAATTCCAGAGGGGCGTCAGCACATTGCGTTCCAATGCATTTGATACATCTCTGGTACTCAAAGGGTTATCCTATATTATAATTCGCTAGGAAGTTTGTCAGAAGCCGTCATGCGCAGTAGAGACTGCCCTAACGCACAGAATTCTGGGAGGTGTAGCAGTGCTGGGAGTTCTGTGCTAGTAGCATTCTCTGCTTTCGGGCAGTCTCTACAGTGCATGACTGCGGCAGGATGCAGAGCAGGACTGGCCTCTTAACCCTTTGAGTGTCAGAGGGGTACGCAACGCATTGCAAAGCAATGCATTGCAAACCCCTCTGGCACTCAAAGGGTTAACATCACCCAGACTGTACACAGGCTTTTACGCTAGTATAAGGATATGTGGTCACTTTACTGGGTGCCTTATCAAATCAAATCAAATGGAATCTTTGTTTCCTATCCTGCAATTGGTTTGATTCAGAATTTCTTCTCTGAATACAACCCACAAGAACAGCAGGAGCAACACTGCATGTTTATACCAGCTACTGTATTCAGTCCATAGTTAGGTCAATACATGTTCTTATGTTCCAGCTAGACCTACATACCTGGCATAAGATACCTGCCTCTTTATTAATGCTGTTAAAGTGGAACTATCACTTTTAAAGTGTTAGTAATGTCTAAAAATAATTTTTAAGAAATTTGTAGACAGCAGGGGATCCCAGCCCGGGGACCAGCCGGCGGCTCTACAGCAAAGCCAAAATCGCGTTATTGCAAAATAATTATTTCATTGGAAAGGCTTACAGTGTGTGCCTGGTTTGCAAGCACACTTTGTAAACCTTTCCAGTGAAGTAATTTGTTTGCAGTAACGGGATTTCGGTTCTGCTGAAGAGCCTCATAGTGTCGGACGACATGGATCTCCTTCTGTCAGCTTTCATTGCCAATATCTCTCAAACCATAGTGGATTGAGCGATAGAATTTGTGGTAATCAGATTATTGCCTACAAATTTATTAAAAATTATTTTTAGACATTACTAACACTTTCATTTTCTTTACATGTTTGAAAACTTAATTTAAAACTACCTATGTGTAAGGTTTACCAAATGTCCAGCAGATGTATAGGTCTGGACATCTTCACACCTATTTCTGGGAAAAGTGAAAGTGAAAATCTTTTGGCACTGCACAGAGCTTCATTAGCATATGACATGTCACTGAACATCTTCATTAGCATATGTCATGTTACTTAACATCTTCATTAGCATATGACGTCACTGAACATCTTCATTAGCATATGGAGTTACTGAACATCTTCATTAGTATATTTCATGTTACTGAACATCTTACTAGCATATAAGATGTCACTAGTCCTGCACAGGTACTGCAATTGGCATATGGTAACAATAATTACTATATCCTTAACTGAACGTTGGTTGGTCTTTAGTTAAGATGACTTAAGCAGTGTTTAAAGAATTTTTCAAAAATGCAAACTTGAATCAACATGATAGGTCCATGATGTTTTTCAGAAAGTTACATTTTTATTGTTTAACCCTTTGAGTGCCAAAGGGGTATGGAACACACTGATTTGCACAAAGTGCTGCAGTGGCCATATCTGAGTGCTACAGATCTTTGTCCATAGTTTTGATGTCTCTAACTTGAGAATAATTGGTACAGTTTACTCACGAACGAGGTAGTACCGGCTCCAAACGTTATAATCCAGCAGAGAAGATTGATGCTGGTTCTCCCTGCAACAGAACCTCACGGAAATGCATCAATCTTCCCCGCTGGCATAAAATACCAATGTCCAACATTTGGAGACAGTAATACCTCCTTTGTGAGTATATTGTATTATTACACAACCACGCATTACCTATTAAGTACCAGTGCAGCTCTCCTTGCATTTTCTTTTGCGCTTTGTTTAAGCCCAGTCCAGAGGTCATGGTGGATTAGGGATCGAGCTCCGGTTATCCTGTTATCTGTGTGGAGGCACAGTGAATATATCGTCCACAGGCTTACTTTGTAATTTGGGCTTTTGGGAAACTAGTAACATATTCTAAATGTGAGTGTAAATACATCTTTCTGATATATTGTTATAATTGTGTCTGAGCATACTACACCGTAAATCTCTCCTCTCCCTTTTTGTTTATTTTACTTAGGTAAGTTTTACTTGGGAGTATATATATATATATATATATATATATATATATATATATATATATATAATCATATAGTGATGAGTGTTAGTCTGCTTCTAGGTCGCCCCAATCACAATAAACAATGGGCTACTTCTGACCTGGGTGTATTGTAAGGGGCACAAGTCTGTCAGATTTTAAAATAAACCCTTTGTCAGTGGACTACAACAGAGATCAAATACCCAAAGGTATTCTATATGCATGTATCTTACTGCTTTATATTGGACACTTACTAGCTAAATTATTCTGTTAAACGAAATAAGAACCATTTTATTCCTAGGGTATGGTTGCCCTTTAAAATATTAGAGTTGCTTTGTCCTGTAACTACTATAGAGTGTCTTGGCTATATCCAATGGATTTCAGATTTGTACTGATTACCTAAATGTTTTTTTATTTTTACTGTCTGATTTCATAGTAGCCGACTTGTTAACCCTTTGAGTGACAGAGGGGTAAGCAATGCATTGTGTAACCCTCTGGCACTCAAAGGGTTAAAGCATGATAATTGCTCTTTAAGGGGAGCATTCACCTCATAAATTTCTTTTTACCATAGGTTTAGTTAACATAGTAGTATTAGGAAAGCTGCCCCCCCAAATGTAAATACTTTTAAAGATATTGCATCTTCAGGCTGTGCACTTCCACATAATGTGGCACCCTGATACTTCAGCACAGCTCTTATTCTCCTCCCACCTCCCTCCCAGCTGCCCCAGGGAGCACGTTCACACTTCCCTTCTGTGTGGTGTGAATTGCTGCTATCGTTACATCAAGCTTCAGTTAGCATTAGGCAGAAGTTGCAATCTTGGTGTAATGCTAACCAGAGCTTGATATAACTATATAAGCCATCCACACCAAAAAAAAAACAAAAAAAAAAAACTTTCTTAATAGTGCTTTATTAACTAAACCTATGGTAAAATTTTTTTATGAGGTGAAAGTTCCCCTTTAATACTAAACCAGATTGTGAGGGGTGGGTGTGTCTGTATTCCTTTTAACTCTTTGAGTGCCAGAGGTGTACACGATGCATTGCAAAGCAGTGTCTTGTGTACTTCTCTGGCACTCAAAGGGTTAAAGGTAGACAATTCACCAAAGTGGTGTGTAAAGCCAGAGGGGACCAGGTTACGGTGGAATAGGCATTAGTAGCAATACTGTGTGCATTGTGGGCAGAGTTTGAGATCCTGTGGTCTGTGCAGCAGCTGTCTTGTCCACCTCCATGGACAGAACATCCAGGACTGACTGGAGAGGTTATCTCTTCAGAGGCACAATACCACAGTTCATAGCAGCCATTAGGGTTTTGTAGCTATTGTAAGTTAAGTTAAGTGGAGGGAGGTGTGGGGGGGTTACCATTATATATTAGTTCTCCTTTAATACAGAAATAGAAGTTGTCTTGCACTCTCTTCTCCTCACACACTGTCTGAGCAGAGAATGAGATTACTTTTATCTCTGTTCTTGGCAATCTGCCCTGTGCCCTTACATACTCCATGTTCACTTCCTACACATGATCCCCCTCCACACTCTGTGCTCTCCCCTCACACTCATCCCTGTAAGAAGGAATGTATAGATGCTTACATCTCACACATCTGTTCACTAGTGTAGGCAGCTCCTGCAGTCTGGTCTTAACACTTTGAGAGCCAGAGGGGTATGCCAGGCATTGCTTTGCAATATGCTACGCACCCATAACATACTTGATAAGACTGAAAGAAAGACATGCGTCCATCAAGTTCAGCCCATGCCATATCACCACTGTTTATCCAAACGAAGGCAAAATCCCCCCCCCCCCAAATCTGGCACTCAAAGGGTGCGAAGGGAAAAGGAGGGAAGTATCATTATACATTAGTGGAGACTGATACATATTTTCATTTTATTTTAAGTTGAACCACAGGAGATTGTTACAAACTCCCAGAATTCTCTCTGATTCTTTTTTCACTTTACATAATATGCTGTCACAAAATATATAGTCAAATTGACTATACTTTTTATTTTTTATTATAATTGTTATTTTTAAGAAGTGACTTCTGTGTCTGGCAGTGAGATCCTTCAGTTTTGGTTTCCAGAGAGTTTTCTTTTAGGGATTTGAAAGCGGTATAGTGATACTGTGTTGCACTGTCCCTGCAGCATTGAGTGCTCTGTATATTTTGTAATATAGATGGGATTTTGGGCTGCAGGGATAGTGCAAATTTGTATCACTATACCTATGTTCAGCTCCTGACAGAAAGCTCTCTGGAAACTTAAATTCAAGCAGGTCACAGTCAGGGACTTAACTCTTTTAATGCCATAGGGGTACACAACGCATTCCTCTGCAAAGCATTGTGTACTCCTCTGGCACTCAGAGGGTAAAAATCCGCACACACACAACTATAGGCACGTGCAAAATATGTTAAGTCAAGGTTGACTTGCTTTAACCCTTTGAATGCCAGATAGGTTTGGAGACATTTCATGCACACAGGGGGTTAAACACCCTGTTTTAAATCATTGTGAATTTAAATGTGTTCCTTGTGTTATAGATGGTTTGCCTCTGAATTTCACCACAGTTCTTAGTACATCAGACTCGCAGTGTGAATCCTTTTGGTAGGCCTGCAGTGCATTATCTCAGACCATGCAGGAGGGCACATTTTTGAAGAGAGGGGTTACACGGTTACATTCTTGTCCTAGCGCAGTGATTTGTGCTGTGTGGAATGTGCTCTCAAAGCTCTGTCTCTGGAGGTATGGTCCATTGTTGGCCATTGGGGCCGAGAGAAGAGCCAGGAAGCTATGGTGAAGAAAGCAGCACATAGATAAGCAGTGTAAGATCACAATTAGGAGATTCAGAAGAGCCGGCACGCAGAGATGTTTAACCTGCAGATTTAGGCTTTTCCTGTAAAGCTCCCACCATCATCATCCGCTTAGAATTTTGGGATTGTTATTCTGTTCTCTTCCCCCCATGGTGTAGTTGGTTTGGTCCAGATTTGTGCCTGTTTCTTCACACATCTGCTTCTGTATGTTCAGTACAGTGTGATCGGAAATGGGAACTTACAGCTCTCACTATCCTAATACAAGAAATGCTCGTTTACCTTGTTTGGACTCTGATGTCTGTAAGAGATGATTTTCAGTTGTGAAATCACGCTGGATTGATGTCAGCAATAGTATCAGTCCGCCTCCTTTTTGATTTTACATATTCTAGTGTATAGTACTGTAAGTAAAATTGCCTGTCCTTCATTTTCACTGTCACTGTTTTTGTGGCAATGTCCATGCAGCACTGAGTGCTCTGTATGCTGTAATGGAGTCAGGCTTTTCTGCTGCAGGTATAGTTGCACACGATCAACTGTGTTCAGTCCCTGACTCTCTGGAAACAAACATTCAGGCAGCTCACTGTCAGGAACAGTGCAAAAAGTAAAGTGAAGATGGAAATTAATAAATACATAAATAAATAGAAAATATAGGCAATCAGAATGTAAGTACTCTGCAGATACAGAATATGTAAAGTCAAAAAGGGGATTGACTGGCGCAATAAAAACAAAAATAAATATAACTGTAGATGACAAGGACCACACGTATGTAATCTTTAGTCAATCGATCATAATTGATAAAAAAAATAATAATAATCCTAATAAAAATGGGATTAAAATAATAAAATAAAACAAAAATCAGTCTTGACACCTATATGATCAAACATATTTAAAAGTTTTTGATTGGCTACAAGTGTGATGCAGTCTAATAACCCCTTAAAGGGATAGTAATACTTCGTTTTAACTTTATTTTATTTTGTAGGCATTAAAAAACATGAAGAATGATATAAGTCTTATCTCTCAAACCTTTATGGTTTATGAGATATTCACAAGCAAAGTTTCCCCTCCCGCCCCTTTTACCTAGTGTAAGCTATCTCTTCTCAGATGTGAATCTGGTTGTATGACAGTACAGATAACAGAAGGGGACAATTTTCTTTGTATGAAAACAATGAAAGCCCTTCCCCCCTTGACAAGTTTTTCAGCTTTTTCCCTTATCTTAATTGAAGATTGTCCCTCTCTGCAGTCTACCTGGGCACCTCCCTTCTGATCTGGTTGAACGGGGGGGGGATACTTTGTTTGTGGATATCTCTTAAATCAAAAAAGTTCGAGAGATTAGACATATCATTCTTCATGTTTTTTTAATGCCTACAAAATAAAATAAAGTTAAAATGAAGTATTACTATCCCTTTAAGAACCAGAGGGAGTATGCTTATGGGGTTAAAGACCTTTCTGTCATCAATGGGCTTAAAGGGGCAGTATTGTCAGATTCTGTAAAACCTAATTATGAAAATAAAACATGTATGCCTTTTTCTATTGAGCAAACCAAGGGAACTTCCACTGCAATAAGATGCTTCTTTCAAATGTTATTACTGAAATTACATTACATTTTTCTCAAATTACCCAAACAAGTGCTTTCCAGTAACATGACTGTAGCATCTCCCCACAGTAGGGGGATACACTTGTAGTAAGTAGAAAGCCCTGCACTATGGGTGCTTTCACAGTAAGGCTTCACTGGCTCTGTAACATTGCATATGGATTTCTTCCAGTCTGAAAGCCTTAAAAATCTCTGCTGCTTACGATCTAAAAACTGTATATACGTTTTGCTATTATGTTTATGTATATATGTGTGTAACTTTTTTACTGTAAAAGCTCTCCAGGACACTTGAAAATGAGAGAAATCTCAACGTGTTCTTCCTGATAAAACATTATCTAAATAAAAATCATAAATAAAATGTGAGCTTATAAGGGTCCACTGTAGTCAAAAATGTGAAAACCACTGAGGCCGATGTTCTAGGGAAGAGTGGCGGAATTCTGCTGCAAGCCAGTTGCTCTATAAGGAATCCATGCATGTTCCAAAAACTCCCAAGGCTTTAACCCCTTAATGACAGGTTTTGTTTTTTGTTTTTTTACACAAGAGGACCAGAGCCATTTTATTGGCTGAATCTGCACAAGTGAGTGATCACATGTACCGGCTCTCCTGTGGAAAGACTGACACTGACTCTCCTTTCTTGGAGCAGTCCGTTTCAGCCTCCCGGCATGATCACACCTCACCTTCACGTGCACTGTGATCATTTAACTACTGACGTGCCAGGACCGTCACTGGTCCTTAAAGGACCAAAATGATTGACTGCCCTGCCACGTCCAGAGATGATAAGGAGTTCACTGGTGCTTTTAACACCTTGAACACTAGCAAGGTCTTCAATGCATTGCAGTGAGGTGGATATCTTGCTAGTATTTAGGGTCTTCAAATTTAATGCAGTGGGAATTGTACCCATTTCTTAGTAAATCAGCCTTACTGTTTGTTATTTTCTCTGTTTATAGGGTGTTGGCAACAAGACCGAAATCACAGTCAAAGCTCCTGAAAAGGCGTTCGCACCCTCCCCCAACCAGAAGCCTGAGAAAACATCCGCACAGCACACTCCTGCTCCTGAGAGCTCATCGGGGGCCACAGGTAGGCACAAATTGAAACTGCACGTGTCTGCCCCTAGAACCACCATCTCCCTACTGCCAAAGTGAATGGGGGAGGGGGGAAAGAGACTCACCCACCCACTGCTGAAACCTATAAACTAAAGTAAACTGAATGAGAGCGGACATCCCCAACTCAGTATTTTTATCTCAGAACTGCGCTGTCACCCCATTCATATTTTTGTTACATGCTGCTTTTTGTGCAATAAACAATACAAAGATAACAAGACTTTTTTTTTTTTTTTCTCATGTATTTTGTGTTGTAAAGTTTACACTGGGCAGTTAAGGCAAAATGTTCTTTAAAGGAGAAGCAACACCTCCTAAAAGTAACCCCATATGAATTATTTTCCATCCTTATGCCTTTGTTCAAACAATAACCTCTTCACTCAGTCCTGGTTGTCATGTCCATGGAGGCCGACATGATACTCTGAGGACCACAAGACAGAGACTCTGCCCACCTCACATCTTCATCTGTAAGAACCATAGAGGTGTGCAGCACAATGTTAAACAGCACATTTCACATCTTATGATGCCTAAGTGGTTAGAGGGATAGTAATGTTTCACAATAAAAGCAGCTCCAATTAATATTCATAGTATTTGGGCCATGGGGAGTGTTATTTCAATACTGTCAGAGTTGTAGTTCAAGAGTAATTGAATGATAAAGTATCCCCCTCCTGACACTTTTACCTAGTGTGAGCCACCTCCCCTCAGATGTGGAATCTCGTGTTGAGACCAGAGAAGTCACAGCAAGGGAAATCTTACTATGAACATAAGGAAATCCCTGTCCCCCTCTACAGGATTTTCAGGTTTTTCCCTAATTCTCACTGAAGATTGTCCTTCTCTGAGATCCATCCGGACAGTCTTGCTTCTCTGCGGTGAGAAGTAAAAGGGGCGGGAGGGGGATACTTTATCATTCAATTACTCTTGAACTACAACTCTGACAGTATTGAAATAACACCCTCCACGGTCCAAATTCTATGAGGATTAATCGGAGCTACATTTATTGTGAAACATTACTTCCTCTGTCGTCCAGTACAGGTTACTGGTAACTTTGGGTAGGTGATCGGCCCCTTTAAGTAGGCAGGAACAATTCTGAGTAGTGACTGCTGGGTGGAGCATACCTCCTCCCCTTAGCTTGCAGCTAGCCAATCCCCTTCCAGTAAGATTTGTTCCTTGGTCAAGACACAAGACAGGAGAGCAGTTCTGGTTAGCTTTTTCTTTTATTTTCTGTTAGATATGGGCGGATTACTATCACTGACAATTCCCATCACCCAAATGTGGATAGCTCAGTTTACCAGGTGCTTTTGTGGACCTAAGCCCTGGGGGGAAAACCTTGGCTGCAAGTTATTTCCCCAGGAGTTGCCCACTGAGGCTTCTTCTTGATATATGGTGATCTTAAAACAGAAGATCTGCTGAAAAAGGTGAGCACCCTTTGAGTTCTGAGGTCCACATGTCCCATGCTTCCCCTCTGCACACGGGTCTCATTTGTAGTTCCTATTAAATATTCATGCACTCATTGGGTTTATCTGTCTGTGAGGTGTTTGGAGCAAGTTTCTGTGGTAACTTAACCCTTTTGCTGCTGGTTAGCATGTTTTAGGGACATTGTGGACACTTTCCCTACTGGGACCAGTGTTTTTTGGGTCTGCTGGCTTGTTCTAGTTAGCTTTTGAGTGGTTTTACATTTTGGTGTTCATCTTGTTAAATTTAAGTTCCACGCCTTTAAGGCATGCGTTTATCGCATAGACGCCATTGCTCCATTCACTTCTATGGGACTTTACAGTTTGGGAGGTATCTCTGCAACCGCTCCATGTAGCGAAGTCAGAGATGGCTCATTTGGTTGGTCTGCCCTTGCTCTGTTATCCGGTCAACGTTCTGGGCATGTCGGGGGGGCTTCGAGCACTGTTGGAGTACTTTTCTCAGTGAGTGCTTGCTTTGTGTTCTCGTTTTTGATTGGCTCCTGCTGCGGCAGCCATTTTGTGCATCCGATGATCGAGTATCCTACGCAGGGCTTGGACTCTCCTTCTCTACTCAACTGTTTAACCCTTCGCCTACCAGATAAGTCTAATTTAGCACTTCTGGGGTGATTTTATTTATTGTACATACTTTGACCATTTGTCTCTGAGAATGTCTATTCCGTCAGACCTTGGGTGTCTGTGTCCCTCATTGTTCCTCATGTCACTCAGGGTTACCTAGAGAATACTCAGGTCATGTTTGCCCAGCATGAGCTGCTGCCCCTGAATCTCCTGCAGGGGCCTCTAGCCATGCACTAGAGCCAGTATGGATGCAAGAGTTTAAGGCTACTACCACCTTACAACTCCTTCCATCCACCTTGCAGGGGGTCTTCCACTCGTGGCAGGCCCCCACACCTATCAGATCTTCCCTGCCTAAACCGCCGGGTGTTCCTGATGTGTCTGATTCCTCTGAAGAGGAATTATTGGTGGACTCTGATAATGAAGACTGCTCTGCGGTCCCTTCCTCTCAGTTTTTTGGGGGATCCCTTTGAGGCTGATCCTGTCCCCTCTGCTGAGGGCCTGATCAGGACTGTGTTGAACGTCCTGAACAGTCCCTTGGTGCAGGAGGTTTCTTCTGATCCCTCCAATGTGTTCCAGGAGCCTGTTAGGCTCCATACTTGTTTCCCACCTATTCACACCCTTGACCGCTTGGTGTCTGAGGAGTGGAAGTTTCCAGACAGGAAACAGTCTGTCTCTAGGAAATTTGCTAAGCTTTATCTGTTCTCTGAAGCGGCCCTAGCTCAGTGGGTTCATCCTCCCAAAGTGGATGCCCCTGTTTTCAGGCTTCTGCCTTGCCTGTGGCTGACGCATCTGCTCTGAAAGACTGGACTGGCAAGAAGCTTGAGACTGCTCTCAAGGTTATTTTTGCTATGGTTGGTTCTGCCCTGTGCCCCACTTTTGCTGTGGCATGGGTGTATAGAGCTGTGGCTGTTTGAACTGGACAGCTCACTTCAGCTGTCCATCAGGGGGCTCCTACTGCTGACATTGCGGCTTCTTGCCAACATCTCTGAGGCTCAGCATTATGTTTCTGCTGCCCTGTTTGACGCTGTGCATATGGTAGCCAGGACATCAACTATGTCTGTGGTAGCCACACATGCTCTTTGGGTCAAGATCTGGTCTACTGACCAGGCCTCCAAGAGGGCTCTCCTGTCCTGGCCTGGCCCTTTCAGGGCACATCACTCTTTGGGCCTGATCGTAAGGATCTGATTAGTGAAGCCACTGGAGGGAAGAGTACTCACCTGCCAGTGGTCCAGAGAAAGAAGGCACAGGTCAAAAGGAATCTGCTTTTTCATCAGTTTAAGGCTGACTTGCGCCAGTCGACCCAGGCGGTGCCTCAGGCTCCGTGCTCCTCATCCAAGCCTTAGCAGCAATGGAGGCCAAAGTCCTCCGCTAAGCCCAAGGCTTCCAAACCTCCTCCTGCATGACTTGCCGAATCCGGGTCCCCACCTGCCTGTAGGTGGCCGCTTACGCTACTACCTTTCGGCTTGGGAGGCATCTGTGGCAGACCCGTGGGTTTTGCAGGTGGTGGCTATGGGATACAGGATCCCCTTCACCTCCCTTCCTCCTTCTCGGGCTTTTTCTTCTTGCTTTCATGTGGGAGCAGAAAAGCGCCTCCTTTTCGAAGAAGCCATCCAGCCCCTTCTGGACAAGGCTGTCTTGGAACCTCAGGAACAGGGGTTGGGGTTCTATTCCAACCTCTTTGTGGTTTCCAAGAAGGATGGCGGCTGCCGTCTCATTTTGGATTTGAAGGATCTCAACTCCTTCAAGGTCAGGTCCCAGTATCGCCAGGAGTCACTACGCACGGTGATCGCTGCCATGTCCCCTGGGGAATTTCTGGCGCCTCTGGATTTTCAGGATGTTTATCTGCACATCAACATTCATCCAGAGAGTCGGCAATATCTTCGCTTTGCTTGCAACCGAGGGCATTTCCAGTTTTAAGCCCTCCTCTTTGGCCTGACCACAGCTCCTCAAGTCTTCAACAGAGTCCTGGGAGCATTGATTTCTGTCCTCCATCAGGATGGCATCAGAGTGACCCCGGACATGGATGACCTCCTTCTGAAGGCATCTTCTCCGGAACTCCTTCATCAGCAGATGTAGGATTGCATTCATGCTCTGTCCCGTCATGGGTGGATCATCAGTCTGGGCAATTCGGACCTTGTTCTTTCACAGAGGATGGTGTTTCTGGGCCTCCTTTTCAACACCCAGAGAGGGATGGTGTTTCTAACGGACAAAGTGGCTCATCAGATAGCGCTGAAAGTCCAAGCTGTCATGTCTCAGGATCCGGTTTCAGCAGGGGTCGGATCTCCGGAGAGGTCCTTATCTCTCCCTTTTCACGTGGAGCTCAGCCTCTCTTGGTGGCTCAACCTGAACAATTTCCTGAAAGGCAGGCCCTTCCTGGTGCCATTCTGGACAGCATTGGCGACAGATGCCAGCCTCTCCAGATGGAGAGCGGTCATGGGGCACTTGAATGCTCAGGGCCAGTGGTCACAGGAAGAATCTCTCCTTCCCATCAATGTCCTTGAGCTTTGGGTGATATTTCATGCCCTGCGACACTGGACACCTCAGCTGGAGGATTGCCCAGTCAGAGTACAGTCGGACAACGCCACAGCGGTAGCCTACATTAACAAGCAAGGCAGCACAAGAAGTCTTGCAGCTTGACTAGAGGTCAAGGCTGTTCTGTCCTGGGCAGAGGAGCATGTCCCTGCCATTTCTGCTGTTCATATTCCTGTCGTAGACAGCGTTGTGGGAAACTTCCTCAGTTGACACACAGTGGATATAGGAGAATGGGAACTGCATCAAGAGGTATTCAGCCTCATTGTCCAGTTGTGGGGTCTTCCGTGCATCAACCTGATGGCAACAAGACACAACAGGAAGGTTCCAACGTTCTGCTCTCGCTGGGCAGATCCCCTGGCTCTAGTAGTGGATGCCTTGTCGATTCCGTGGCATTTCCCTCTGGCATACATCTTTCTTCCCATTCCCCTGTTGCACAGGGTGCTATGGAATCTGCTACTGGAGCACTGCCCAGTCATTCCGATTGCTCCATACTGGCCTCGGCAGGCTTGGTTTCCGGAGCTTCTGGATCTCTCAGTGGCGAACCTCTTCAGCTTCCCTCCTGTCCTGATCTTCTTCTACAGGGTTACCTGTGGAAGAATGATGTTCATCGTCTGGCTTTGACGGGATTGAGATTGAATCCTCAATTTTGAAGAAGGGATTTTCTTCTGGTGTGGTGGCTACTATGCTTAGTGCCCGTAAGCCGGTTTCCTCTAAGGCCTACCATCGTGTCTGGTCTACCTTTCTATTTTGGTGTGCTGATAGGGACCTTTCACAGGATTTTGATCTTCCTACGGTCCTTTCCTTCCTCGGGGATGGTGTGGATATGGTTCTCAGTCTGAGTTCTCTTAAGGTTCAGACTTCTGCTCTGTCTGTTTTCTTTCAGAGGTGCCTTGCTATTCTTCCTGATGTCAATGTTTTCTTCCCAGGCGTTGCTCATACCCGTCCTGTGTTTGTCTTCCGCTCCTCAGTGGGACCTTATATTGGTTTTGGGCGTCCTTCAGAGCCCTCCCATTGAGTCTTTGGCAACTATTCATCTCCGTTTGCTGACATGGAAGATGGGTTTTCTCCTCACGATTGTATCTGTTCGCTGTGTTGCGGAGCTGCATGCCCTGTCCTGTAGGCCACCCTTTTTGGTGTTTCACAAGGACATGGTGGTACTTTGCAATTCACAGGAGCTGGTGTCTGAGTTCCACATCAATCAGGCCTACTTTTGACAAGGAGAAGGATCTTCACCTTTTGGATGTTGTACGTTGTCTCAAGTTCTATGTGCATCGCACTGAGCCACTGAGGCAGTCTGACACTCTCTTTTTGTCATTCCTGAGGGTCCTAAGGCAGGGAAGCTTGCTTCCAAGGTAGCCATTGCTTCTTTGATTAAGTCCACTATTCATAAGGCTTACGAACTTAGGAAGAAGCCTGTTCCCTTTTGTGTCACGGCTCATTCTACAAGGTCTATTGGGGCTTCTTGGACCTACAAGAATCAGGCCTCAGCTGATCAGTTGTGCAAGGCGGCCACTTGGTCGTCTGTGCATACCTTCTCGAAACACTACTGCGTGGATGTGCTGGCGTCGGCTGATGCCAGTTTTGGGAGGAAGATCCTGGAGGCGGCCTTGCCTGTCTAGGATCTCATTAGTCTCTTAGTACGCTTTAACTTGTTTTACCCCTGTTCTGTGTCCGTTGACACTTTGTGGTTATTGTTGAGCTATTGGTGATGTGTTGGTTCATTGGTGCTCTGGTGACTTTGGGGGCCCGCTCCTGGTCCTTGCCTTTCTTCCCACCCTGGGGAACTTAATGGTTGGACATCCCAAAGTTACCAGTAACCTGTATTGGACGAGAGAGAAAAGATGATTTTAGTCTTACCTGTTAAATCCTTTTCTCTTAGTCTATGCAGGTTACTAGTCTCCCACCCTGTCAAGGGACCATGCTTTGCTCTCCTGTGGCAGACCGTGGGGGTCCTTTCGGGTTTATGCTCACAGGTGTCTTCCTTTACCTTCTTACTACCTAGTCAATAGTTAGTTTTCGAATCTTGCTGGAAGGGGATTGACTAGCTGCTAGCTAAGGAGAGGAGGTAGGCTCCACCCAGCAGTCACTTCTTAGAATTGTTTCTGCCTACTTAAAGGGGCTGATCGCTTCCCAAAGTTACCAGTAACCTGTATGGACTAAGAGAAAAGGATAAAACAGGTAAGACTAAAATCCTCTTATCCCTTTAAGTAGGCTCAGGCACTTGCCTGCTTGACTTTGGAGATAATTTAAAAAAATGTAAAAACCTTCCAGCAACTATCATGTGCTCCTCCATGGACCTGACATCCTGAAACGATGAAAGACATTTTCTCTTGAACAGTGGAGCAAGGGAAAAATTCATAGGGGTCATTACGATTTTCTGGTTATAGTAAGGTAAGTTGGGGAGGGGTTATTATCGGTAGGTGTTAATTCTTTTTAACTTTTTGAGAGCCAGAGGTATCTCCACTGCATTTTGAAACAACGTGTTGGACACTCCTGTGGCATTCAAATGTTTAATGGTTTTGAGTTGCGTGAGCTTTCTTTCCTCCTTTCCTCTTTTACATCTGTGTAATTTAATGCATAAGGATGTGTGTTTATTTTGAAAAGTGGGTTTCTATGGCGTAATCCCCATCATGTTGTTCTTGTTGAAGAATATATAAATAGCCTTGAGCCTGTTAACATGCATTTCATGCAGTCTCTATAGGCCCCCTAGCCACCAGCCAGTTAACACACACACAATGCTGAGATCATCTTCAGAATCCAAAGTGACACCTGACCACCTGCCTATGAGTCCATGCAGTCACTTACGTATTGTTCACTTAGCCACATTCCAATGTATCCTGTAACCCTTTAACGTCTCAACAACAGCAGTCCTGGGGAGTGGATTCCCTTAAAGGACCGTTTTGATCTCATTCGGCGAGATCATGTGTACAGGCTCTCCAACCGAGGGTCTGATATTGACCTCTCCGGTCATGGAGTGGTCGGTTTCAGACTCTGGTAGTGCTCACAGGCCTCCCGTGCCAGGACAGTCATCGGTCACTAAGTAAAATTCACAGATGACTGTTCTAGCACGTCATCAGTTGTTAAAGTGATAGTAATGTCAGAAAAAAAGTATTAACTATAAGGTAGATACAATTAAGAGAGTACTTGCACTTATTTGTATCTCTCATACAGTTATGGTTTGAGAGAGATAGGAAAATAAAGTTCTCTGTTCCCTCCCCTTTCTGCTTGACGAGCTGTGAAGCCGTCAGAAGCAGATTCTGGTTCCTGGATCAGATGGTGACTCTTCAGCAGCGCCGACATAGCAATGCCTAAAAATAAATACTTCATCGGAATGGTCTACGTGTGCCTGGTTTGCAAGCACATGATGTAGACCATTCTGATGAAGTATTTATCTTTAGATATCGTTATATCGGTGCCGTATCTGGTCAAGGAACCAGAATCTGCCTCTGACAGCTTTACAGCTCGTCAAGCAGAAAAGGGAGGGAGAGGAGATCTTTATTTTCCTATATCTCTCAAACCATAACAATGTGAGAGATACGAATAAGTGCAAGTACTCTCTCTTAAGTGCATCTACCATCTAATTAATGCTTTTTTTATGACATTACTATCCCTTTAAGGAAAAGAGGGTTGCGGAATACAGTGTGAAGCAAAGTGTTGCACCCCTCTTGTCCTTAACCCCGTAATAACCCTTGATGGACCTGGCACGTCATGGGTAGATTTGCGTGCCAGGACCATCATGGAATTCAGGGCTCCCCGCGTGGCTGCGCTCCATTCTGGGAGCCCTGAACCGGATGCAGAAAAAAAAAATAGGTCTGTGGTCCTTAAGTGATGGCTGCATGCGCGATCGGCTATCCTTAAGGGGTTAAAGAGTTAAAGGCACAGTAATGTTTCCTTATGAAGAAGTATATATTGTAATTATTTAATGCTGACAAGAGTACCACACTTCTGAGATCTCTCATTAATTAGTTACTACAGCTCAAATTTGTTTTTGTTTTTTGTTGTTTTTTGTTTTTTTAAAAGGCAATTACAATGTTTTATTACATTTTCTACTATGGGAACGTACACCTTAACCAGTGTAGTGTCACCCCAAAATGGTTTCTGCCAGAAAACAGACTCCGCTGGCTGGACGCAACCTGGGAGGTGACTGCTCACTCTCACCATAGTCTGCTCTGGTTTTGTTTTCCATCTTATCCTAACAGACTATGAGGACTACCAGCCTGGGCCCCATGTGACTGAACTGGGAGACGTAAGGCCTTAAAGGCATAGTAATACTTAAATATTACTAATCCCCATATTGTAGCCATGTTAAAAAGAATGTAATTGTCCCCAGTGTCATCTCTCAATCCTTTATGGTTTGAGAGATAACCGTCCACAAAGTTTCCCCCTTCCTTGAAGTCAGCATTGTAGCTGACTGCAGGGGAAGTCTGTTGTACAACAGTCAGGCGGCTCTGCAGCAGAGCCGAGATCGCGTTAGTAAAAAAAGAATTATTTCACTGTAACTGTCTTCTATGTGTGATTGGTTTGCAAGCACACATAGAAGACCGTTTCAGTGAAATAATTTTTTTACTAACGCGATCTTGGCTCTGCTGCAGAGCCACCTGATGCAAATAAGACCGGCTATCCCTACAGTCAGCTATCGCAAGGTTTGAGAGATGACACTGAGGAGAATTAAATTCTTTTTAACATGGCTACAGTATGGGGATTAGTAATATTTAAGTATTACTATCCCTTTAGGCCATTGAGACCACTGTAATATTCAAAGCTTTAAAAGCCCATGAAGTCAATGGGAATATTCCTGACAGTGGAGAAGGGACCCTCCTCAGAATGTTCCAGTATTACACCTACAATTTCCATTAAATGGAAAAGCCCCCAACATCCTACCCACTACCACTGGCTTAAACTAGTTAATGCAGTCTTTCCCTTGTATAAGATGTAGTAAATTAATCAAGGGTGGCCAGATATAAATGATAAAAGCTGGTGTAAATGGCTTCATTGTCACATGTCCAACACCCCCATAACTTGCACTTGATCACATCTCTCTAATCCCCCCCCCCTCACTTTCCTCCCTAATTTTGATCCTTCATGGCACCTTCCATTGAACTGGAGTGTTCTTTGGGCCAAGTCTCCCTTGTTTGCCTCTCTCGCTCTGTTCTATTTTCTTACTGTTCTAATTATTCAAAACATAAATAAACACCTTTACAAAAATACCCTGTACCTCATGCTAGCATATGTAAAAATTTTCAATTTCATTTCTGAGGCCTAAAATCTAGTCTTATATATGTTCTGACTTAGCAGATGTTCCTGGGCCTGTATTACGAACCCAGACAGACCAACGGGTGAGCAGGACTAGGGTATGAATGGAGATCACTGGTTCACCCCACTGGTCCTGTCGAAGAGACTGAACTGCGAGGTTGAAATGTCTCCGTTCAGTATCCTGTTCTGAATGGCATATGCCTAGGGTCCAGTAGGTTCTAGTTATACCTGTGTGAAAATGATTTTGTTAGGGGTTCTGTGTTACAACTGTGGGGATCAGCCCCTCCCAAAAAAAAACAAAAAAAAAAAAAACAAATCTGCTAGATGCTGTGTATGGTTTGCATAGTTCAGATCCAGGCTGTTTAAGAGTTAATAAAAAAATGACAATTGCAATTTAAAGAAAAAACAAGTTTGAGCTGTAATAAGCTTTGAATAAAGCATGTCCTTTGTATTATTGAGCAGGAAAATATCAACGACATGCTGTTTTCTTAATATGTCAACTGCCCTTTCTTTTTTTCATCCAGAGAATAGAGGGCCTATAGAATTCGGTACTTCTTTAACGTGGACCTGTCACTTTGAAATCAATTTTGCATATCCGAAGACTTCATTCTCAACTGCTTATGTGTCATGTTAGCCAAAATTCCAGCAGGTGTATAGTTTAGGAGATATCCACAATTTTATTTCTGGGAAAAGTGAAATTCTCTTGGTGCAGTACAGGGCTTCATTAACATATTAAAAGATCACATATGAAGCCACTTGTTAACTGTCAGCATGCATTAACATACAACAGTGCTGTCCAAATTCAGTCCTCAATGGTCACCCACAGTGCAGGGTATAAGGATGTCCTGATTAATCACAGATGAGTCAGTCACGATGAATGATCCACTGATTAACTCACCTGTGCTTAATCCTTACATCCTGGCCTGTTGGTGGCCATTGAGGACTGAACTTGGACAGCTCTGGCATACGGTACCAAGTGTAAAGATCTCTTTAACCCTTTGAGGGCCAGATGGCACTCAGAGGGTTATCTGTACATTTTGGCCAACATAACACATATAGAGTTTGTAATGAAACTTTCAAATGTTCAGATTTGAAGGAAGATGACAGGTTCACTTTAGTTTGTAGAGTACCGGGTTTTTTTGCAGTGGCATGCACTGTTGGTGATTAGCTGGCACTCAAGGGGTGTCACAGTTTTTAAGTCAACTCCCTCCCAGGCACTGCATTCCTGACCACATCACTGAGCCATTTTGTTCACCCACAACAAACCATTCTGTCTTTTGTGACTTCCCCTTCACACATTTTTTTCTTCCTTTAATCTGTTTGAGAGCCAGAGAGGTATTTAACACCTTAACCCCCATATACATCATCGATTTCAGGGCCCACCGCGCAGCTGAATTGGACTCGATGCTCCGTGGTCCTTAAGTAGGTTAACATATTGGACACCTCTCTGACCTCCAAAGGATTAAAACAACAGTAATCACACACTTGTCCTGGTGATGTAACATAATTTCTAAGGGAATATTAAGAATTCCATCCTTATTCTGAGAAACCAAATGCAAGAGAATATTTTACATTCATTCATCTTGGGTAGCATCTGTGAACTAATTAAACCTTAAAAAATAAATAATACCTCTTATTAACCACCCATATAATTTATTATTGCCAGCAATTCTACTTGTCTGACTTCGTTGAAGGTGCTTCAGTTAATCCTGGATGTCATGTCCATGGAGGCAAGAACTATCACAGAAGACAAACTTCACCCACTTCGTATGATAATGTTAACCCTTTAAGGACCAGTGGGGTGTGCACAGAGCATTGCTTTGCAATATGTTTCACCCATATCGGATTCTTAAAAGGTTTTGTAGGCTTGTGCACTCTGCCTGTATAGTTTGGGGTGGGGGATATCTCCAACAATCATGTCCGCCTCCATGGAAATTACGTCCAGGATAGATTGAATATGTTCTTTCTCAAACAAAGGCACAAGAGCAAAATTCTTCATAGGCGTTGTTAGGAATTTCGGGCTGTAGTAAGGTAAATGTGAGGTGGTTGTTAGGAGGTGTCTGACTATTGATTTTTAGATTAATAATAATCATCATTGCACCTCACATTTTCAGACAAGTCATAACATAGCATCATAGTAACTATCACCTCTCTCTTTGTGACCAGAACATTAGTTCTCTTAAGTCTTCACATATCAAACCCATCTCATGCACAGTTATTCTAATTATTTGGTGACACTAATTTGACAATATAATATGTATTTATTTTAACATTAAACTGCAACATCTGTTGAAGAAGGAGTAAAAAACAAACAAATAAACCAAAAAAATGGCAAGGGGTGGCCCAATCCTGTGCACCAGGTCCTAGTGTAATTTATGTTCGTCTTAGTGCATGCACACCTTCAGGGGCTCCTAACATTTTTGTTTGTCTGTGATGATCATAATTTTTATCCAACCCTTCCCTATGGATTTTAGTGTATGAGCCTTGTATGTAAAGGAGAAATTCTGAAGCAAACCAACTGTACCACGGTTTGGGGTGGGGATTCAAAATGTAACTTATAAATGCTAGAGAGGTTTCCAATGCATTGTTCGATAGCACCTTTTAAACCAATGGGAATTTTGATTTATTATTATTTGTCCATGTGGTACAATTGGTCTGCCCCAGAATTGCTCATCTTTTCCTTTATGTATGAGGCCCTGTGATGCGTGACTTTGTAAAACTGTTCAGTCAATGGGAATTGATAAGGAATCAAGAGTATCAGTAATTTTCTTGGGTGAAGAATTTCCCGTTATTTGTGTACCCCTGTCCAACCAGCCAGTAAGTTTTGGGGTTCAGAATTATGGTTTGTCTGTGAGTCCCCAACAATGTAGCCTTTACTTTTACTGCTCCTAGGTGCGTCATAGGGGACAGACAAATTCCAAAATTATCAAGTTAAATGGGGTTTTTAAACCCTTGTAATCGAGAGATTTCTGTTGACACATCTAGAATTTATGGTGTTAAAAACAAATTCAATAGGTCATTTGAATTGCCTGCTGTGATGTGCCCCAAAATTGTTCCCCTCTCCTTTCTGCTTGCAGCCCGTGGTGTGCAACATCATTTGCTAGGCAGGAAATACTGTGTGGACACTGAAACTATAAAAGTAGCAAGTTCTGCTCGGCTTAACATCAGTGCTTTTATTTAAAATAGCTGAAGATGTACTGCTTTGCAGGGACACCACATGTGTTGTGCAATTGCCTTGCACTTAACCCTTTGGGTGCCAGAGGGGTATACAAGGCATTGCTTAGCAATTTGTTGCATTCAGTACCACTGTTGCACTCAAAGGGTTAAGATAAGGCTTGGATAGCTGGGATATTGACACCGTTATGCTCTGCTGCCTAATCACACTGGAGGATGGCAGGTTATGATGTAATGACTTGGCAGCTTCTGATTGGGCCGTGAGAGTGAGAGAGCAGAAACTAGACCTTTCCCACAATGTGAAGAAACCCCAGTACATACAGAATTACTGGTTTTAGAATATAGACAGGATTGTACAGTAGTATGTGTTCATGTCACTTTGCTCCTGTATGGATCAGACTCTTTTGAATATAGCGGTTATCAGTCCCCAGTACATACAGAATTACTGGGTTTTAGAATATAGACAGGATTGTACAGTAGTGTGTGTTCATGTCACTTTGCTCCTTTATGGATCACATTCTTTTGAATACAGTGACTATCAATCTGTACTCTATGAAACCCCAATAAAATACAAGGGGTCCCAGGTAATGTAAGCAATGGTGGACAGTAGAACAAGGCTGGGGAAGCAGACAGTGTATGTTTGGTTTTGTGACTAGCAGTGGACAAGGCTGAGGTGGTAGGCAGTGTTTGTGGTCCGCTAGCTGTGAGTTGACAGTTTATCAAGGCTTGGGAGTCTAAAAGTGTACGTGATTCTGTGAAACCAGTGGGCACCCTAACAAGGCTGGCAGACAGTGTGTGTGACTATTAGAGGCATGTGACTGGAATGTCAGACAAGTGTATGTGTGGGTCTGTAATGGAGAGAGGACAGGGCTGGGTAACACCGTGCATATGTTGTGTGGTTCAGTGATTACCAGTGGACACTGGAAGAATGCATGTTTCTGTGACTATTGATGGACATGTGGAAGGTTGAATCATGTCACACAATGCAGTTCTGTTTTTGTTACTTTTTCTTGTTATAGACATTATACATAGCCTATTCACCTGCATAAAATAAAAATACATCATACAATTACCTAGGTGCCTGGGAGCCAGGTCTCCCACTGAGTCCTATATTGCTCTGTTATGTCCCATTCTTCATGGAGCAGGACACAGAAGAAAAGAAGAAATTTGCTTACCGATATATCCTTGGCTTTTCTGTCCTCAGCGGCACAGCCAACCCTTTTTATCTTGTATTGTCTTAAAGGGATAGTAATGTTTCATAATAAAAACAGCTCTAATTAATCATCATAGTATTTGGACTTTGGAGAGTGTTATTTCAATTCTGTCAGAGTTGTAGTTCAAGAGTAATTCAATGACAAAGTGTCCCCCTCCCTCCCCTTTTACTGATGTAACACTGTTCAGCTTGAGCAGAAGGGAGGTGCCCAGGTAGACTGCAGAGAGGCACAATCTTCAATTAAGATAAGGGAAAAACCTGAAAAGCTTGTCAAGAGGGGCAGGGCCTTCATTGCTTTCATAGGAATAAGTGTGTCCCCTTCTGTTATCTGTCCAGTCTATGGACTGCATTCCACATATGAGAAGAGATGGCTTACACTAGGTAAAAGGGGCGGGAGGGGGAACTTTGCTTGTGAATATCTCATAAACCATAAAGGTTTGAGAGATAAGACTTATATCATTCTTCATGTTTTTTTAATGCCTACAAAATAAAATAAAGTTAAAACAAATTATTACAATCCCTTTAAAGCCTATTCATGCCATGGAGGGACACAGAAGAAAAGGTAATATCTGATAGCAACCCAACTTGTTAGTTTCTAACCACTTGATAGACAACTTGAGGCAGTGCAGCTGAGTTGGACTACAAATCCCATCCCATTAAGTAGGTTCAATTACATTGCCTGCTTTAGTTTGGAAAAACTACCAGCAACTGTCATGGCCGGTGTGGACAAAAAGATCACACATATTGGGGCCAGATGGAATTTTTAGGAACTATCTAGAAGTTTTAGGATTCCATTGCGGGATACATATATAAAATGTCTCAAAAATCTAAGCCAGAATGAAAATTGTAGCAGCCCAGGCTCCTTGGATTTTTCCATCTCTTCTCCATGGATGTGACATTCAGGACTGATTGAAGATGTTCTCTCTTGTAAAAGGCACAAGAGAAAAATTATTTGGGAAAACACAAACAGAACAGGGGGCACCGAATCGTGTGATACTGTCTTCAGAATGGAACAAATCAAGCTTATCAATATTTAATCACATGTAGTCGTGGTCAGCGAAGGGATATCCCAAGCTACCAAATCGGCATATGGATAATGCTCACCGCCTCCACTCGGTGCAGCTGCTGTTAACTTCCAAAAATCAAGATCCACTTGTTCCAAGGTATCGAAAGATTTTAATGATGATGCAAAAAAAAAAAAAATTTGTAAAATTTAAAAACAATTAAAATTGTAGCCCTTTTTCAATTTTAATTGTTTTTAAATGTTACTATTTTGTTTTATTTGTATCATTAAAATCTTTTGATACCTTGGAACAAGTGGATCTTGATTTTTGGAAGTTAACAGCAGTTACACCGAGTGAAGACACTGAGAATTCTCCACATGCTGATTTGTCAGCTTGGGATATCCCTTTTTTGACTACTACTACATGTGAGTAGATATTGATAGAACAAATAAAGTTTATGTTGAAAGACAGTATCATACGATTGTGAGCCCCCCTGTTCTTTCTGTGTTTTTCCATTGGTATAGCTTTCCATCTGGGAAGGACGAGGTCTGAGGAGGTGCAGCCCCCATGTCATTGAAGAGATGCATGGTGTCCTGTTTCTGGGTGAGGAGAATCCCAGAGAAGCAATTTGAGCTGTCTATATCTATCTATCTATATATATATATATATCTCTATATATATATATATATATATATATATATATATATATATATATATATATAAAGAAGACTTTGTGCTTGCCAAAACACACCCAGGGGAGGCAGAAAGAAGGAGTCACTGCTCCCATTGGGTGATTCAATGGGGGTGTGATTTTCTCACCAGTTGCAGGGAGTTGGCCCGCCCCCACTATGCAGCCTGTCCACCACTATCAAAGTCAGAAAAAAAAACAAAAAACATGGATGCCACTTGCTCCTACACCACAGACAAACACACACACCCCACTCACACAGCACCAAACACACACACACCCCACTCACACAGCACCAAACACACACACACACACACACAAAGGCAGATAGAAATATGGCTCACACACGCACACACACACACACCCTGACTCCCAGTGGCCTCAGCATGACCTGTAGTACAGCCACTGAAGGGTGCTGCAGCACCAGGGGAACAAAATGGCACTCAAAGGTTTAAGGTAGGCCCTCATTTCAAGACACAGGACAGACAACCATCAGGTACACACTTAACCCACTGACTACCGCAGGGTTGTGTATCAAGTATTACCCCTCAGGGAGTGTGTTCAGACCCCCCACACTGTAAACTTGCATTTCCCTCCCACTTTTCCTCCTTCCCCAGCCTATTACTAACACTTTTTCACATTTCTCTTAAGCCCCACCCCTACTTGTTGTTAAGCCCCACCCACTTTTAAACCAGATTGCCCCATTTGTCTCTCCACGTCGGCACCACAGAAGTTCCTTCCAGAGACTCCACAAGTCAAAGTTCCCAGGTATGAATACACTTCCCACTGCTATTTAACTCTGACATGCCTCTCTATACCTTAACCCTTTGAGTGCCAGAGGGGTGCACAACTCATGCGCGCATGTGTTTCTCCGCATATATGTTGCTTGTGTGTGTGTATGTGTATGTGTGTACATCTGTTACATATGTGTGTCCGTGTGTGCATCTCCGGTGTGTCTGTGTGTGTGTGCATGTCTTTTGCATGTTTCTGCCGCTCACTGTGTGTATGTGTCTGCCTGTCAAGTCTGTGTTTATCAGTGTGTCTGCATTTCAAACATGTGTGCCCAACGGGCGTAACATGACGGGCAACGCCGTCCCACATTGCTAGTATTATATATATGAGTACCCACGTGTGGAGTGTTTCACAAGGTGGTGGTCACAAGAATCTAATTGATCTGCACTAGGGTGCTCCTTTCTGTTTTTTCCTTTATTTTGTGTTTGCAAAATTATTTGGGGCCGTTTTAATTTTCTGGCCATAGTTGCATAAGATGGGGGGGTGGGGTGGAGTTAATAATAGGAGGTGTTACTTCTTTGAAAGAAAATACAAAAACTTTACCATGGAGAGAGAAAAAATCTTCACAATAAAGAGGCATGTTGAGGACCTGACACCTTGAATTTTGTTTTACATTTTTGAAAACTGTATTCAGAAGTCCCTATGTGCCATGTTAACCAGAAGTCCAGCAGATGTATAGTTTAGGAAGTATTCATACTCTCAGGGAATCCTCATTATAGAGAGATTTAGGAGTACTAATAGATGATAGACTTCACAGCAGTGTGCAGACTCACTATCCTGCATAGGTATAGATTCACAGGATGCTAATATCATTCTACTTCTATAAATCCTTGGTAAGGCCTCATCTAAAATATGGAGTACAGTTTTGGGCACCAGTTCATAAAGCGGAACTTCAGCATAGCTAAAGTCGCCCTGCAATGATTAGGCAGGTGGCGACTAGCTTAATAATAGTTATCTTACCACTTAGAATTATTCCTTTTTAAAGAAATCTTTAAATTTCCAAGACTGACGGCCAGGTTAGTGCAGTCTGCACACCTGCACCATCATTCCTTTCCGTTTACCATGTGGCACCCTGCAATGTGTCTCAAGGGAGACTGGGACTGACGGCGTAGGCGCGCAGACAAGATGTCTGCTCTGATGCTTGGCTTCCGGCCTTGGAACAGTAAGGATTTCTTTAGAAAGGAATAATTCTAAGAGATAAGATTCCTATCATTAAGCTAGACGCCACCTGCCTAATTTTTACAGGGCGAATTTACATATGCTGAAAGTTCTTCTTTAAAAAAGACATTATTGAACTGAAAATAGTGCAGACACAAAACTGATAAAGGGATTGGAGGATCTGAGTTATAAAGAGAGAGACTAGCCAGACTGGAGGAGTTATATGGTTACCTTTTAGACATATATTCAAGGTCAGTACAAAGAACTTTCCAATTAATTATTTATTGAGTTGAGAGCTGAGCTAAGAGCGAGAGGTCATCCTTTAAGACTAGAGGACAGGCACTTTCGACTAGAACAAAGGTTGGGATATTTTTACAGTAAGGGCAGTACACTATGCAGTGCAGTTGCTCTGCAATGCATTGCATACCCATATGGCACTAAAAGGGTTCACTTCCTTTGTGCTTATTCCCCACTGTCACCAACCAAGTCTACCCTGCTCCCACTGAGTAAAAAGGGAATCAAATGGGGAGTGGAGATGCAAGTTCAAAGTTTCTTGGGCTTCTCATTTTGTGCCTTATTAATATAACTATAAAAAGATTCAGTTCTCAAGCAAACCACTTGCATCATGGGGGTGTGGAAATGAAAATACCATAAATTTAAATGGGGCCTTAACCCCTTAAATACTGAAGATCTCCAACACACTGGATTGAGGACCTATCATTCAAGAGCTTGAAATCTCATATAAAGCAATGGCAATTTGCTGAAATTGTACTTGAACATAAGAGTACAGTGTGTGTCCTCCAAAGTGGCACCTCTTGACTTTAAGAACAAGGTGTATAATCTAACTCCTATAAACTGGGAAACGAGGGAGATGTTTCTCTCTGAACTTCTGTTTGCCGCAACATTTTGATAAATACAGAATAATTATTATTGTTGGTGAAAATAAATCAGAACTGTGTTTTTATTTTTGTCCTGAAATAACTCACATAAAAAAATATATTTAATTAAGAAAAAAAAAAAAGCTTCTTGTGTTGCTTTGGCGCAACGGCTTGAGTCCATTCTCAATTTCTGTTATTCTGTCAGCTTTTCTCTCAACTCATCATGCTTATCCTCATCAATAGATGATTTAACCCTTTGAGTTCCAGAGAGGTATTCAGAGCATAGAGTTTCAATGCATTGCATACCCCTCTGGCACTCGAGGGGTTAAAGAGGCCTCAGATACTTTGTTTTGTTTGGGGTTTTTTTTTTGTTTTGTTTAGATTTTGGGCCACTTAAAACTGTCAAGGATAAGGTCCCCAAAGCAATATATATTAAAATGATTTTGTTTTACCATCTGGAATGCACTGCCCCTTTAAGTGAGATTTCTTTTTACAAAGCCAAAGTGAAGCCCTTAATTATAGTGTGTATCTGCCAAGTTTTACTTTGTGCAGTAATGAATCCTCTCATTGATTATTACTGACAGAACGATAATGAATTGAGCATGTTCTGTGGCTGTGTATACGCATGGCAGCTCCAGTTCTGCTCTGGTTTATAGAATAGGACTAAACTGGAACATTGTGTTGTGGCTCGGAGCACTATAGGAAGGTCACTGAGATTGCATATAATTGTGACTGGTTTTTATACCTTGGCAGGCTCTAATTTGCATGGATGCCGTTATTTATGGGAAATGTCAATCAAAAGTATCCAGGAAAGAACAGAGTTTTGAAATTGACTGTAAGGATCAGTGGCTCATGCACATCTCTCTGCTCCTTAAAGGGTCTCACACACATACTCCTTCTCCCCTTTCTCTCTTTCACCCCTCTTTCCCTCCCCCCTCCCCCCACACACATCTTTTCTTGCCAAGTAAAACAAGGATACTTCTTCTGGGAGATGTTACATTCTAAAAGTAATTACAGCTCAAACAGTTTTTACTTTACTTTTTTTTTTATATTGTCATACTAAATAAAAATAAGGGTACTTCTGGTGCTGGAAGAGTTTTCATTAAAAACTATTTATTTTTCATTATTATTGTTTTAGGTTCAACTGCAGTATTCTATTAAGATCACCAGGTGGCACTGCTCCTGCCACTTACAATTGAGAGCTGTTGTCTGTGACTCAAACTCTCCCATAGTGTACGTTATGAAAAAGTGTTTAGGGTTCCACTACTACAATTTTCTGCCACCACCACGACTTTATATCTGGGCGTCTTAGGTTACCCCAAACACAACAGAATACAGTATAAAATCACCTTAATAATCAGACATTTATAATTAAACCTTTAGTAATGTGTGCTACCTGAGCTTCCTTGAGTAGTGAGTTCATATTAGAGAACAGAGACAAGAGCTGATTAATTGAATATTTAATCTAAAAAAAGATTTCACAGTGCTGGTTACAAAAATACAGAAATAAAGGACACACACAAATAAAGATTTACACATAAGCAAAACAGTCCATAAAATGGGAGAAACACAAGAAATCCGTAAATATACTTACCGATATTTTAAGAATCGTTGCGGGAATTCAGATGGTATTTCTCCCTTCACTGTTTTATCTTAAAAAAAAAAATATTAAATACTTTACACAGTTCCTTCTAAGAGGCCAAACCCCCCTGGGTGTTACCTGGGGGGAGGTTCGGCCTGACAGTTTACGGCCCACTCAATAAGACCTGTCAGGGACGTTACTTCAGAGATGTACCTGAAAAATCAGAAGGCTTCCCAAAACATGCAACCCACAGCACACCTCTATAATGTTATAATAATCATATTCCTCAGATCTTTGTGAATATCTGGACACCAAACATGCTGGGTCTAACTGGTTGCAAAGTGGCTATTCTTGTAACTCATAGCAGGAACACCTCCCCCTGGCATGTTTGGTATCCACCACAAGGGTAAAACCTGGGCATTCCGAATATATATTTGTATTGAACCATTTTACACCATATACATGTTCTCACTATTTCATAATATTTGACTGTCCCCTGGATGAACTTCCATCAAGTCAGAGGGCCCAATACCTTTTATGACTCCTACATCATGCTCTGGTGATGTTATCTACTCAGCTAATTTAGCTAACACTTTAAAAGGTACAATAAAATACACAAAATAAACAAATTATACATACCAAGGCCCTGCAAAGGCCAACTCATACCTTGGCATGACAGACGTCTTGAATGGAAAAGTTACATAATTAGTTCACAGGATGAAGGTCAGGTGAAGATGGAGTAAGATCGATGTTAACCCTAGGGAAGATGTTTCTAGAACTGAGGAATATTGAGCGAGAAATGTTTAAAGAAGAATTAGCGTTTTGTAATAATAATACCCCTCCTGTGCCTTACTATGGCAAGGAAATTGCCTGTCTTCTAAACTTAGAAGATATTTATATGTCTGTGAACATCAGTGGTGTTTCAAACTGCCCACAATGGCCATATGTAGGTCAACTGGGTTAATCGATGGTTCATTAATTTTGACTGCACCAGCTGTGCAGAAGAAGGCATTGCCTTAAAGGGATAGTAATACTTAATATGTTAAAAAAAAAAAGTATATATATTGTAGTGTTTAACCCCCAAGTGAAAAAAGGGGTACTCTCACTGCTGAAAGGTGTTTTATTCAGTTATTACAGCTCAAATTTTAATTTTTAGGTGCAATATCACAGTGGCCTGAAAATTTACAGTGACGCTGTTACACCATCCTATGGACAGCTCTGGTCCGTAGACATGAATCTCCATAGGATGGTGTAGCAACAGCACCACTGTACAATTTCAGGCCACAGTGATATTGCACCTAAAAAATTCAACTTTGATCTGTAATAACTTTTGAATAAAACACCTTTCAGCAGTGGGAGTGCCTTTGTTTTACTCAGGGGGATGAACCCTACAACAATTTTTTTTTTTTTTTTTTTTTTTTTTTTACATTTTAAATATTCCTATCCCTTTAAAGGGATATTAAAATAGTCACACTTGAGGGTTTTCTAACTCTAGGTACTCTACTGACCACTGTAGGAACAGAGTTTCCATAGGTTAATACATCTCTACATCCTGAGCTTGTAGGAGAAGCAACATTGAATTCACCAACAGTAGACTTGAAAGGAGAGGACTGAAATCTCCCAGAAGCACAAACTGAAGCACTGACATCACCTAACCCTGCAGATCATAGAGAGAGAATAGGAGGGTTTTAAGCGATAGGAATCTGTTACCATAGCTATCAGGACAATATCTGTAGTTAGCCGTTCACTTTGACTCTTCTACTTTAAGGGGGCATTATAGAGCCAATAAAATGCACTTTTAACCCCTTAACAACCGGCCATGCAGGACCACGGAACATTTTTTTTATTATTATTTGTCGATCTGATTCAGGGCTCCAAGAATGGCGTGCAGCCGCGCGGGGAGCCCTGAAATCCATGACGGTCTTGGTATGTCATGGGTCGTTCAGTTACTTTTACCCATGACGTACCAGGACCGTCAAGGGTCGTTAAGGGGGTAAAGTATTGTCAGTGCCCTCTTAACTGTGGGAATCAATTTATAATTGCTTAAAGGGATAGTGATACTTGAAAATTACTAATCCCCATATTGTAGCTTTGTTAAAAAGAAACTTATTGCCCCCAGTGTCATCTCTCAAACCCTTATGGTTTGAGAGATGATAGCGCTCAAAGTTTCCCCCTTCCCTGACTGAACGCTGACTGCAGGGGAAGCTGTCATACACCCCTCCACCACCACACTGCGCTGTTGCTAAGTACTCAGTTTTCCTTCCCTTAACCCGTTGAGTGCCAGAGTGGTACGGAATGCATTGCTTTGCAATGCATTCCGTACCACTCTGGCACTCAAAGGGTTAATTCAAAGATGCCCGACATGTGTGCATATTCATGTCAGAGGTTGCAAAGTCACTGGGATCAATACACACATATTTGGTATAAGTGGAAACAGGAGTCTCCCCCCCCCCCCCAAGAAAAACCCCCCAAAACAAACAAAAACAAAAAACAAACATTTTTATTTAGATTTGGGCTCCATCATAGGATGCACCCATGCCTCAAAATATTGTGTACTGGAAGTCTCTGCCCCGTGATGCGATTGTAAGCAAGAATGATGATATAATGAAGGTGCACGTTATGCATGAAAGTGCACAGAGGACTGCGTATTGTTATGCAGGGCTCATTCTCAGGTAAGTTCCACACCCATTTTGTTACTCAACTTTTCAGTATAAGTGTATATTGATCAATGAAATGAATTGCTGAGTAGTGTGTGTGTGTGACTTGGGGGGGGGGGGGGGACGTAATGTAGGGCTAAGACAGGAAGTGCCTGCACAGCATGCCTTAATTAGCATAATATATAAATAATATATATTCTAACTAAAAACTAGTTTTCTAAATAAAAAACGGACAATAACAGATGGATGATTTTGAAAGCTTACAAAATTACCAACATTTTTGGGTCATAGGTACCTTTAAGACTAGATTTTTTCTGACAAAGAAGAGTTCTTACAGACGCTGCCTTGGTGTACAGGGTATTTTATTAGTGTATGTATCTACTTCTGGTGCTAAAGTGATCAAACGATACCCGTGTGGTGACCAGTAGTGAGATTATCTGTAACAGTTTGTGCAGACTACACTAATGTCACAGCTTTAACTGACCGTTTGGGCCCAGACTGAGGTGTAATTTGTATTAAAGTCACAGGTGGAATAGTATTGGGAACTTGGTTCACTAGTTGCATTTATGGTGCCTAAACTTGGGGTCCAGTTTATATATACCCTTGTACATACATTACTTCACTTGTTCAAAGAAGTGCTGGAGCCTCACGCATTCAGCAAAAGAACTTAAATTCTGAGGCAAAAACCACTGCTCACTATACTGAACAAATATAAATCCCTGTGGATTTTAGTGGGGCTTGTAAACCACTTGCATCACATTTCTCTAGTATTCAAGGGGTTAAATTCCTTATTTAAATAACACACTCCCTCTCTCTCCCCCACCCCCAATAAATAACAAATTCTGATAACAGAAATCCAGACACAAGCCTGTATGCTGTTGGAGGAAAAAGAAGGATCTGTAAAGATGCAGTGCACGCAATCCATGACATCATGTTTGGTTTTGCAGTAGACACACACACACACAATGCACTAATGTTGTTGAAGGGCGAACGCTTGTCATGACAGCAAACAAGTTTGAGCATAAAGGGACATATGGACAAAGCCAAAAATGGAGCAATTCTTAGACAAATCAACTGTACCATAGCGGCCAACTAAAAATTTCATTTTGGTTTTCAATGTGGAATGTGAAAGGTCTCTAAAGCATTGTGAAGCAAAGTTGGAGACCTGCATTCAACTGGTTAACCCTTTGAGTGCCGAGGGGTACGCAGCACATTGCAAAGCAATGTGTTGCTTACCCCTCTTGTACTCAAAGGGTTAAATGCCACATTTACATTTTCCTTATGGTGCGGTTGGCCTGTTACAGACTTCTCCACTTTTGACTTGGTGCATATGACCAACTATCTTCTAGTGGAGACCAACTTAAAGGGATAGTAATACTTCATTTTTTCCTTATTTTATTTTGTAGGCATTAAAAAAAACATGAAGAACGATATAAGTCTTATATCTCAAACCTTTATGGTTTGAGAGATATTCACAAGCAAAGTTTCCCCTCCCATCCCTTTTACCTAGTGTAAGCCATCTCTTCTCAGATGTGGAATCTAGTTGTAAGACCAGACAGATAACAGCATGGGACAATTTTCTTTCTATTAGAACAATTGAAAGTCCTGCCCCCCTTGACCAGTTTTTCAGGTTTTTCCCTTATCTTAACTGAAGATTGTCCCTCTCTGCAGTCTACCTGGGCACCTCCCTTCTGCTCTGGCTGAACAGTGTTACATCAGTAAAAGGGGCGGGAGGGGGATACTTTGTCATTGAATTACTCTTGAACTACAACTCTGACAGAACTGAAATAACACTCTCCAAAGTCCTAATACTATGATGATTAATTAGAGCTGTTTTTATTATGAAACATTACTATCCCTTTAAGGTAGAATGGTCCCATTTTATGAAGACTTTATTATTGTCTTGAGAACTGGAGGGGTGACCAGTGCATTGCTTTGCAGTATGTTGTGCAGCACTCTGGTCTTGAATGGGTTAAAAGCCAGCGGGTACTCTGTGCTGGCCCACAGTTGTTCCCACCAGCCATTTAGGGGAGTCCTAACATAACACTGTGACTGACAGGAATATTGGGCTTGACAGCTGGAGTCCAAGGGTTAATCCAGGGATAGCCAATTCTTGGACCTGCAGTTCTTGAGAACTGCAACTCCCATGATTCCCAGCCAGCCGGCAGCTGGCTTAAACAAACCCTAACATCTTGGTAACCTTCTACTCAATTAACCTCTTGAGCACCAGAGGAGTGTGTAACACATAGCTGTACAGTGCATTTATTATTAATCTCTATTATTAAACTTTATTTATATAGCGCTAACAAATTCTGCAGCGCTTTACAGTAGGGAGTAGACATACAGAGGTATTAAATAGTACAATCAAATGTAGAGAAGAGAAGGATCAGAAGGCCCTGCTCGTGAAAGCTTACAGTCTAGAGGAAGGTAGGTATGACACAGAAGGAGTAAGTGCTATTGGGAGTAAGTGCCTCCTGCCGCATGAACTGCAATTCACTGGGTGAGGGAGAGAAGTACTGTTGAGTGCAGTGGTCCAGGGTAGGGGTGGTTCTTAGTGATATTGTTTATGGAGGCAGTTGATAGGCTTCCCTGAAGAGGTGAGTTTTGAGGGAGCATCTGAAGATCTGAATACTGGGGGAGAGTCTGATTGGGCGGGGGAGGGAATTCCAGAGCTGAGGTGCAGCACAGGAGAAGTCCTGTAGGTGGGAGTGGATGTAATAAGAGCTGTGGAGAGGAGAAGGGTGTGTGCAGAGGGAATATGGCGAGAGGGAGTGTATTTGGAGATGAGAGATGAAATATAGAGTGCTGTGGTGTTAGTTAGGGCTCTATAAGTAAGCACCAGAATTTTGAATTTGATTCTGTATGCTAATGGGAACCAGTGTAGGGATTGACAGAGGGGTTTGGTGTCAGAGAAGCGATGATTGAGTTAGATTAGTCTTGCAGCAGAGTTCATTAGGACTGTAGCGGGGTTAGTCGGGTGAGAGGAAGGCCAATTAGTAAAGAGTTACAGTAGTCAAGACGGGACATGATGAGTGTGTGGATTAGAATTTTGGTAGTGTCTTGTGTGAGAAAGGGTCGGATTCTAGAGATGAGGTGGAGGCGGCATGATTTGGAGAGTGACTGGATGTGAGGAATGAAGGATAGGGCGGAGTCAAATGTGACCCCCAGACAGTGAGCTGTAGGGGTCGGTGTGATGGTAGTGTTGTTAATAGTGAGGGTAATATCTGGGGTAAGGCTTGTTGTGGTGGGAGGGAAGATGATTAGTTCGGTTTTGCCAAGGTTAAGTTTGAGTTGACAGGAGGACACCCAGGAAGACACAGCGGACAGACAGACACTCGGGACAAGAGGGAAGGGGAGAGGTCAGGGGAGGTCACACCACAGTGGTCCAGAAGGGGTGAATCTGTGCTCAAAATCAAAAAGGTTTCTATGAATCAATTCCGTGTGGATTCCTTTCCCCAAATTAATCTTTAATCCGTGTTGGACATCAGGTTCATGGGTGCAGCCTTGATTATTCTCGCTGGTCCCCCAGACTCCTGCCATTAACACTTTGAGTGCCAGAGGGGTATCCAGCACATTGCGTTGGATACCTCTCTGGCACTCAAAGGGTTAAAGTATCCTTCAGAAGGAAGCCTTCAGTTGGAGAAGTTTTGGGGTCTTGAGTCTTGCAAAAAAACAAAACAGTGTCTACCTCCATTACTATTTAAAGGTTAACCCTTTGAGTGCCAGAGTGGTACGGAATGCATTGCTTCGCAATGCATTCCGTACCACTCTGGCACTCAATGCATTGCTTTGCAATGCATTCCGTACCACTCTGGCACTCAAAGGGTTAAAGCAAAATAAATAGAGCTCCTGTTAATCTTCATTGTTTGTGAACCATGTAGTGCAGTGATTCTCAACCAGGGTGCTGTGGCACTTTGGTGTGCACAGACATCAACTTAGGGTGCCCCATGTTTTCTATGAAGACCAACAACAATGGACTTTTAAACAAAGATTTATAAAAAAATTGTTGTGCACATTATGTTTCCTTTTGTTATTATGATTGTAAGACCTAATAATAACAACTGTATATTTATGTATTATGTTAGAGGTGCCCCGAATGTTCTCTATTACGTGTTAGGGGTGCCACAAACAAAAAAATAGTGAGAACCACTGATGTAGAGTGTTATTTGTACTGCCTGAGGCGTAGTTCAGGAGTAATTGAATAATGAAGTATCCCCTTCCCGCCCCTTTTTCCTTATGTAACGCTGCTAAAGAAGACCGTTGGGATGGACTGCAGTGATGGACAGTCTTCTGTGAGCATAAGGAAAACCTGCCCTCCTCCTTCAATGGGACAGGGTTCCTCTTATGCTCACAAACATAAGATTGCCCCTCACTGCGATCTGTCCAGTCCGATGACCGGCCTCCAAGAAGTAAAAGGGTCAGGAGTGGGATACTTTATAATTCAGTAATGCACTGCACGGCTCACAAACAATGAAGATTAATTGGCGCTCCATTTATTTTGAATTATTACTATCCCTTTAAGTCTGGAGATCCATTCCACATAGAATCGATTCAGAGTGGCCATTAGGAGTTGCTGCCCAGATTATTAAAGGAGCTTTCACATTTACAGATGTTCAATGAGAACCTCCATCTTGTAATAATTTTTATAGTATGATTCTTCCCCATGAATTTATTCCTCATGTGTAGTTTAAACTGATTCTAGCAGCCTAAGGCCGCCTTCACACTGGTCTTTATATTACAGCTTTAAATGATTCCAGTTCCATCTCTCCTACCTTTATGGTTTGAGAGATAGAAGGTTTTAAAGTTCCCCCGTTACTAATGTCATCTGTAAAGCTTACAGCAGGATAGAGAGGTTTGAAAGATAGAATGTTTTAAATTCCCCCCCACCTCCCCTTTCCCTGACGTCAGCTGTAAGCAGACAGCAGGAGATCCTAGTCTGGGTACCAGCAGGAGGCCCTTCAGCAGAGCCGAGAAACCGAAATGTAAAAAAAAAAAATACTTCATTGGAACGGTCTACAAAGCGTGCCTAGTTTGCAAGCACACTTTGTAGACGGTTCCAATGAAGTATTTCTTTGGATTTCGTCTTTGCTGAAGAGCCGCCTGATGGTACCTGGACCAGGATCTCCTACTGTCTGCTTACTGCTGACGTCAGGGAAAGGGGGGAGGGACTTTAAAACATTCTCTCTCTCAAACCATAAAGGTCTGAGAGATGAGCCTGAGATCATTTAGTTTATTTTTTTAATAGCTACAATATTTCATTATATTTTAAAAATACATTACTAATCCTTTAACAGCTAAAAATTAGGTTTGCAGCCTCCTAACTTAATCTGGAAGACTTCAGAATCTCAAGAGTTCTGGAAGATTTCTAGAAAGCGAACACTGCTTTAGGGGTCAGTTCCGTGACTGTGCGTTGTCATGTCTGCTGCCGGGATCAGAAGAGACCTGTTGAAGATATAAACTATACAGTGTTAACCTTTTAAAGATCAGAGTGGTGTGTAACACATTGCAAATCAAATTAAAGGGTTAATTTCACAACAATTTAACACATGAAATCTGAGCCTTAATCCCTTGTGTCAGGGCTGTTTGCGATACATTTCTCTGTAATACGTTGCATACCCCTATGACACTCAGGCACTCAAAGGGTAAAAAAATAAGCTAAATGAGGAGAAATTCTGTGGCAAAATCGGCAACATAGGTGATGAACAGCCTTCAAATTCCAAGTAATTTAATTGGGTCGTTGTGAACTATAGTGCAGACAATGCCACTTAAAATTGCTTATTTATTTTTATGATAAGACCCTAAGCTTTGCAGTTTTGGAAAAACCATTAAGTTGGTTCAGCAAAAAATGTAAATATGGTAAAAGGAGTACCTGACACTGCAGATGACTTTTTTTCTGTGCCAAATAAATTGTTGTTCAAGGTTATAGTGAGCAGTGGTGACACCTTGTGGATATGCCTTAAATAGCAGTGAGAAAAAATTATAACCACAAATGACATTTCTCTTAGGTTTGTATGTTCAAAAGAAAAGTGGGGGGGGATTCTGGAGCAAACCAGTTGCACTGTATGTAAGAACAAAACATTCAAATTGTTTTAATGGGTATTTTAATCCCCTGAGTACTATCGGAGACCTCTCTAGCATTCAGGGGGTTGAAAAATATAAGTGGGGAATTTTTTTTTTTTTGTTCTCCCCCATAGTGCGAATGGTTTGCACCAGAGTTCCTCTACTTTTCTTTTGATCATACTGCCCTTAGTGTTTATTTAGTCTGTGCCGCCCAATTTTTTTTTTTTGGGGGTGTTGACTGATCCTGTTATGAAGAAGAGCTGCATCTTGGCATTTTAACTGGCAAGTAGGACAGCCCTTTCTTAACTCTTTAAGGAGCAGAGGGGTATACAACTCATTGGGGGAGATGCACTAAGGTGTGATAAAGAGTTGATGAAGCTGAGATGATTTCTCCAGTCAGATCACTTCTTCTATGTTATCTATGGAGCCAATGCACTATGATTTCTCCAGCATTAGAGATCTTAGTGCATAGACTCCATAGACTAACATAGGAACTGGAGAAATTATCTCATTGGAGAAGTTATCTCCACTTTATCACCTCTTTAGTGCATAACATCGTCTCTCAGTGTGTTGCATGCCCTTCTGGCTGATTTTACAGGTACTGACAGACTCTGAAAAAAGTGAGGCAATTCAGTGACAGGTGCCTAAGCAGGCCATACTCTGCAGGTCGGATAGCTCAGTTCTGCAGAGGTTAAAGACTCCCTATCTACTAAACCATTCATCTTTAAAACCATTATAAAGACTGAAAAACTTTAACCATTTTTTTTATTATTATTTTATATAGATTAAAGCTGCATAGGTGACATCCTCATTAACAGGAGACTTAAGTATGAGTCCTTCATATTTATCGACATCCAAGCAATAACGACTGCACCCCTCAAAAGATGGTATCAGAGAAGTAACATTAAAATCAAATATATGTATTGATATAAAACAGTAAAAAAAAGTGTTTACCACATCCAAAACATCAGGTCTTTCAGTAGCAGTTGGTATAATCAATGCGTTTTGCGTTACACACGCTTATTCATGACTTACAAGTCACGTCTGTGAACAGATACAATATAAAGCACATGCCTCCAATACAATTAGGCCAAAGCCAATCACATCACATCACATAATGAACTGCAGCCAGACTTCCATAACAATCTCCTATTAAACACAGCGGGAATCAAATAACTATAGTCTATTCAATGGCAGTGAATATCGGAGATCAATTACATGGATTATTTAACATGAGACCAACTAAAGGTCCCCTAAACAACCTTACTTTAAAATAAACACGTGAATCCTTATAAATAAATCTAAGTTTAACATCACCATCATAAACCAAAGTCACTGATCCTGTCTATATATAATAAACATTATCAGCTTAGATCACCTCAGTGGATTTGAAAATTCGTATCAGATGTACAACACATTAACTAAAGTTGACACATACGGATGTACATTTAAATGTTATCCCAATCAGCATTCAAAAGCACATACTTAATCCATAATGCCGACAATAAAGCTCATATCACAAGAAATGAATACGTGAATAAATATGTCCGGCAATAAACAATTCACAATGGGGATCTGCGGCTTGGGCCAATAATAATAATAATAATAAAATATATTACTTCAGCTTCAAGAATAGAAGGTATGTGGTAAAAACTGTAAATAAATCGGAAACAAATACATATTAAAATGAATCATAAATTATCATCTTGAAATCTCTATTATATGCAAAGACACAATGTTCGGTCATATATCACTAAGTCCTAAATGCATAATATCTCCTTTATCCTCAAAAACTCCAATATCATCAAGGCAAAGTCAGATGTGGTCCAACAATAATATGACGGAACTGAAATCAAATTATTATATAATATCATATTATTGTATTAATTTCTTAAAATATTAATTTTCTTGATTCCAGTCAAGTCAACAACCTATTGAATCACATCTGTGTTATAACACTGTATCTATAAAACCATCATTAATCAAAGTTTATGATTTCAAAATTGGTGATTTCATCGGTTATCTTAAAAACAATAAGCTTAATTTGCCATCCAACAAAAATGTCATTTTTGGATCTGACTCTAACTGTAGATATTACTTGGAATAAGATTCTATCAGATGTCTATTGTAAGTCAGCTTCATTGAAAGCTCTTCTTAGGGCTGAGAGCTATCATCCAGCACACACTATTAACCATACCGGTGGGACAGTTCGTTAGATTAAAGCGTAACTGCTCCACTGATGAACTCTTTGAATTAAGGGCAAAAAATGTATATATGAGATTTTGGAAGAGGAGTGTATCCCTCTTGGATGCTGGAGAGAGCTTTGACACTTGTGAGGTCACGGGATAGACATGACCTTTTGAAAGAGAATATAGTGAGAAATGACAAAGGAACATGGAGTTCTGAGCCTAGAAAGGAATCAGGTGTTATATTTACCACTTAGTACAGTGAAGAGTTTTATAAAATTAGATAGATCATTTTGAAATATATTCCTATGCTGACTGTACCCTGACTGTATTCTTCACAAGTTTATATTCAGTATCACCATATTGTTGAGCGGGCTGAGTTATCTTGCTACTTGAACATCTAAGGACAGGGGTGTTACATTTTACTATCAGTGGTGTAAATGATTGAAAAGGTTGCACTAATGAGTGATAAAGAGGAGAAAACATGGCAATAACTTCTACAGTGATATCACTTATGCAGTTTCGATGTTATTCTGTAGAGCCCATCTGCTAAGATCTCCAAAGCTGGAGAAATCTTAGTGCATTGGCTTCATAGAACAACGTAGAAAATATCACTGGAGAAGTCATATCTCCACTTGATTGCTTTCCTATAACACCCAGGACTGATGGCCAGGAAACAGTGCAGACATCTTTGCATAGTGACGTCTGCTCTAGGAGGCGTTGCTAGGTACTGGCAGGGACTGACAGCGCAGGCGCGCAGACTTCACTATTCAAAGATGTCTGCTCTGTTTCCTGGCTGTCAGTCCTGGGAGCGGTAGGAATTCACTATAACGAGGTAATAATTCTGGCGACTAGCACTATTGAGCAGCTAGTCACCAGATGGGTGATTCTCTGGGGGCAACTTTAGGAGGAGTGGTAGTTCCGCTTTAACCCTTTGACTGCCATGCAGTGCATTGCTTTGTTAAAAAAAAATTTTTGGTGATAAAGTTTTATGACTTCTCAAAATAAAAGTTAAATGTCGAGCTACCTGTGTCCACTTTTTTATCAGGTCTGTTAAATTGTGATAAAGCCATAAACAGAGATGATTAGCAATAAGAATCCAACCAGTTCAGTTCACTGAAACAGTGAAAGGAGTCAAATGATCATTCACAACGGCCTCACCAGATGAAGAGGAAAAGAAGCTTTATAATAAATGTTGGTATTTAGGTACATAAATAATTTTTAGGAAAAAAATCATATTTAAAGGGCATGAAGCCTAATCATTTTTAGGTGATAATGGCCTTTGTTTATAAAAGTGGAGTTATTCTGGAGTAAACAGCTGCATCTGGAATAAAGGTGTTGGCAGATCTGAGTTATAAAGAAAGACTAGCCAAACTGGGTTTGTTTTCATTAGATAAGCGATGTCTAAGGGGTGATGTGATTACCATTTACACATATATCTGAGGTCAATACAAAGATCTATCAAATGAATTATATACTCAAAGAGCTGAGCTAAGAATGAGAGGTCATCCATTCAGACTAGAAGAAAGGCTCTTTCAACTAAAACAAGGCATGCTTTTTTTGTCTCGGGATGCTGTGCTTGAAGATACTATAACTGCTTTTAAAAAAGCAATGGATGCCTATGTAGCACAGAACAATGTTGAGGATTATGACAGTTGGCCTCAATGCAGATAGGTTGTTGATCCAGGGAGATATCTGAAATGGCTTCAGTGTTGTGTCTGTTTTTTTGTTTTCTTCATAGGGGACAAATAAAAATTCCTATATTCCCATACACTTAAAGCAGAACTTTCTGGTAGTAATAATTTGCCCTTCAATAATTAAACATATGGCGACTAGCATCATAATACTTGCATTACCTCTCTAAAGTGCCACGTTGTAACTCAATCCTTAATCTTCAGAGACTGACGGCCAGGTTAGTGCCGTCTCTGCGCCTGCGCCGCCAGTTCCTTCTGGTTACCTTGTGGCACACTGCAATGCTTCTTAGTGGAGACTTGGACTGACAGCGCAGGCGTGCAGACATGATGTCTGCGCTGATGCGTGGCTTCCGGTCTCAGAGGATGAAAGATTTCTTTAGAATGTGGCGGTTTACAGACGTAGTACATGTATTAGGATGCTAGTCGCCATACGTTTACGTTTGAAGGGCAACTTATTACTACTTGAAAGTTCCGCTTTAAATGGAACTTTGTTAACCTCTTGAATACTAGAGAGTTGCATTGCATATTAATGCATTGGAGACCTCTCTAGCATTCAAGGGGTTACAAGATTGATTTAATTTAATAGAAATGTTATTTTTGTCCCCTATGGTACAGCTGGTTTACTCCAGAATAACTTCAGTTTCATAAACTTTTATAAATATGTGCCATTGTATCTTTAACCCTTTGAGTGCCAGAGGGGTGCATTGCAGAGCATTGCTTTGCAATGCCTTGCGTACCCCTCTGGCACTCAAAGGGTTAAGTTGTGTGTTTGTCATGCTCCTCCCTACACACTAGGCAGGATGATTTATTGGCAAAGTTGTCAGTTATCTTAATGGGAATTTTTATTTGTTCCTTATAGAGTAGTTACTTTGCTTTTTAACTTCCTTAGTCCATCAGCCTCATTGACAATCTACTGTCTGTATGTCATTGTGGTCCTAGACTGGACCATTGATGGATTAATGCACAACAGAGTTTCTCTTTGACAGGGTCCTCCGAGAAGAAGCATCAGAGAAGGTCCAATCGGACTCGATCAGAATCAGAGAAGTCTATGGACTGCGTGCCAAAGAAGAAAGTAAAGAAAGAACAGGTGGGCTTGCATGGAGAATTTGATTAAATGACAATCCAATGTGGAAGACCAAGATGTTGTTTTATTTTAATATCAGTTTTTTAACTATTTGAGTGCCAGGGAGGTGCACAACACATTCCTTTTCACATGTGCGCAAACAGCAATATCGTGCATGTACGTATTCCATGGGGTGCATAGTAGGAGTCTGGGTCGGTGTTTTGTATTCTTATAAAGCCCACTGGACAGTCTGCTTTGTGCTATGTTTTGAAGCCTTGGTGATTGTGATACCTGTTCTTGGGATTATCCCTTACCCTGTATTCTTCTGTTGGACTTCCCTGGATATTGACCTTCGCTTTGTTTTCTGGATCTTCAAACCTGATCTGCCTTCACCGACCGCAGCTAGTCTTCTGGATTCTGAACCTTTGCTGCCTGCTGTGATCGCTGCCTTTTCCTAGGACTTGGAAATCTGGCTTACTCTTGTATTCAAGTCCCAGTACTTCTGCTGCCAACTACAGTGCCAGTCTCTGGCTTAACTGGCGCTGGTTATCCAGCCTTGCGGTGGGCACCTTTAACATCACTGGAAACCACAGCAAGGCTGCTCCTCCTATCCTGACAGGCTGTACAGATGAAAACGACCAGCCTCTCTGGTTAACACTTGAGGAGCAGATCAATAAGGTATAGGGGTGCCATTCTAGAGCAAGCCAACTGCGCTAAAGGGGACAAATGTCCATTGATTTAGATGGGCTTTTAACCACTTGAATGCTAGAGAGGTCTCTAACGCAGTGAGAAGAAATGCTTTTGTAAACCTCTCAAGTATTCAAGGGGTTAAAAGCTCCATTTAAATCTATAAGGATGTTGTGAAATTTAATTTGACCCCTATAAGGAAGATGGTTTGCTCCAGATCAAGCTGACCAAATTAGTCGGCTTAGACGATTCAGCCGGCCTAAACTTTTGTACAGGTCAGCAACCAGATGTGTGCGTTTTCACTAGACCAAACACCGTGCTCCTCAATGGGGCTATGAGTTTGGGCCATAGCAAATCAAGCACACACCAATAAGCAGGCAGTCTGAATGCAGAGAGATCATATTTCCACCTAAATAATTTCTCCAATTCTCCAGCTTTCCACCAAGAATACCACTAATTCAGTGATTCACTTCCTGATTACTTCTAAAGTAATGTCTACTTGTCTGCTTTCCTGTAACCCAGCTGCCTCTACTGTTGTCTCACTCGGTGATCTTGCCTTTTGATTCATTTCTACTTCTCCATTAATTCACCTGTACCTGATACACCATCCGGATATCAGTCTTCGGATCAGGCAGACTCTGCTGCACCAAAGACCTTGTCTAGGTCAGGGGATCAGGAGATCCCTCACCTTGTCTGGGTCAGGAGATCCCTCACCTTGTCTGGGTCAGGAGATCCCTCACCTTGTCTGGGTCAGGAGATCCCTCACCTTGTCTGGGTCAGGAGATCCCTCACCTTGTCTGGGTCAGGAGATCCCTCACCTTGTCTGGGTCAGGAGATCCCTCACCTTGTCTGGGTCAGGAGATCCCTCACCTTGTCTGGGTCAGGAGATCCCTCACCTTGTCTGGGTCAGGAGATCCTCACCTTGTCTGGGTCAGGGGATCAGGAGATCCTCACCTTGTCTGGGTCAGGGGATCAGGAGATCCTCACCTTGTCTGGGTCAGGAGATCCTCACCTTGTCTGGGTCAGGAGATCCTCACCTTGTCTGGGTCAGGAGATCAGGAGATCCCTCACCTTGTCTGGGTCAGGAGATCCCTCACCTTGTCTGGGTCAGGAGATCCCTCACCTTGTCTGGGTCAGGAGATCCCTCACCTTGTCTGGGTCAGGAGATCCCTCACCTTGTCTGGGTCAGGAGATCCCTCACCTTGTCTGGGTCAGGGGATCAGGAGATCCTCACCTTGTCTGGGTCAGGAGATCCTCACCTTGTCTGGGTCAGGGGATCAGGAGATCCTCACCTTGTCTAGGTCAGGAGATCCTCACCTTGTCTGGGTCAGGGGATCAGGAGATCCTCACCTTGTCTGGGTCAGGAGATCCTCACCTTGTCTGGGTCAGGAGATCCTCACCTTGTCTGGGTCAGGAGATCCTCACCTTGTCTGGGTCAGGAGATCCTCACCTTGTCTGGGTCAGGAGATCCTCACCTTGTCTGGGTCAGGAGATCCTCACCTTGTCTGGGTCAGGAGATCCTCACCTTGTCTGGGTCAGGAGATCCTCACCTTGTCTGGGTCAGGAGATCCTCACCTTGTCTGGGTCAGGAGATCCTCACCTTGTCTGGGTCAGGAGATCCTCACCTTGTCTAGGTCAGGGGATCAGGAGATCCTTATCTTTTCTAGGTCAGGGGATCAGGAGATCCTCACCTTGTCTAGGTCAGGGGATCAGGAGATCCTCACCTTGTCTAGGTCAGGGGATCAGGAGATCCTCACCTTGTCTAGGTCAGGGGATCAGGAGATCCTCACCTTGTCTAGGTCAGGGGATCAGGAGATCCTCACCTTGTCTAGGTCAGGGGATCAGGAGATCCTCACCTTGTCTAGGTCGGGGGATCCTCACCTTGTCTAGGTCGGGGGATCAAGGGATCGCTCACCTTGTCTAGGTTGGGGGATCCTCACCTTTTTTTGGGTGCACCAGAGGCAACAACTGTAAATTCCCAAACTTCCTATAAAATGACATGGGTTTTAAATTCATTGGAGACCTCTATCAATCAAGGGGTTAAAAGACCCATTTCAGTCAATAGGAATTTTCATTATTTCCCTCTGATGCACGTGGTATGTGTAAAAGCAAACTGGACTATTTCGGGGCAAACCATGTGCAGCATAGGGGTTAAATAAATTTTGCCACTAAGCTTAAAGGTTTTTTTTTTGTTTGTTTTTTTTTGACCCCCGGGGTAGTAGGGAGCAGCGCATTGCTTTGCCATGTGTTGGTGAGCTTTCTAGCATTCAAGGGGTTAAAAAAAACATTTAATTCCGTGAGAATGTTGGCACGGTTTATCTCACGCCTGTGTTGAGGTTGGTTTGAGTCAGAATTACTCCAGTTTATTCTTATCCATAAGGCCCTTAGTGTTCAAACAGCCATTTCAACACTATCCAGGATTCTTCCTTTTCTGAAGAACGAAGCATCCCTCCACACTTTAGGGACATGTAGTCATCCTGACATGTTCTTTACTGGTAGGTGTCCACAGCTCCTGGCCATCACATTCAGGCACGTTGCACATCATGTGTATGGTTATCTTGCCTGTCACTAGAACAGAATATGAACAAAACATGCACAAAATGATAAATAAAAAAAAATCTGTTAAAACAAGTAATTTGGGGGTAAAAATTTCCTTAGCGCTAACCTTTTGAGTGCAATCTGTTGGGCATCCCTCTGGCACTCAAAGGGTTAAATAGGACTCTTTTATATCAGTAGTCACATAGTGATTTTCCTATATGGCTTCTGTGATATAGACAGATAATCCTAAGAGACGGTCATTTGTTTTCTTCAATGCTTTGTAGACCTTTCTAGCACCCAAGGGGTTAACCCTTTGAGTGCCAGAGGGGTAGCCGCATTGGAAAGAGGATCCGCCTGTTGCACACCTCTAATATTATGTGCTGTGAAAAAGTGTTGGACACCTATTTTGGTCTCAAAGGGTAAAGTACTAACCCTAATGGCCTCTATGAAGAGATAACCTCTTCACTGTACTGGATGTCATATCCGTGGAGGCAGACATGACAGTTGATAGCAGGACCACAGGACGCAAGCTCCACTCACTGCACATAGTTCTTTGAAGGGATAGTAATACTTTGTTTTATCTTTATTTTATTTTGTAGGCATTAAAAAAACATGAACGATATAAGTGTTATCTCTCAAAACAAGTTTCCCCTCCCGCCCCTTTTACCTAGTGTAAGCCACCTCTTCTCAGATGTGGAATCCAGTCCATAGACCAGACGGATAACAGCAAGGGACAATCTTCTTCCTATGAGAACAATGAAAGCCCTGCCCCCCTTGACAAGCTTTTCAGGTTTTTCCCTTATCTTAATTGAAGATTGTCCCTCTCTGCAGTCTACCTGGGCCCCTCCCTTCTGCTCTGGCTGAGCAGTGTTACATCAGTGAAAGGGGCGGGAGGAGGATACTTTGTCATTGAATTACTCTTGAACTACAACTCTGACAGAATTGAAATAACACTCTCCAAAGTCCAAATGCTATGATGATTAATTAGAGCCACTTTTATTATGAAACATTACTATCCCTTTAAGGACTAGAGGGGTGTGCAACACATTGCTTTGTTTTTCATAAGGGCCATTTAGGATTTTATGGACATAGTAGGCATGTGGGGTTATTATTAGGAAGTGTTGATTCTCGTTTAACACATGTTTATTGTAGAACTACGTTAAGCATTTTGCTTTGTCTAATATAAAATATGTGCTTCTTTCTGGACAGGTGGAATCCACCCCTCTTACTGCTGTACAGATCGGATTGCAAAAAGGTGTGTTCAGTGAGAAAAGAGCACTAGGAGTGTCCTAAACAGTCATATATGATGAGTGTAACGGCCAGTCAGCAGCCTGGGGATTTTAAAGGGGTACAATCCCCTTGTAATAAGTGGCTCTAAATTAGTTTTGCACAACAAATATATCTGCAGACTCCTGTAAATAATTGCCACATTTGAAGTTTTGCATTAGATTACGTCTCCTCGCAAGAAAACAATAGGACTTCAATAGTATTGAATGGATCAAATGGGTTTGTCTTCATCAGAATGTAAATTTAACCTATCTCTCAGCAGACAGAGCCAAATTGCAAATAAAAAGTGTATAGATATAACTGACTTGTGTAAATGACACCTACCTAGCTAATCCTAAGGCTAAACTAATGAAAAGGCATTCATTGCATGAGGATGGTTTTCCTTAAAGTGTTAGTAATGTCCCCAAATAAATATTTATCATCTTGTTGTGCTAAATAAGTTGAGCTAAACGCACAAAAACGCTATCTCACAAACCGCTATGGTTTGAGAGATATTCACTGTGTAAGATGCACAACGAGGCTTTTCAGCAGAGTCGCAATCTTATTATTTAAAACTAATTACTTCATTGGATTGGTCCAGAAAGTGTGCTTGCAAACCAGACACACTTTGTAGACCTTTCCAATGAAGTCAGTTGTTTTAATAACACGATTGCAGCTCTGCTGCAGAGCTGCCAGTTGATCTCCGGACAGGATTCCCCTGCTGTCAGCACAGCGCTGATGTCAGAGGAAGGGGAGGGAGGGGGAATGTTGAATAGGAATATCTCTCAAACCATAGCGGTTTGAGAGATGGGTTTTTTTTTGCAGTTAGCTCAACTTATTTAGCACTGTAATATGATAGATATGTATTTGGGGACATTACTAACACTTAAAACACCTTAAATACTGGATATGTCTTGTGTTGGAGATGTTTTTAGAGCCAAGGGGTTAAAGAGATTGCAATGCTTTTATTTATTTTTTCATTTTCTAAAGCATTGTGAAGTATTAAAGTGTGACTTATGTGTGATACTCTTAATTTCCTCACACCTGCTTCTTTCCCTGACATCAGCCCCTTCTCCAAGTGAGGCGGAGCAGTTTTAATGCATCCTGAGCACTAACTGAGACAGTGCTCTGGAAGCATTACAAATGATCGCACAGAGACAAATGTCTGTGTGATAGCTCTGGGACAGGTTGTTGTGACAAATGGTCAACCAACTGTTCATTGCCTTCAGTGGAGTTGGGGGCTGATATTAGGTGAAGTGTTGGTGGTGTGTTATTAAATGTTAACTTTAGTATATTTTAGCGTAGTGAGTATTAAAGAGTATACCTGACATCAGTCACACATTTAAAAATTTGCAATGCATTAGAAATAAAAAAACAAAACATAAATACATCTTTAAACTCATACATTCTTAACCTTTAAGCCAAAAGGTACATTAATACCAAAACATAAGTGGCCTTTATATGAAAGAGCATGCTGAGAACGTCACATATATATATATATATATATATATATATATATATATATATATACACACACACACAAGTTTTATGACTGTGAAATCTCATTATAGGAAGGAGGTGATGTCAGTTCGTGTTCTGTGTTTTCTCTGATTCATACTTGAACTTGCATCTTTTTTTCTCATTCATTCTTGGCCTATCAGAACACAGCTGTGTTTTCAAATCCATGATACAGAGAAGAAAACAAACCCCCGTACATCACTGTCTACCTCCTAAAATGCAGATTTCTTAAAATAGTCTGCTTCGAGAATCTGTGCATAATACAGCTTGCTGCAGGTTGCATGAGTTCAGTGGGGAACACTGTGAAGTTGCAGTTGGGCTGATCTTCACAGCTGCTAAATGGACTACCGTCCAGATCATTTACACTGATGCCACTGAAGCTTGCAGTGCTCATCCTGACTCACCAGCCAGTCGTGTGTGAGTAGTGCCAGTGTGGCCCTGCCCTCAGTCATTCCCTTAATGATGGGCTTCTTGAAGGAGTGTATGGCAGCATAAATGAGCAAGACATGTAATTGTACCGTGGCAGCATTGGTGCTGCATTGCAATGGCATAAACTAAGCCAATAGTAGCTGGTAGAATGCTTCATTTTGTTTAGGATCCTCTTGTATTTGTACATAAGAGCTTTAAAGGGATAGTAATACTTAAGTATTACTACTCCCTATAGCAAAGCACTACTTAAAAAAAAGTATTGCCCCCAGTGTCATCTCTCAAACCTTTATGGTTTGAGAGATGATCACTTCTAAAGTTGCCCTCTCCCTCCCCCTTCCCCGTAGTCAGCACTCTAGCTGACTGAAAGGAAGAGAGTCGTAAGTTAACGCGATCGCGGCTCTGCTGCAGAGCCGCCTAATGATCTCTGACCGGATTTCCCTGAGTCAGCTAGAATGCTGACTATGGGGAAGGGGGAGGGAGAGGGCAACATTAGAAGTGTTCATCTCTCAAACCATAAAGGTTTGAGAGATGACACTGGGGGCAATATGTTTTTTTTAAGTAGTACTTTGCTATAGGGATTAGTAATAATTAAGTATTACTATTCCTTTAATTTTAATTGGACCTTTAAAATAGTTGTCCACAGCATTTAATCCGTTATCTTTGAGTAGTGCATGCTTAATAATATGCGCATAGCCTTCAAAACATTTGCAGTATTGTTTTTTTGTAAGTGCACTATTTTAACCATTTTAGGATTAGAGGGGTGTGCAATGCATTGCAAAACATACCACTATGGTCAACAAAGGATTTAAGATACCTGGGGGTAATCCACTGACCTCCAGTAATGGTGATTTATCACGATTTGTACAGATAAATGACAGCTGATGGTGTTTTATTGACTCTCACACTCCTTGTTCCAAGGGGCCAGCGAGATTTCAGACGCGTGCAAGCCACTGAAGAAGAGGAGCCGTGCCTCCACCGATGTGGAACTTGCTAACTCCTCCTATCGCGATGCTTCAGACTCTGACTCACGGGGCCTCAATGACACACAGGTGACCAGCACACCTCAGTGCTTCCAGGGGAACACACTAGAACCAGTTAGAATGTTACATCCCAGCAACTGATCATTGAACAGTGGGGCACAGTGTGCATGAATTCTGGGGCACACCAGCTGAACCATAGTAGACAAATAAAAAAGCCCCTAAATATACATTGATTTAACCCTTTGAGTGCTAGAGGGTTGCGCAATGCATTGCAGAGCAATGCGTTGCGTACCCCTCTGGCACTCAAAGCGTTAGATGGATAACTGCTTGAATTCTAGAAAGGCCAGCTTCACGTTGCTTTGGAGAACTCTCTAGACACCATTTAAAGCAGCTGTGGACTTTCTTTTTCTTTCTTTTAATGAAAACCTATAGATCTTTTTCTGCTAAGTAAAGTGAACACACTTTTTTTTTTGCAAATGTTATAGTAGTTCAAACTGTCAGGAAGCGAGCAGCAGCTTCAGCACTTCCTGAAAGTTCATACTGACAAAGTGGTGAAACTGTTACTATAATATTCAATGGAGAACTGTCAGAAACTCACCTCTCACAGAATGCGGCAGAATGACTGTTTAAAATATGAGGGCACTGTTAATTTCAGAAAAAAAAAAAAGTTTATACTGTAATTATTGAGGCATGACCGATCTGCCAGCAGTACCCTTTATTATACTCTAGAGGAAAAGCCCTTCAATATGCTTTTGAATGTGAAACAAAATGTCCTTCTCCTTTACTTCGGTGAAATTTTTTTTGTCCCCTGTGGTGCAGTTGGTTTGACCCAAAAATGATGCACTTTGCCCTTATACATATTAAGTGGTTTGTGTAACCCATGCAGACATCTTGTGATCTTGGGTTATACCATTTTATATTGTTGCCTGTATCAAAGCAAACTGATCAATTAGACAAACCAGCTGCACTATACCAGAGATATAACAGGCTGAAGGGTCAGTGTTTGTGGTTCTATGGCCACCATGGGAAAAGTGTGCCTGGTAGGGGGAGAATTGTGCTTTTATCAGAAACTGACTTTTTCACGTGGGAGGACATTATACATTATTATCTTTGATTTCAGTGTGCAGAAGAAAACTGCACTTTTTGCAGGAATTCCCAAAAGTTTAGTTTTTTTGCATATTTCTTTTTTAGGTGAATATTTTCACCCAGCCCTACTGAAAAACAGGTGAAAATAACAGGGTTTCGTCTGTCCATCACTTGTGCTTTTGATCACACACTGCATTCACAACTGTCAGTCTGCACAGTGTATCAATTTGTTTCTCTCTTGTTAGAATGATCTGTTGTATCAGCATTGTGCTGATACATTATATCTGTATTGTGCTTTGTGATAAACTGTACAATTGTTTCACTGAAGTGATGTGCGCTATGTATAGCAGCACTGCTGTCTTTTGTACAGCCAGCCATACCCAAGCATAGGGTTAAATTGGCCTGCAGGCTATATTCTCTCCTTCCCTGAGACTGTCGCATTCACTTAACCCTTTTAGTGCCAGAGACATATGCAACACATTGCTTCTCAATGAGTTGCGTACCTCTCTGGCACGCAAAGAGTTAATAACAGCACTGTGCTCCAGAATGACTCCATATTTCTTCTGTAAATAATGTTGCAAAGAGAGTGCACCACAGGGGACAAATACAATTCCCTATATTTCCATTGATCTAATTGGTGCTTTTAATCCCTTGAATGCTGGTGGTGTCTCAGCACATTGCTTCTCAATGCATTGTAGAACTCTCTAGCGTTTCATGAGTTAACAATCCCATTTAACTCGGTGGGGATATTTAGTTAATCCCCGCTGTGTAGTTGTTTGGCCCCGAATGACTCCACTTTCCTTTTGAAAACACAGCTCCATGTATGACATATCCTGCTCTGGTTATTTATCTTGTTTTGATTGTCCCAGAATGCCTTTGTGCTTGTATTGGGCCTCATTTATAAAGGCAAAGTGGACGAAACTAACTTCATGTAAACGGGACTTTTAACCCATTGAATGCTAGACGTTTCCGATGCATTGCTTCACAATGAATTGGAGACATCTCAACCATTTAGGGGGTTTAACCCTTCAAGTTCCAGAGGGGTACACAGCGCATTTCTTTGCAATGCATTGCGCTCCCCTCTGGCACTCAAAGAGTTGAAGATACCAGTCAGTTAATGGCAGTTGTCCCAGTAAGGTGCAGCTGGTTTTGTGTCCTTTTATTTTATACACATGGACCATTATTTTGATAGTACAATTCCCTCCTTCAGTATATTTGCACTGGTATCTTCCCACTGCCAAAATCTTACGCCTCAGATAGTTACTAAGCAGCAAATTGTGAACAGTTCATTTATCCAAGTTTTTTCTCGGTCTTCAGTGATCGGGAATCACCTTACACTTGTTTTACATTCATTATATATGTCCTTATATGCAGTATTCGTCACTGTACTTTATATCAATACTGAAGCTTCTGGTGATTCATAAACAATAGTGCTGTCACTGAGACACTAGTTGGGTAATAGTCTACTGTTTAACTGTCTTCAGAGACCACTAACAGGATATATGTTAAGCATTTCCCTCATAGGTGTGCGCGCTGGGTGTGCCGGGTGTGCCCAGGCACACCCTAATCGGCCCCCGTGCGCACCGGCTTTTCAGAAGTTAAATGGCCGTTTCCGCATATTTATGCAGCTGCGGCACCAGCTTTATACCTTAGCTGCTTGCCACGGCTATCTGCTGCTGACTGCTGTGCCCGGGGAGACCAAGGGGGCGGCACAAGCACTCGGGCTCAAATGCTTCAAAAGCCTGCATGAGCCTTCCCTCCTTCGTTGCGGCGCTGAGAGGAAGTGATGTCACTTCCTTTCAGTGCTCGGTACATTGGGGGAAGGTGTCAGGGAGCGAACAGCGGGTGAGGAGGGTATGTATGATGCATGAGTGAGTGTATTAATGGTTAATGTGTGTGCGTGTGAAAGATAACTTACACCTAATCATTTATTTTACACACGCACATATACATATATATATATTATATATAATATATATATATTATTATTGTTATATACACATACACACACACACACACACACACACACACACGTGCGCGCACGTGTGTGTTTGTGCTTTTGGGTGCACACCCTAATGCAATTGGCTGCGCACGCCTATGATTTCCCTGCTTGGACACAACAGGGGTGATATGGCATGTTACTATGTAATTACGTATACCCTGTTGTGATGCATTGGGGAGATGTATAAAAAGCTTTCTTAGTATACGTTCAAGAATTGTTATTAAAATTTGTAATGATGGGTCATATTTATAAAGAAGTAAAGTCACATTTATAAATGTTTGCTTCCGAAGATTTTAGAAAATCCAAGAAAAATTCACAAATGAGAGTATTTTAACTTTCACTATATACTTTCCATTAAGAACAGTTTATACCTGGAGTTAAGCTTTAACCCTTTGAGTGCCAGAGCCTCTGGCACTCAAAGGGTTCATCTCTAAACCTGCCTTTTATTTTTGATGCAGTTAGTGAATTTCTTTATACATTTGTTGCAGTTCATTTTTTTTTTTTTTTGACAAGACCATTTTTACTCTACTTTTCAAAAAAAAAAGTCAATTAGAGAAATTATCGCTAAACATTTATTCATATCTTTGTCTCTTTGTGATAAATTTACAGCCATTTTATTACTCAAGTTTTATACATCTCACCATTGATTCCTCTTCACAATTTTTACCTGGTTTCCTTTCTTGGCTGTCCTATGCAGATCTGCTTTGAGAAGCAAACGGACAGTCCGTCAGCCGCAGCCGATGCAGATGCTTCTGATGTTCAGTCTGTGGATTCCAGCGTGTCCCGTAGATCAAGCAAGAGAGACACAGTCTGCCAGGTATGTGAGACTGTATCAAGAAAACTATACCTCCTGTCACTAAAACTTGCATGGCTCACAACTGTCTAGTAGCGATTTATGGGTATGGTTAGGAATATCAGTATTTTTTTTCACAGGGACTTGCAGTACAATGAGTAACAATGCTTTGCATCCCCTTCTGGTCCTTAGATGTCTGTGCCAGTTCTTCCACTGCACTGAACAACCTGTTTGATTTAGTTGTGTTTTTGGAAGATATTTTTGAAAATATATGGTACAATTTTTACAAGTGATATGATGAATGGTTATGTAGATTCATGGTCACCTGAATGAGCGTTTTTCTTGCAAGTAATTGGATTTTTGTCATATTTTTATCTTCTTAAAGCCCTACTTATTTTAAAGGGATAGTAATACTTCATTTTAACTTTATTTTATTTTGTAGGCATTAAAAAAAATGAAGAATGATATAAGTCTTATCTCTCAAACCTTTATGGTTTATGAGATATTCACAAGCAAAGTTTCCCCCTCCCGCCCCTTTTACCTACTGTAAACAATCTCTTCTCGGATGTGGAATGCAGTCCATAGACTGGACAGATAACAGCAGGGGACAATCTTATTCCTATGAAAACAATGAAATCCCTGTCCCCCTTGACAAGCTTTTCAGGTTTTTCCCTTATCTTAATTGAAGATTGTCCCTCTCTGCAGTCTACCTGGGCAGCTCCCTTCTGCCCTGGCTGAGAAGTGTTACATCAGTAAAAGGGGCGGGAGGGGGACACTTTGCTTGTGAATATCTCTTAAACCATAAAGGTTTGAGAGATAAGACTTATATCATTCTTCATGTTTTTTTAATGCCTACAAAATAAAATAAAGTTAAAATGAAGTATTACTATCCCTTTAAAGAGCTCTTTGTCTTTGTAGACAGAACTGTAGCAGTCCCCTGCTGTTCTGCTGCATGTGTGTTCATTCACCTTCTCCTTCTATCCATCACCAATCCCGATACAAGAGAGGAATGTCTGACAACCTGCTCACGTGAGCGCCAACCAGTATTACTGGTGGCACCGTGTGGTTTAGCCATTTATTAGATGTTACTATGAACATGGCAACCTCAATCACTAGTGGGAAATATTACTGTCTGCTGCCCATGTGGGTCGACCTTTCAATGCAACCTCCATCATCGCCTCTGTGAAAGATCTGCAGACTGCCACGTGAACCATCATTGGGACCTTCCCAGCTGCAGCTTTATTGCTTTGAATACAAAGAAAGGGGACTAAAGGGGGATCTATACTCTAAGATTAATTAGCTCTTTATTTGTATTTGATCTGTTATATTCTACTTCCAGTTATTTCACATTTACAGTGTGGCAGTGGTGTCTGCCAGTTGTTAGAGGTCGCAAGCAGGACACTCTCAATCCATTTGGTCCAATATATGTGATCATATAGCAGAATTAAAATATTTTTATGGATATATCCTTAATATATTACTATGTAAGATCTTATATATCTGCTAATTTTTTAAAAAATAAAGTGTGCATCTTTTATTTGTCGATTGTATTTTATGCCCTGTATTATGTATGTCTGACACTCATGTCCCAATAATTCTTGGATACTTATCATTTTTTTGGGTTCTCCAATACACCATGTGTGACCCTAGATTTTATGTTCCGGATAAGACTCCTGGTAAAACTGTTTTATGCAATGTGGGTATTTGATTTCATACTTTGCATCATGTATGTGATACTTGTGCTTATAGTGCTTTTTTGGAATTTCCTGTTGCACCATGTGTGACCCTGGTATATTTTTGGGTGTCCCGGGTGGGGCACTGGTGAGGTCCTTTAGCTAGACTGTTTCATTATATTATAATTTTCTTTTGTGTGTAGATTGTTTATGATGCTCTTTGGTAGGGGATGCAAGCACTTCTTATTGCAAGTGCTATATGCACCTGTGTGGTAACCATTGTCTTGATAACTCGGTCACTCCCTTACACTGGGATAGAGCATTGTGGATATTTTCTCTTGGTAAGGAAAGGAAGTGTTTTTTTGCTGGAGAACTTCTGTAGGTTTTATAGACAATATTTGTAATTTTGTCTAGATTTTTTCTTGATAACCTCTTCAGCATAATTTTTTTTCACTTATTTCTGTGAGATATATCATGAGGGTGCTTAGATATATATTTTCCTATTTTTTGTTTTTCAATTACACATTTAATTGGTGGTGTTTATTTATATCTTTATGCTGCCCATGTGTTAGTATATGCTTTTATATATTAAATATTTTGCGCAAGATGTAAAGATGTCAGAGGCAGAATCCGGTCGGCCGACTTTCGGCGGTTCTGCAGGAGTTCTGTCACCTAGATATCTCCGTATGATTACTTCATAGGAATGGTCTACAACATGTGCTTGCAAGCCAGGCACATGCTTTAGACCATACCCATGAAGTAATAATACGGAAATATCTAGATGACAGTGCTCCTGCACAGCCGCCGTCTGGAGCTGGAAGCCGGATCTCATGACGTCCGCTATACAGCGAACATATGAGAAGGGGAGGGAGCGGAGGTCTGTCTTGCCTTACATCTTTCAAACCATAAAGATTTGAAAGATGGGACTAAGTGCGTTCAGTATGTTTCTATGATTCCTGTATTTTGCCGTCAAGTTGTTGGGGGGGTTACTATCCCTTTAATGAGGGACATCTTGATTGAAAACATGACCTGTTGGTGTACTCTGAGGAATGGAGCAGAGTATCACTGGTCTCTGAGTTTTACTGGGGCTTTAAATAGGGCAGTGCCTGAAATCTTGCATATCTCAGTAATCAGGCTCAATATAAGAACAATCATCGCTGCTATACCCTTCCTGTGGACCAGATAGTCCTGCATGAGTGGTGGCATCCAGATAGTTTCCTTCTAAATGGTTTGCCACAACATAAAATTTCCCTAAGGATTTAGACTGATAGGGTTCCGCTCCATGGTGGATCCTCCACTGTCTCATTGCTAAACAGACACCAATACCTGTGAGGGTACACTTCGTCTTTCAAAGCCCTGTTGGGCAAGTGAATTGAATCTCTCCTTAGTATGTCCTTTGCAACCTGCTGTACATCTCTCAGTCCAGGTTTCACATGGCATGAGTTGATAGGACTGTTGACTGATATTTTTAGCTCTCTTTGCAAGGTGTCAAGGAGGAGGCCTCCAGGGAGGATGGGGGTGCAGATTCAGGAGGCAAACTTTTATTCCTGTGACACAGCCCTTGACGCATCAAAATGAATTGCCAAGGCTTCCTCTCCATGGCAGACAAGCTTATGCAGTGCATAAACAATTAAATATTTAAATTATCTGTTGTTATCATTGATACATTTTTCTATTACGTTTAGACACTCTTCTTGTCAGTATTGCTAAACATTTGTATTTAATTGGTCCTGAAGGGTTTAATTAAACTCTTGCGAATATTGTTTTTTTGTAAGTTATTGTTTTGTTTTAGGTTTAATTGAGCAAGAGGAGTGTGTGATACCCTTTGGTTGTCACAGTACAGATTTTTCCTTTACACCAAATTGCAATCGAGTGCCATTGTTGTGTTCCTTTTGTTGTCCAGAACCAGTTAGGCAACAGGTAACGGTAGTACCTCTCTGCCCAACCTTGAGCAAAACGTCCAGATTTTCAATGCAAATCTTGTGTTTTAAAAAAAAAAACCCCATCATGAAACTAATCAGACCAGACAGGGTCCGCTGCATTCCCTTCCTCTGCTAACCCCCACTTCCAGAGTAAACTCTATAATTCATTATCAGACAGCCTGCCAAGATGATGTGTAAGATAAATCCACTTCAGCATGACTCTGCTTCAACTTCCCAACCCCCCCTTGTTTCTTCAAAACAAATTCATTTAAACACCTGGTTGAAGAAGGCGTCCCTTAATTCCATTACCTTTGCTTTGTGCCATGGTGGAATTTTGGTATCTACCATTGTCATCTCATATTCCTCAGGTTTGTTTCCAGTTGAGCTCCTGCACACTTGTTTGGACATTTTCAGAACCCAGCTGTATATATTCAATATTAAGATGTCTAACCTTGTTCCAATAGCTTTTTTTGGTCATTGGAAGTATATTATTAATATTCAGATTTTCATTTTACAGATCTGTGAAAGTTTTGGAGACTCCCTTGTATCGTGCGATGGAGACTGTTCGCGCCTCTTCCATCTTGAGTGCCTGGGGATGGATTCATTACCAGATGGGAAATTTATATGTATGGAGTGTAAAACAGGTATGTATAGGGTGGCAAGAGTTGTACTGTGTCTTAAAGGGATAGTAGTGTTTCTCTGTCGTCCAATACAGGTTATTGGTATCTTTGGGTAGGCAATCCGCCCCTTTAATTGTAGGGAGGAACAATTCTAGAATTGTATGCAGGGGGTGTAGCCTACCTTCCCTCCTTGGCTGCCGCTAGCCAACCAGCTCCAGAAAGATTTGTTCCTTGGTGAAGACACAGGCAAGAGAATAGTTCTGCTATAGTTTTAGAAATGTTTTATTTTTCTGTTAGAAATGGAACACCACCATTAGGCGGATTACCATAACTGACAATGCCCTTAGGTGTGGCTAGCTCAGTAACCAGGTTCTTTTTGTGGACCTTAAAGGGATAGTCGTAATACTTGCAAATTACTAATCCCCATATTGTAGCTTTGTTAAAAAGAAACTTATTGCCCCCAGTGTCATCTCTCAAACCCCTAACGCTCAAAGTTCCCCCTCCCTTCCCTGACTGAACGCTGACTGCAGGGATATCCGGTATTACTTGCATCAGGCAGCTCTGCAGCTGAGCCGAGATCGCATTTATAAAAAAAAAAAAATTGGTTTGCAAGCACACGTAGAAGACCGTTTTAGTGAAAGATTTCTTTTTTATAAACCCAATCTCTGCTCAGCTGCAGAGCCGCCTGATGCGCACATAAGACTGTTGTACGAAAGCTTCCCCTGCAGTCAGCGTTCAGTCAGGGAAGGGGGAGGGAGGGGGGAACTTTGAGCGCTATCATCTCTCAAACCATTAGGGTTTGAGAGATAACACTGAGGGCAATAAGTTTCTTTTAAACAAAGCTACAGTATGGGGATTAGTAATTTGCAAGTATTACTATCCTTTTAAGCCCTGAGGGGGGGGGGGAATCTTCGCTACAAGTTCTTTCCTCAGGAGTTGCCCACCGAGGCTTCTTCTTAATACATGGTAATCTGAAGACAGAAGGTCTGCAGGAAAGGGGAGCAACCCTTTGAGTGCTGCAGGTCCACATGTCCCACAGTGCCCCTCCGAACAGAGGTTTACCTTTGGAGTTCTATTGCACTCATTAGGTCTATCTGTATGTCTGTTGGGTGTTTTGGAGCAGGTTTATGTGGTATTTTAACCCTTTAGCTGCTGGTTTTGCATCTTTTTTTTTTTGGGGGGGGTTACTTTTTTCCTACTGGTTCAGTGTTTTTTGGGTATCCTAACATCTTCTAGTGATGTTTCATGCATTTTTATTTTACTGTTTCAGTTTTGTAAAATTTTAGTTAAAGACGCGCTTTACTGCGCCATTACTCCATTCACTCCTATGGGACTGTACAGTTTGGAACATATCTCTGCAACCGCTTAACCTAGCGACTTCAGAGATGGCTCATTTTTCTTGTCTGCTCTTGCTCTATCATCCAGTTCATGTTTCCAGTGTGTTGGGGGGCTCAGGGGGCTTCTGGCACTGTTTGGGTACTTTTTCTGGGAAAACTACATTTCCCATGAGCGCTTGCTTCACGCGCTTGTTTCTGATTGGCTCCCGCTTCAGCAGCCATTTTGAGCCATTTCCAGAACGAGTATCCTACGCAGGGCTTTGACTCTCCTTCTCTCCTCTGCTGATTAACCATTCGCCTGCCAGATAAGTCTATTTTAGCGATTTCTGGGGTGAAACCTTAATCCTACACGCTGTACTTGGGTGATTTCTTATACTGTAAGGTTATTTGACACTGTGAGAATGTCTATACAGTTGGAGCTTGGGGCCAGACCTAAGACTAAGGATGCTGGGGTCTCTGTATCCCCTATTGCGCATTTCTCTTCCTGTCATTCAGGGTTACCTAGAGAATTCTCAGGTCATTTATGCCCAACATGTTCTGATGTCCCTGAGAGTCTCCCAGGGACCTCCAGCCATGCATTAGAGCCAGTGTGGGTGCAAGAGTTCAAGGCTGCTACCAGGGACATTAGGTCTACATTGCAACTCTTTCCATCCCAGTTACAGGGGGTCTTCCATTCTTGGCAGACCCCCTCCTCTGTCAAGTATTCCTTTCCAAAACCTCAGGGAGTACCTGACATATCAGATTCCTCTGAGGAGGAACTGCTGGTGGTTTCAGATGTTGAGGAATGTTCTGCTCTGGGCTCCTCTCAGTTTTTTTGGGATCCTTTTGAGGCTGATCCTGATCCTGAGCCTCGGCTGAGGGCCTGATCAGGGCTGTTTTGCATACCCTAACATTCCCTTAGTTCAGGAGGTTCCTTCCGATCCCTCTGATGTGTTTCAGGAGCCTAAAAAGCCTCTTACTTGCTTTCCACCTAACCCCACTCTTGACTTTTGTATCTGAAGAGTGGAAATCTCTGGACAAGAAACCTTCCATGTCCAAGAAATTTTGTGTTTCACAAGGACAAAGCGGTGCTTCACACTTCTCAGGAGTTTCTCCTGAAGGTGGTTTCGGAGTTCCACATCAATCAGGAGATTGTGGTGCCTTCTTTCTGCCCTGACCCCACCTCTGACAAGGAAAGGGATCACCACTTGTTAGATGTGGTGCGTTGTCTCAAGTTTTATGTACATCGCACTGAGTCTGTCAGGCAACCTGACGCTCTGTTAGTCATTCCTGAGGGTCCCAGGGCAGGAAGACTTGCATCCAAAGTGATTATTGCTTCTTGGATGAGGTCCCTTATTCGTAAGGCTTACAAGCTGAGGAAGAAGCCTGTCCCCTTTCAGGTCACGGCTCATTCTACAAGAGCTATTGGGGCTTCTTGGTCTTACAAGAATCAGGCCTCCGCTGATCAGTTGTGCAAGGCTGCCACTTGGTCGTCTGTGCACACCTTTTCGAAGCACTACCATGTTGATGTGCTGGCATCGGCTGATGCCAGCTTTGGGAGGAAAATCCTGGAGGTAGTCTTGCCTGTCTAGGATCTTCTTTGGTTCTTTGGTACTTCCTTCACTTCTGAGCCCTGTTGGCTCTAGTTCAGTGTGCTGTGTAACAGTTTGGGGTGTTGTTACTCTTGTTTAGTGTCTGTTGACACTTCATTGTTTTGTTGGGCTATCTCTGACCTTGATGGTTCATATCTGCTCTGGTGACTTTGGGGGCCTTAGGCCTGGTCCTTGACTTACTTACCGCCTCTGGGAAACTCAGTGGGTGGACATCCCAAAGTTACCAGTAACCTGTATTGGTCGACAGAGAAAAGAGGATTTTAGTCTTACCTGTTAAATCCTTTTCTCTTAGTCCATACAGGTTACTGGTCTCCCACCCTGTCAAGGGACCATGCTTAGCTCTCCTGTGGCAGACAGTGGAGGTCCTTTGGGGTCATGCTCACAGGAGTCTTCTTTCCCTTCCACTATCTAGTCAACAGTTAGTGTCACAAATCTATCTGGAGCTGGTTGGCTAGCTGCATCCAAGGAGGGAAGGTAGTCTCCACCCTCTGCATACAATTCTAGAATTGTTCCTGCCTACAATTAAAGGGGCAGATCACCTACCCAAAGTTACCAGTAACCTGTATGAACTAAGAGAAAAGGATTTAACAGGTAAGACTAAAATCCTCTTTTCAAAATAAAAACAGCTCCAATTAATCTTCATCGTATTTGGGCCATGGAGAGTTTTATTTCAATACTGTCAGATTTGTAGTTCAAGAGTAATTGAATGATAAAGTATCCCCTTCCCACCCCTTTTACCTAGTGTAAGCCACCTCCCCTCAGATGTGGAATCTGGTCTCTTGACTGGACAGATCACAGCAAGGGACAATCTTCTTACTGTGAGTATAAGGAAAATCCTGCCCCCATTGACAAGTTTTTCAGGTTTTTCCTTTATGCTAATTGAAGATTGTCCCTCTCTGCAAGCCATCTGGACACCACCTTTCTGTTCTGAGATGAGCAGTGTTACATCAGTAAAAGGGGCGGGAGGGAGATATTTTTTCATTCAATTACTCTTGAACTACAACTCTGACATTATTGAAACAACACTCTCCATGGCCCAAATACTATGAAGATTAATTGGAGCTGCTTTTATTTTGAAACATTACTATCCCTTTCACTAATATGCCTTCTATCCCATAGCCAGGACTGTCATTTATCACTAGTACATATCTATTCTACTCTCAATGTTTAACAATAGAGGGACCAAGTATCTCTTCTCGCCTTACTATTAACGTTATATCTCTGACTGATGAACCTCATTGATAGTTTTTCAGACCAATCAATAACCATTGCAATTACATTCCCAATTGACTGACAGCTTCCATTGTTTGGAGATGATGGGAGTTGGTCTCCAGCAGCTAGTGAGCCAAATGATTCCTATGCCTGTCAACCCATTGAGTGCCAGTGAGGTATCCAACACATTACAGCACAATTCGTAGGATACCTCTCTGGCACTCAAAGGGTTCAACACTGCATCTAAACTTTTTAAAGTAATAGTCAAGCTCTTTTTTGGCTATATATTCTACAAGTACTCAATATGCAAAATAAGCCTGACTATACACTTTATCTTTCTCATTCAATCATTTTTTTAATCTATTTATTTATTGCACTTTTATGTCTCTGACCGTGATCTCCTTAAATCTCTGTTTCCTTAAAACAGGATAGTGATACAATTTAATACTATCCCTGCTCTATTTAACAGACAGAAGGCAGTGTTTTCGGCTGCATGGATGGTGTTACATTGTATCACTATCTGTGCATTTTGAGAATCCAACAGAATGCAGGAAACAAGTTTAAGGAGCTCAAGATGAAAACAATAAATAAAATATGTAGGTAATTTCACTTTTGCATTTGCAGAATACCTGTATGTAAACTCAAAAAGGAGGTTGACTCATTTTAAACACCACAATCTTACACATTTGTTTTGTAGCTTTTGCTGCTTTAAGTGAAATCTAAACCTTTTAGACCAATAAATACGTTAATTTTTTTAATCCATTTTGTCCAGTACTTGAGTAGAATTATCTGTCTGTTTTTTGTGAAGAGGAAAATCCCTAACACCTTTGCTTCTTCCTGTCCCCATGGTGATGTCGCCCACTAATGTAATCATAGTAACGCTCTGATATTCATGTAGAAAGCTGGCCAGATGTAGGATTATTGGACACTAAAGTAAAATCTGAATGTCTGTGTGTGTGTATTTGTAAGATATCCTTAGTTCGCCCAGTCAGAATGACAAAAAGTAGTCTGTTGTACATGGCAAGTTCCATAAATATAAATTTGAAACACAATATTAAAAATGTTGTCAGTGTTTTTAGAGAATATAGTGGCACAGTAAGCTAGTGCTGTGTCACATAAGAGGCACAGGAAATGAAATAATGACATGTATGGTTTATTTCATCTCTGTCTGAGCCAGGCCTTCACACCTGCTTCTCCTGCAAGTTACCCAGTACCAGTGTAAAGCGCTGCTCTGTTGCAACATGCGGCAAGTTTTATCATGAAGCCTGCGCCCGCCAGTTCTCTGCCACTGTCTTTGATTCAAGGGGCTTCCGTTGCCCACACCACTGCTGCAGTTCCTGCACCGCAGATAAGGATCTGTACAGGGCATGCAAAGGTGAGCAGTTGTTTGTTGTACCAGGCAAGTGAATCGGGCACTTAGGAATTGGTTTTACACATGCCTGATATTGGCATTATCCTATAAATGAAAGGTACAGCAAGTCCCAAAGATCCTATTGTATTAAGGGTAAAATATTATCTCAGATCATGAGAGATCTTTTTACCTACTACCGTTATGTAGCCACCTGAAAACAAGCATTGATTTCACCAGATTTTTGTTTTCTGTCGATTTATTTCTTTTTGAAGTTTTAAAAGCTGCAGTTCTGGTTGCATAATTTTCTCCCTCCATTTACCTTAAGCTGCTAACAGGATCACATTATACATAAATGGAAAGAGGATCAATTATTGGGCAGAACTGATTTAAATGGGAGTTTTAAGCACTTGAATTTAGAGGCGTCTGGAGTGTATTATCTAAGTAATGCATTTGAGACTTCTCTAACATTCAAAGGGTTAAACACCCCCATTTAAATCAATGGAAAGTTTCATTCCTCCTCTGTGGGTGCAATTGGTCTGGAGCAGTAAACTTTTTTTTTTTTTATGTATATGATATAGAGCTTTTCCTGCTGAGTAAAACAAGGTCAGTCACATCACTGTCAGTTGTTTTATTCAGAAGTTACACAAGTTCAAATAATCAGGAAGTGAATTTACCGTGTGTTTACTTCCTGATAATTCTAACTGACAGGAAATGACTTTGCAGTTTGTATCACATTATATGGAGAACTGTAACTCACTGACTTTCCTCTCCATTAGAATGTAACAGGAGAACTAATAGGAACCACTAGAGGGCACTGTTAATGTAAATACAGGTTAAACTGTAATAACTCTGGAAATATGCATCTGTCAGCGGTGGGAGCACCTTCTGTTACTTAACAGGAAATGCCGTACAGTATATGTTTTTTCATAAAAAAATGTTTACTGCTCCTTTAACATAATGAATAGTTCAGAGAATTGAGTGTGTTATTTAATCCTAATTCAGTTTCTAAAGGGTCTTTCCTCTTCCTGATTGTTCAGTGATTTGTAATGTAGAGGCTGAGCAGAACTAATATTCATCCCTGCTCAGTCCTACACTACCGTTCAAAAGTTTGGGGTCTCTTAGAAATGTCCCTGTTTTACATCAAATGAGTTGCAAAAGGAATAGGAAATACAGTCAAGACATTGACAAGCTTAGAAAGAATGATTTTTAATTTAAATAATGATAGTGTCCTTCAAACTTTGCTTTAGTTGAAAAACCCTTCATTTGTAGCAATTACAGGCTTGCAGACCTTTGACATTCTAGTTTGTTGAGGTAATGTGAAGAGAATTTACCCCATGCTTCCTGAAGCACCTCCCACAATTTTGATTGGCTTGATGGGAACTTCTTACTTACCATACGGTCAAGCTGCTCCCGTAACAGAAACAGGAAAATTTCTAAGTGACCCCAAACTTTTGAACGGTAGTGTATATTACTTATGGAGATGGACAAAGGTAAATAAGAGGGTTGGTCATACACAACAGTAATACAGAGTTTGGGTAGGGAGGACAGTTTCCCTGATCCATGGTTGTTAATACAGTGTCAGAGCTGGGACACTTTTCCCTGCTGCATCCCTGTATTATCAGCCATGAATCAGAGTAGAGAGCACTCAACAGACCATTCAGGAGACTCCATCACATCACGTGAACAGCTCACTGGGTATGTTGGGCCATATCCCCCCAAAAAAAACAGAATTCTGGGGCAAACCACTGCATTGTAGGTGACATATCAAAATTCCCCAAATTTCTATTTATTTAAATGGGACTTTTAACCCACTTGAATGAAAGCTAACTCTCCAACACTTTTCAGTGAGTTGTAGATCTCTAACATTTAATTGGTTAAAAGCCCAGTTTAAATGAATGGGGAGTTTTATTTGTCTCTTATGGTTCATTAACCCTTTGAGTGCCAGGGGGTGCTCAATGCATTGCAAGCTAAGCATCTTCCAGACATGAGAGAGGTTAACTTCTGCATTCATCTGTTCCCTAGCATAAATAAATAATAATTATAAAATTACAACTTTGCTTTTGTTAAAACTTGTGACGTAAAGCGGAACTACCACCCACATAAAGTTTCCCCCGAAGAATTATCCATCTGGTGAGTAGCTGGTCAATACTGCTAGTTGCCAGAATTATTACCACCTTATATAGAATTCCTACTGCTCCTGGGACTGACAGCCAGGAAACGGCGCAAACATATTTGCATAGTGACGTCTGCGTGCGTGCCTGCGCTGTAAGTCCCAGTCTGCTCTAGGAGGCATTGCTAGTTCCCGGAAGGCACCAGAAGGGACTGACAGCGCAGGCACGCAGACGTCACTATGCAGATATGTCTGTGCTGTTTCCTGGCTGTCAGTCCCAGGAGCGGTAGGAATTCTCTATAACAAGGTAATTCTGACAACTAGCACTACTGACCAGCTTGTCGCCAGATGGGCAATTCTTTGGGGACAAGTTTAGGCGGGGTGGTAGTTCTGCTTTAAACATCTCTCGCCAATGTCTCACTAGATAGGGAAATACTAACAAAAAATATTTGATACAATTTCACTGATTATTCTTTTGGTTTATTTTGGAGTAGCGGAGTGCTTTATGTTTGGTATCCATTACTTTTTTCATCTTTATATATTACAAAAATAAAAAAACATGTTTTATTTTCTTCCTGTAAAATGCTACTCCACCTATCTCAGTTTTGTCCTAGGAGACACTACCGATTTTAACCCTCTGAGTGCCAGAGGGGTACGCAACGCATTTCGTTGCGTACCGCTTTTGCACCTAGAGGTTTAAAGTCAAATTTTTTTGCCAAATTCCCAGTTTTTCTCCTGCCAGTAGAGAGAAATTACTAGAGTGTTTTCTTACTTGCAGGCCGCATGCTGCGATGTGTACGGTGCCCAGTGGCGTATCACTCTGGGGATAGCTGTGTTGCTGCAGGTAGCCTCCTCCTCTCCTCCAGCCTCATCATCTGTAGTAACCATTCCAAACGCAGCGGACACGCATCTTCCGCCGTTAATGTGGGCTTCTGCTTCGTTTGTGCTCGAGGTAAGCAGCGTCTTATGTGCAGCGGTTCTAGTATTCAGTGTGAATGGTTCAGGATTTATGACCGAGCTCTGCGGAGTAACACTCATTACACATCTCTAGTGCTCTCTTTACCAGGATTTGGGATGGGGTGGGGGATGTGATTACTGCACACCCCTATTTAACAAAACATAAGGAAAAAAATATATCAATATATATGCACATTCATTATAAATGTATACAGTTTGTTAATGTGTATATATAAAATAGGTGAATATATAAATTGTTTATGTACAAATAAATGTTAGGGTATAAAGTAGTGATTGGAAATTTGCTGCTGCATTATAATTTCAGCCACATTCAGCCAGTTTTTGGCTTGTATTGAATATGTTTAAATAGTTATAGATGAATTGTATGTTTAGTAAATCATTTATTAAATAGATACTAATGCTTTATTGTTCTGTACTACATTATGTTGGTGTGATTTCAGTCACGCTCTTGAAAGGGCAATTATCTAGTTTTCCTAAGTCTGTTCCTATGGGAGTAAACTTAGTAAAAGGCGCCTGAGCTGTACTGTGAAATCCCAAAACAGTTCCAATTGGCCCTTCAGGGGGACACCACAAAACTAACCTCCTTAACCGGAATGCAACCTGGAAGTCTGGAGCTCTCGGCAACAAACTCCTGGGCTGCATGCACAGTCCCCATAGACCCTCTGTGTTGGTCTGATACAGAGGGTATATAGGGACTTAAATCATGTAGGTCAGGAAACAACCTGTGTGATGCAGTTAAGTCTTTTCTCAGGAGAGCATAACAGGTGTGTCGTCAGACCTTAGTCCTGCTCTTCCATCCTCACAATGCAACACATTTTATCATCTGGTCTGCTCTCAGGGAACCAGATATGCAGATGGGGCAACTCTCTGATAGTTGCTGCTTAACTCTTTGAGTGCCAGAGGGGTATGCAATGCATTGCAAAGCAATGCATTGTGTACCCTTCTGGCACTCAAAGGGTTAAAACTGGACTGTTGTGGACAGATAATTTTGTCTCTTTCACCTTCTGAAGAGGAGCTGACTTTGTCGATTAATTGATGGGACTAGGGCTGCCACGACATCTTCCACATAGCTCAGATAGGAAGAAATGACCTCTGTCTAAGCAGTTTCACAGAGTTCTGAAGACTTGTAGTTTGGTGCTCAGGACATGGTGAAAGGGCTCCAACTGATGGAAATTCTTGCTCTGAGCTCTGTGTAGTCCTAGTTCTGTTGAACAATTGACAGTTTGAGCTTCTCTTCAGAAGGAGCTGGTTTTAGGGATGGGTGGAGGAGAAAAATATTACCTAGAATGTGACTGATATCAATCTCAATTAAATATTGTAGAGAACAGTAGTAAGACTTTATTATCGCTTGAACAGAATTATGGGGCTTTAGAAAAGCTGTAATTCATGGGAGGAGTTAGGTTACAGCACTGTAAAAGGCTTTGTCGTTGTAATGAGACATATACAGTACTAATTACCTGAAATGAAAATATCCATTAGAGCATTAAAGCTCTGAGGAGTTTTTACCGTTATTTTAGATAAACAACTCAGAGGCAAGATGCACTAAGGGGTGATAAAGAGGTGATAAAGTTGATATGACTTCTCCATTTCCAATGTTATTTTGTGGAGACAATGTACTAAGATTTCTCCAGATTGAGAGATTTTAGTGCATTGGTGCCATGGAATAACATTACAGAAGAGAGTTGGTACTGTGTTAGCCATAGAAATACAGGAGGCTAAACCTGCTTAGTTAGCCAATAAAAGGTATCAACTTGACTATATTTGCCTTCTAGAATAACATAGAAATTGGAGAAGTCATCTACAATGTATCAACTTTTTATCACACCTTAGTACATAACCCACAAGGTATTTAATATGATTAATTTGATATTGACTTTTTAGGAAACTAGGAAATTTTACAGGTTTTTTTTTTTTTCTATCCACTGAGCTGCAAAATGAACCATACAGCTGGTTTTGTGGCTTAGTAACTCCTGTCAGTACCTCTGTGTACTGTATACCAATGTCTGTGGAAGTGAATTTCACTCTGAAGCTGATGTACTAAGGTGCAATTCTTGAGAGCTAGAGAAGTCTCCAGCACATTATAAAGCAATGCTATGGACACCTATCAGTTGGAATTTGGTGAATGTATATGTGTTCCCTATTTCGCTGTTGATTTGTACCACAATAATACCACTTCTACTTAGTACATCAGCCGCTGTGTGTAAAGGTATATTCCCCCTCAGCCAGGGATTATTTCAAATGCTCTACTGTGGCCATCACCAGGCACCATTATGCTAGTGCTAGGATAAGTAGAAGGCAGTTTTAACCCTTTGAGTGCCAGAAAGGTAGATAATGCATTGCAACGCAATGCTTTGGATACCTCCCTGGCACTCAAAGGGTTACACAAGGGGCAAGGCATTGGGCACTGTAGATGAGGTAAGCCTGCACTGATAGAAGGAATGCACTAAGGAATTCAGGGCTGTATTCTGAAAGAAAAAGGCGAAATTCTGAAGCAAACTAATGGCACCATAGGGACACATAAATTGTCATTTGATTTAAAAGCTCAATAATGTCTCATAAAAAATGCTTAGAGTTTTGTAGAGGTCCAAAAAGTAAACTATACGCCACAAATACTTTCACTCAAACCGCTATGGTTTGAGAGATATTCACATTCAAAGTTCCCCCTCCCTCCCTTTCTCCTGATGTCAGCACTGTGCTGACAGCAGGAGATCCCAGTCTGGGGACCAGCCGGCAGCTCTTCAGCACAGCCGAAATTACTTAATTGGTAAGTTAAGTAGTTCTTTTTAAATAATGCAGTTTTGGCTCTGCTGAAGAGCCTCCTTGAGTCAGCTGACTTGAATCTCCTGCTGTCAGCTTTACAGCTCACATCGGGAGAAGGGGAAGGGGGGGGACTTTGAATGCTTATATCTCTCAAACCATAGCGGTTTGAGAGAGAGGATTTGTGACGTATAGTTTATTTTTTGAACCTCTACAAAAGTATAAGCATTTTTATGGGACATCACTGTCCCTTTAAAAGGGTCTTTTAACCCCTTGAATGCTAGGGAGGTCTCCAAATGCATTATAGACTTCTCCCGCGTTCAGTGGATTATATCCCCCTTTTAAATCAATGGGATTTTTTTCAGCACTCTTTGGTGCAGTTGGTTTGCTGCAGAGATATCAGTCATTTGTCTTCTGAATATGGTGACAGGTAAAGTAATAAGCCACTCATTGGTTGGGTAAGAAAGTATTCAGCGGTTTCTTTTCATGTAAATTAGGATCATCTGTATACAGCAATTAGGAGAGAGAGAGAGAGAGAGACTGTATCAGGAATATTCTGGGTGTCTTTGTGTCATGTATAATGTAAATAAAGCTCACTTATACCTGGTGGGCGATTTTAGCTTGTACCCATAACTTGAGTGCTTACCTCCTGCTTCATCAGGCACTTCCTGGATCAGTAAGAATCATTCTGATTGGTTTATTTAAATGTACATGTTTGTTTCCTCTGTACCTTTCTGTAAATCCTATATCCCTGTAAATCAGAGGTAGTCCTTCTTAAGACCTCCAGCAGTTGGGGGACTACAACTGCCATAATTGCCAATCAGCCAGCAGCTGGTTGGGGGATGATGTGAGTTGTAATACCCAACAGCTAGAGGTCCAAAGGTTTGACTGTCACAATTGTTAATGGTTCATATTATCCCATAGAGCAGGTCTAGACAGCTGTTTATTAGTTAGCGCCAAAGAAATATCCAACGCATTGATACTTCTCTGGCACTCAAAGAGTTAAATGTGTTACAATCCCTGAGCAGATGAAGACTCTAGAATCTTTTTTCCTTCTTTATTTATTCACATTTCCTTCATTGTGTTTTTTTCTTCTGTTATTCACCCTGATCATAATTGCGCTAATAAACTTGATAACGTTAATGCAGGGAGTCCAATCAACCCCTGTGTTTAGATCCTATTTAGATGTGCAAATCCCTGTGGCCTGAAAGGAGAAGTAACACCTTCTGGTGATAACCTTCAATTTATTTTGTTGTGGGGAGAAAATCGTAATGGCCCCCATGGATTTTGCCCTCATACCTTGGTTCAAAAGGTTTTGGATGTAATATCCATGGAGGCAGACATGACAGTTGTTAGCAGGACCAGTGGACTTTAAACTCTGGTGATAGTAACTCTTTACAGTCCAGAGGGTTGTGCAATGCATTGCGAACCCCCTCTGGTCTGTAAAGGGTTAAGTAATCACACATATTCTGCCTGCTTCAGTTTGAAAGAAGTGCCAGAAACCATCATGTCTGCCTTAAGGGTCATTATGGTTTTCTGGCAATTGTCATAATGGGGGGGTGAGTTGTTATTAGGAGAAGTTAGTTTTCTTTTAAAGTGTTGGTAATGTCTGAAAAAATTTTTTTGCATTTAGAAGAGCTTAAAAAGCTGATCTAAATGCAAAAAAACCCCGTATCTCTCAAATCACTATGGTTTAAGAGATACAGGCATTTAAAGTTTGATTTCTCCTACTGACAGGCACACATTTTAGACCATTCCAATGAAGGGATTCTGTGTAAGTAACGAGATCCCGGCACTTCTCAAGCGACACTGTGTCGACCGACACGAATCTCCTGCTGACAGCTTTACAGCTGTCAGTAGGAGAAATCAAACTTTAAATGCCTGTATCTCTTTAACCATAGCGGTTTGAGAGATACATTTTTTGCATGTAGATCAGCTTTTTAAGCTCTTCTAAATGCAAAAAAGTTTTTTTTAGACATTACTAACACTTTAACAGTCTTGTAACACATGTGCACTGATATCACAATGCAGACACATACAGGGGGCATGCATATATGCACATAGCTTTAGTCCATATTATGGATGGACAACCTGTAGGTCTCCAAATGTAGTAACTGGAACTCCTGTCTAGTCACCATCTGGCTGAGGATAATGGGAGTTGCAGCTCAGCACCACTGTAGAGCCACAGGTTGCCCTCCCCACAGTATGTTGGTTTGTCAGTCGGTGTCAACAGATGAAAACAGCCTGAGATTAATTTCTTGTAGAATTAAGCACAGGACCCTATGTTCAAAAGAAAAGGAGATAAAACTTCACACTGATTTATATGGGGCCTTGAACACCTTGAATGCTGGGAGCAAATAAAAAATCCTGTATCCCTCTTGATTTAAACAGGCTTTGTAATATGTTTGATGCCCCTCTAGCACTTAGTGGGTTAAAAGTCTCACTTAAAGGGATAGTAATACTTCATTTTAACTTTATTTTATTTTTTAGGCATTAAAAAAACATGAAGAATGATATAAGTCTTATCTCTCAAACCTTTATGGTTTAAGAGATATTCACAAACAAAGTATCCCCCCCTGTTCAACCAGATCAGAAGAGAGGTGCCCAGGTAGACTTCAGAGAGGGACAATCTTCAATTAAGATAAGGGAAAAAGCTGAAAAACTTGTCAAGGGGGGAAGGGCTTTCATTGTTTTCATACAAAGAAAATTGTCCCCTTCTGTTATCTGTCTGGTCATACAACCAGATTCACATCTGAGAAGAGATGGCTTACACTAGGTAAAAGGGGCTGGGAGGGGAGCTTGTGACTATCTCATAAACCATAAAGGTTTGAGAGATAAGACTTATATCATTCTTCATGTTTTTTTAATGCCTACAAAATAAAATAAAGTTAAAACGAAGTATTACTATCCCTTTAAGTTAATGATAATTTGTATTTGTCCCCCTGTGGGGTAGTTGGTTTGCCCCAGAATGACTCCTATTTTCTTTTGAACAGAGCTATACGGTGTGAACTCCTGAGACATTCAAAGGGTTAAATACCTTGTACTCTATTCTAGCATCTGTAAACATTATCTGCTTGTTTTCTGAGGCCTAAAATCTCTTTTTTACACATGCACTGAGGGAGTAGCCATTCCTGCCACAGTAATCTTGGTGATTGTCTGTAAAAGGGTTATGTAAAATACCAGCTTTTCTAAATTCAAGGGCAGTGGGCACTAATCACATGAAATTAACGGACTTCACTTCTTACATTATATCTGAGGGAGGGGTGTACCACAGATAATTATTTTTTATATATGCTAACTATACATGATACTTATAGCCCTAATTCCAGAAGAAAATTGGAGGTGTTATGGGGCACACTATTTTGCACTATAGGAGAGTACTAAAAATTCTCATTGATTTAAATTGTGACTTTAACCTCTTGAATTTTTAGAGAGGTCTCTGCATTCAAAGGGTAAAAATCCTCATTTAAATCAATGGGAATTTTTTGGAATTTTTAGGTCCTTTCTATAGTGCAATCGGTTTGTCCCAGAACTCGTGGACCTTAAAGGGATTGTAATTTTTCAAAATAATGCAGCTCCAACTATGCTTTTTAGTTTTTGGGCCATGTAGAGCGGTATTATCATTCTCTATGATGTGTAGTTCCAGAGTAAATGAATAAAGTGCCTCCTCCCGCTCCTTTTACCTATGTAAAGCTGCACATCAAGACCATCCAGATGGATCACAGCAAGGGACAATCTACTGTTATCATAAGGAAAATCCTGCCCTCCTCCTTCAAAGGGACCAGGGTTTTACTTGTGCTCACAGTAAGAAGATTGTCCCTCACTACGAGCTGTTTGGTCAAGTGACCGGATTCCACATCTGAGGGGAGGCGGCTTACAGTAGGTAAAAGGGGCGAGAGGGGGATACTTTATGACTCAATTACTCTGGAATTACACATCGTAGAGAATGATAATACTGCTCCAAAGGTCCCCAAATCTATCCTTATATAATAAAAGGCCAGATGTATGTTTGTCCAATGCAGTCTTGCAAACCAAGCACACGTAATATAGTAATATAGTTGATGAGGCTGAAAATAGATATGCATCTGTCAAGTCCAGCCCATGCCAAAACACCCTTGTTGATCCAGAGGAAGGCAAAAAACAAACAAACCTTGAAGCCATTTCCAATTTAGCCTAAGAGGGTAAAAAAAATCCCTACTGACTCCAAATGGCAGTCAGATAGTTCCCTGGATCAACAACCTGCATAGAAGTCCTTTTCAGTGAAATAATTATTTTTTATAAACGCGATCTCGGCTCAGCTGCAGAGCTGCCTGATGCACATAAGACTGTCGTACGACAGCTTCCCCTGCAGTCAGCGTTCAGTGAGGGAGGGGGGAACTTTGAGCGCTATCATCTCTCAAACCAATAGGGACTGAGAGATGACACTGGGGGCAATACGTTTCTTTTTAACAAAGGTACAATATGGGGATTAGTAATTTGCAAGTATTACTATGCCTTTAAGTAAAAATATCTTAAGGTGACAGGTCCACTGCAGATGAGAAGTAAAACCGCTTAATCCCTTAAGGACCCATGATGTGTCAGGACTGTACGGCGGTGAGAACCCGCTCATTATAATAATAATAATAATAATAATTAATAATTAATAACATTGTTTGTTCAAAAGATGACCTTATCAATCCATCCTACTTGTCATGTAAATGGAGGTGGCCATAACAGTTGCTCTCAGGAACACTGAACCTTGACCTCTTATTGCACATGGTAATCGTAACCCTTTAAGGACCAGAGGGATGTGCAGTGCATTGCACATCAATGCGTTTTACACCTCTGTCCATGAAGGAGCAATAAACTTTTGCTATGAAAAAAATTATAATTTATAGCTTTTCCTGTTGAGTATTAAAAGTGTACTCAGACTGCTGAGAGATTTATATTTCCAGAGTTATTACGGTTTGTTATTACAGTTTAAATATGTTTGTTTACATTTAGTGCACTCTAGTGGTCAGATTCCAACTAGTTGTTCTGTTACATTCTATTTCAGAGGAAAGTCAATGACAAACAGTTCTCCATAGAATGTGATAGTAACTGTTGAGTCATGCTGTCAGAACTTAAAGGAAGTAAACTTGCTGTAATTCACTTCACATTTGAATAAAACAACTGACAACATGGGAGCGTCCTTGTTTTACTCAGCAGGAAAATCTCTAACATAAAACAAACTTTACTGCTCCTTTAAAGGCTTAAATAGACTCTGGCACTACGCCTGCTTCAGTTTGAGTGAAAAAAATACCAGCTAATGTCATGTCTGCCTCTTTGTAGATGACATCAAGGATTAATCAAAAATGTTCTCTCTCCAACAAAGGCACAAGGGCAAAATTTATAGTGGCTTTTAAGATTTTCTGGATGTAGTAAGGTAAGTGGGCATTATTAGGAGATGTTGCTTCTTCTTTAACCCTTTGAGTGCCAGAGGAGTACGCAAAACATTTCATAGCAATGCGTTGCATAACCTTCTGGCACTCAAAGGGGTTAACACTGTTTGGGCCACCACTGCCTAGTCCCCTGCCAGTATCTGAGATCATGGGAATCTCGAGGCCCATTTCTGGTGTTGGTATTCTGGGAGATTACTCTAGCAAAATGGTCAAATGCATAGGGAAAAAGACTGCAGGAAAAGCATTCATACATTGGATAGATGCAGGATCCTGGCTGCAGTGTTAACCCTTTGAGTGACAAGCAATGCATTGCGTACCTCTCTGGAACTCAAAGGGTTAATAAGCTCCTAAACACAGAACTGCCTTAAATTTGTCAAGTCTATTTTCTCTTCAGTAAAGCAGAATTCTAGTTTATTTGATATATTCTGTTTGTGTTGTCTGATGGGCTACCATGTGGCACTAGATGATTTTTAAACCATAGAATATTTATTTCACAAGTCTGAATCCTTATATATAATAATCCAAATGAACTATACTGTGAGGTACTTCTTTCAAAAGATATTACAGTACAGACTTTTTTTTTTCTTTCTCAAAGGGTTGCTAATGTTTCCTGATAATTGAAACTCATATCATTCTTTAATTTTTTTGTAGTATGAAGAACTTTCTTACAAGTCTGTATGCTTTGTAGTTCAACAGTAATTCAATTATAAAGTATCCTCCTCCCTCCCCTTTTACTTAGTCTAAGGCTCCTCCCCTCTGATGTGGAATCCGGACTTTGGACTGGACAGTTTGCAGTGAGGTGGAAGCTTTTTGGTGTGAGCATAAAGAAAACTCTGTCTGCCTTGACAAAGGGGGGCAGGTTTTCCCTTATGCTCAGTGAAGATTGTCCCTCGCCTCTTTCCATCCGGACCGGCTTGTCGAGCAGCATGACGTCTGTAAAAGTGGCTGTATTGCAGTACAGAGAGTACAGACTTGTAATACAGCTCTTCATACTACAAAAACGTTAAAAATGATCTGTGCTTGAGTTATCAGGGACCATTCCTATAACCTTTTAAATAATGAAACAATTAGAAACAGCACAACCTGGTGACCAAAGCTTGTTAAAGGGACTCTATCACCTAAAAACTTGTTTTGTGATTTTAAAAGCACTTTCAAAATCACCTACATAATCAACTACATGTTGTATCAACTACTCTGTATGTAGAATTTTTTTTGTAGTTGTGAATGTATAATTATGCTAATCAAAGCAGAACTTTCAGGTATATTAAAGTGCCGCACAAATAACTTTTCATATAGCTTTAATCCCTTAACGACCCTTGACGGTCATAGTACGTCAAGGGTCGATTTGACTTAACGACCGATGACGTACTATGACCGCCATCGAATTCCGGGCTTCCCCCACGGCTGCACGCCGTTCAGGGAGTACGGAACGCAACGGAGCAATAAAAAAAAAATTGCTCCATGGTCGTTCAGTCGGGTCGCGGCACGGATTCCCCGGTCCTTAAGGGGTTAAGGCATGCAGTGAAAGTATTTCCTGTTTTTGATAAATATTATTTCCCCCACACAGCACTACATTGCCCCACCTTCCCTATTAGAACTGAAAGGGTTAAGTGTAAGTGGTGGAGGTTATGTAAGGCTAACACAGGAAATAACGCAAAGCAGATTAACATCTTAAGGACTGCCCGATCTGGCGTCTGGGTGGCCGATAAGGACCACGGAGGTATTTTTTTTTTTAATGTTTTTTTGAGACTGAATTCTGTGATGGCAGAGTGGTGTGCAGCCATCCCAGAATTCCATGACATGCTGACGTGATGGTCCTTGCATTTCATGGGTCCTTAAAGGGACTGTAATGTCCCATTAAAACTTTTTATAGTTTTATAGAGCCTTAGAAAATAATCAGAATGGTGCAAACTCTATCTCTCAAACAGCTATGGTTTGAGAGAGATAGGCATTGAAAGTTTGCCCCTCTCTTTCCTTCTGCTGACGTCAGTGTCTAGTTGTGACAGCAGGAGATTCCTTTCAGGGGACCAGCACACTTTGTAGCTCTTTCCAATGAATTAATTATTTATAGATAACGCGATCTCGGCTCTTCTGCAGAACCTCCTCGAGTCGTACGACTCTATTCTCCTGCTATCAGCTTTACAGCTGACATCAGGAGAAGGGGGAACTTTGAATCCCTATATCTCTCAAACCATTGAGGTTTGAGATATAGGGTTTGCACCATCCTGCTTATTTTCTAAGGCTCTATAAAACTATAAAAAGTTTTTATGGGATGTTACTGTCCCTTTAAGGGGTTTAAATTAAAAAATAAAATAAAAAAGGCTAATACAACATACAGGTGATTTGGAGATCGCTTTGAAAATCCCTAAGTTGCTTTTGGTCAGGGGTGTGTCAAACTGCTTTTCTAAAGAGCTGAGACAATGTAGGTTTTTGGGATTTCCCTGATTTTGCACAGGTGTTACATTTTAAATGGCTGAGTTAATTAATAGCCTTTAAAGTGGTATATAATATGGTGCAGAGACACTGAGGTTCTTCTGGCCACAATTCAGGATGTGGGTGTGGGGCGGATTTTAGCAATGTTGCAGAGGAAGAAGCAACATGTTCGAGCCACGGAGTTAACGGTATAGTAATGTTTCAAAATAAAAGCAACTCCAATTAATCTTCCTAGTATTTGGGCCATGGAGAGTGTTATTTCCATACTGTCAGAGTTGTAGTTCAAGAGTAATTAAATGATAAAGAATCCCCACCCGCCCCTTTTACTGATGTAACAATGCTCACCTCAGAGCAGCAAGTCTGTCCGGATGGATCACAGAGAGGGACAATCCTCAGTGAGCATAAGGAAAAACCTGAAAAACCTGTCAATGTGGCAGGTTTTCATTGTTCTCACAGTAAGTTGATTGTCTCTTGCTGTGATCTGTCTGGTCAAGAGACCAGATTCCACATCTGAGGGGAGGTTGATTACACTAGGTAAAAGGAGCGGAAGGGGAATAATTTATCATTCAATTACTCTTGAACTACAACTCTTACGGTATTGAGATAACACTCTCCATGGCCCAAATACTATGAAGATTAATTGGAGCTACTATTATTTTGAAACATTGCTATCTCTTTAATGTGAGGAGAGAAAGAAAGGGAAGAATCATAAATGGGCCCTAGGCAGCACTGCATACCCACCTGGCACTCAAAAATGTATGTGTGGAAGCATTAGGGGTCCAGCAACACAGAATACTCTCAACCCCAATTGACATGAAATCCATTACTAGATAAGATTTTTAAATAAACCAGTCCACACAGAATTGATACATAGAGGCCATTAGGGGTTTCTGGCCAGAATGAGATACATCAAGATAAATTGTTAGGGTAGAGAAGAAATGGTAAAATAAAATTCCATAATGTTTACATACATATTTTAACCATTTGTCTACACATTCCATGGCAATGAGCTGCACATTCTGCTGGCACTCAAAAACGTTACATCCAGCAAAGCCTGCTCTTTCATATAGCAGTCACTTAACATGTTGACACTTGTTCCCCTTTAACAGAGCAGTAAACATTTAATTTTTTTCATATTATATATGTTTATATAGTCATTTTACTTTCTAATGCGCTCTGTGGGAGAGTTTCCTATTGGCTGAGGCGTTACATAGGACGGGACAGGAACAGTACCAGACAGTGAACATAATATAGAAAATTACAGTTTACTTATAACTGAGCTGTAATCGTTTTTAAATAAAAATTCTCCCAAGAATGGGATGTGTCATTGTTTTAATTGGCAGAAAAAACCCTATAGCATATTTTGCTTATTAACCCTTTAAGTGCCTGAGGAGATTGCAATGCATTGCAAAGTGATTTGTTGCATATGTCTCTGGCACTCAAAGGGTTAAGGACCCAAGGGGTACATTGTAGAAGTGTTGCACAACCCCCTGGTCTTTAAAGGGATGTTTATACTTCAAATAAAAAAAAAATATATATATATATAAATGTTGTAGGGTTTATCCCTCGGAGTAAAACAAGGTCACTCCCCTGCTGATATGTGTTTTATTAACAAGTTATTACAGCTCAGACTTTAATTTTATAGGTGTAATTTCACAGTGGCCTGAAATGTTACTGTGGCGCTGTTGCTACACTAATTTATGAAGATTTATGGTCAGCAGCGCCACTGTGATTCTGCACCTAAAAACCTTAAGTCTGAGTTGTAATAATGTTGTAAACATCAATGGAAGTACCCTCGTTTTACTCAGGGGAATAAACACTACAATAAAAATATCTTTATATATTAAGTATTACTATCTCTTTAAAGGGTTAAAAAAAGTGTACTGCATCTTTAAAATCCAGAGCCACATGGTAACCAGACAGCACAAAATTTCCACCAATCATTCACGTTTTCTCATTGTCTTATTTTCTGTATTGGTGTTGTCTTCCTTCCCTCATTCCTTACCTTTTCTATTTATTTTTAATTTTTTTTTTCCTTTTTCGTTTTGTTTTACTTTCTCCTTGTGGAATCATGGGTGCTTTCATTGACCGCATCTCTCTGTTTGTTTTGTATAGGGCTGATAGTTCAGGAATATTCCCTGGTCAGTTCTATGTCCTTTAAGTCCCACTTTCTACTGACTGACTCAAAGCGTGCAGAGTTGATGAAAATACCTATGATTCCTTCCTCCTCGCCAGCTTTCATAAAGAAATCTGAGAAAGGTAACTAAATATAGCTTTTCTCTTACTTATCCCCTCCCTCTGATTTTAATTTTATTTTAAAGGAACACTGATACCAAAAAAAAAAAAATCTAATTGCTCTAATATGAAGAAGAGTGCTTGTAAAATTAATTGTTAAATATGCGTAGTGAATTTATAAAATAAATAAATGAAAAATAAATAAATACATATAATGTACTGTTGAATTAAAAAAATGTCCTTTAGCTACCTGCTTCTTGCTGTTTATTGCACATTAGAGAACAGCCTTCTGAACGTGTGCAGAGAAAAATGGCTATGATAAACAGCATTGTAATGCATTGTAAATAAAAGATTTTATTGAGGGAAAAATACATTTTATATATCTTTTTTTGGCTTAATTTGTTAGGTTTTTACCCTTTGAGTGCCAAAGGGGTATGCAACGCATTGCAAAGCAATGAGTTGCGTTACCCCTCTGGCACTCAAAGGGTTAAACTTTTCAGTGTTTTCTTGTTAAGTAAAACAAAGATATTTTTACTGATGGGAGGTGCATTTTTTTTCAAATGTTTTACAGCTCAGACCAAACCATAAAAAAATTTTTAGCGTTCGTTTTTAAAAAAATAAAAATCTAATGGTGTCTTTTCATTAGCTGAATTTTTATTAACCCTTTGAGTGCCAGAGGGGTACTCAACACATTGCAAAGCAATGCGTTGCGTACCCCTCTGACACTCAAAGGTTAAAAAAAAAAAAAAAAATTCCAACACGTTTGAGCAGTAATAGAGTTTGAACAATGTATTATCACGCACCAGTGGGGAGTACATTATTTTAGTCATCAGAAAAAGCACTAATACATTTATAAACTTTTTCTTACCTATCTTTTTACATATTAATATTTGAATTTTGCAGCATGCAATTTCATATCAGAGCAACTTGTATTTTAGCATCAGTGTACTTTAAGAATTAAGCTAATATAAGGAAACGAAAAAAAAAAAATCCCTTCCTAGCAACAGCAACTCCTCCTCCTTTTTAGCTTTGCACGTCTAGTGAATTTGTGATGAATGCTTAATCACATTGGGTGTTACTTATTGAAGTATTTGTGTGTGGTAAATGGCTTAAAGGGCTTAAAATAATTATTCATATAAATTGATTCTACTCTAAATTTTTTTTATTGATAATGAAACTTACAATCATATTTGCAATGTATGACAAAAAAAAAATCAGCCAGTTTAAATAATGGTCACATTTTTTTCGGTAAATTACAAGCCTTCAAATAACCAAATAATGAAGTATAATGAAGAACATATTGTATTTCTGTGTAAGTTTGAAGGATTTAGCTTTGTCAAAGTATTTGAGTTCAAAATAAAAATATAATCGTCTTCCGCTAGCTGTCCTGTACTAATTGCCCATAGAAGTGATTCATAGAACCCTGTGCCAGATGGGTGCACAGTGCATTGCAAAGCATTGCTTTGTGCATTCCTATGGCACTCAAAGGGTTAAGGGTCCTGTGTTCAAAAGAAAAGTGCAGTAATTCTTGGGGCAAGTAAACAGCTATAGGGTAGGAATAAAAATGTCCCATTAATTTAAAGAGCAATTACCACAGTTTACAAGCTCTACTCCTATGCAGATTGAAAAAGTAAAAAGTGCAGGATACACTAAGCAGTCCCAAAATGTCTCCTGTGAGGTGTTAAGGATGTCAGAAACATACCCCATTGGCTGGAATTCAACCAGGCAAAATATGGCTTTCAGCACCAAACGTCACAGGCTGTGTGCATGGGCATGCTTTTCAGATACCCTTGGTCCCCTGAGGTACCAGGTTCTTCGCCAGATCTGCCAAAAGGCAACTATTAGAGTTATTGTTGCCTTTCAATATGGATTTAAAGGGATAGTAATGTTTTACAAAGCAGCAGCTCCAATTGTTCTTCACAAACACAAAACTTCCCATTGATTTAAATGGGGACCACTTAAATGTTAGTGGTCACAAATGCATTGCTTCTCAATGCGTTGATGACCACTGTCATTCGGGGGTGGAGGGGTAATGGTAATGTTTCACAATAAAAACAGCTCCAATTAATCTTCATAGTATTTGGGCCATGGAGAGTGTTATTTCAATACTGTCCAAGTTGCAGTTCAGTAGTAATTGAGTGATAAAGTATCTCCTCCCAACCCTTTTTTACCTAGTGTAAGATGCCTCCTCTCAGATGTGGAATCTTCTTACTGTGAGCGTAAGGAAAATCCTGACCCCCCCGACAGGTTTTTCAGGATTTAACTTATGCTCACTGAAGGTTGTCCCTCTCTGTGATCCATCTGGACAGTCTTGCTGTTTTGATGTGAGCAGTGTTACATCAGTAAAAGTGGAAGGAGGGGGGTAATTTATCATTCAGTTACTCTTGAACTATAACTCTGACAGTGTTGAAATAACACTCTCCATGACCCAAATACTATGAAGATTAATTGGTGCTGCTTTTATTGTGAAACATTACTATTAACACCCCCCCCCTCCCCCCGAATGACAGAGGTCATCAATGCATTTGTGACCACTAACATTCAAGTGGTTGAAAGCCATTTAAATGAATGGGAAGTTTTGGGTTTGTGTTAGTCCCCTATGGTGCACTTGGTTTGCCCCAAAATTGCTTTGAAATAAATGGGAAATTATGTGAATTTCTACTTATCCTTTATGGGCTTTGTTTGCCCATAAAGGATAATTACTCCATTCTGCTTTTGAACGCAGGATCCTTATTCTTTAAAATTATATATGCTGCTTTTTTTTAATTTTGCTGCAATAAAAATTATTAAAAAAAAACAAAGCCTCATTTGTTGCATGTTTCCTATGAATTCCCTTGAGGATTTTCTGTTGATTGGATAAGAAAATATGGCAGCTAAAATCAGTATGAACTGATTTGTCACTGGAAAGGCAACCTGAGGCCCTCCAGATATTCAGGAATATATGGGAATTGAAGTCTAGAACAGCTGGAGGGCCTCAGGTTGTCCACTTCTGGTACAGACCATAAATGGAACGTAGTGACTACATCATTGTAGAAATTGTTCACCAATACATTCAACACATGTTTTTGTCTCCAAATCAGTCTCTAACAATTTGGAGTTACAGCTAACTCTATTTGATCCTTCTTTAAAGGTACATTAACACCCCACCATCACCATTTACCTTAATTTGGGCAGAAAATCCTAATGGCCAATAGAAATCAGTTCTGCTTGTACCAGATCCCCCAAATCATCTACAGTTGATAATATAAATAAAGTTTAGACATTTTTTGTTAGCTTACACAAGGACCTCAAATTCCTACCATTCAAGTTATTGAACGAAAGATATAGTCATACTTGGGAACTCCCTGGTTTTGCCCCGGAGACTCCGGATTTCAAACTGAATTACCGGGTCTCCGGGGCAATGTGTGAATCACCGGGTGGGCAGAGCTTAAGTAGAAACTCTGCCCACTTGTGCTCCATCCTGCCCGGTTCCTCCCACTCCCCTCCCTCTTACCTTCATTTTGCAGGGGGTTTTTTGTCCCAGCCCCCCCCCCCGTGACTAAGCCCCGCCCCTTTTATGACGCGAATTGTGTCATTTTCGGAACTGACAGGGTTACCCTCCGGGTAGCCCTGCATGAAAAGTTCCCAGGTATTGATATAGTAGAAGTTTTGGGTTCCTGCCTTCCAGCAACAAAGAATCATTTTGATGTTCAAAGAGGTGATATAGACTACTGATTACCCCCTTAAAGATTAGAGGGTTGTGCAACAAATTGCTCTGGCCCGTAATGGAGTAACAATTCATTGTGTGGAATCAGTCCAAACAGAATTGATTCATAGTGGCCATTAGAATTTCTGCTCAGTTTATGGCAGGTTTGTTATTAGGATATTTTGATGTTTCTCTAATAGATTAAGAACCAATGCTATAAAGAGTGATATGGTGTTCAGCTGCTTCTCTTCCTTTGAAAAAAATAATCTTATCAGTAATTAATATTAAGATCAATAAAAATCCACTTAACAAGACAATCACACATAGTTAATTAACCCTTTGAGTGCAAGAGGGGTATGGAATGCATTGCAAAGCAATGCATTTCGCACCCCTCTGGCACTCAAAGGGTTAAGAAGTTGTAAGTGAATTTACTTTGACGGCCTCACTAAAGCTAGTTTTAAAAGTTAACAGTACTGATGAACAAATTACTGTAAAGGATGGATTCTTAAAGGGGAAAGTGTCTATATTAAAATTCTGCTCCGGTTGTTCAAGTACTTACAGTTCTGTAGTTCCAAAGGTGTTTAAACTGATAAGTTCCCCCCTCCCGCCCCTTCTGGCCATGTCACTAATCCTATCTGTCTGGTCCGGATGGAGAGTGGCAAGGAACAATCTTCAGTAAGCAAATGGAAAATCCTGCCTTCCTTATTCAAGGGGGACAGGGCCTTCCTTATCCTTACTGAATGCAAACCAGCCACACTTTGGAGATCTTTCCAATGAAGTAATTATTTTCCAATAACGCATTTCGGCTGTGCTGCAGAGCTGCCAGCTGGTCCCCAGACCGGGATCTCCTGCTGTCAGCTAGACACTGACGTCAGGAGAAGGGGAGGGAGAGGGGGAACTTTCAATGCGAAAATCTCTCAAACCATAGCGTTTTTTTTTTTTAAGCTCAAAAAAAGTAGAAGATTTGTTTATGGGACATTACTGTCCATTTAATATAAAGAAGACTCAACCAAATACCTTTAAGTATATATCACTATCACTTTAAGGTATGACCTTTATTAATGGGTTAGTAGTAATACTCTTATCACTATCTTATCAATTTCTTAAAATGTCTGTCTAATTGTTGCCAGTAAACGAATTATAGTAACAATCAAAATACACCTTACTATAGTTAACCCTTTTATGCATCTGTAACTCTTAGCCTGTTCAGTGCTAGGTTAGGTCTCAAACACGTTGCAGAGCAGAAATACGTCAGCAAATTTTAGCTTTCAAAGTGTTAATATAATTGAAGTTCTTTTTTTTTGCCATTGTTGGTAACAGACCTAATGTGATTTGCTGCTTACAAAAGCTTTAATAACTTTGATTCCCCAATTTGCATCACTGTTTCAGACAGTGAATCTCAATGTTAGGCTTTAGGACATATCATCATACCAAGCGTTTGGCACATCCTTGTTCAAAGATGGCAATCAGTGACTCAGTCATTGTGATTGATCAACCTTTACATAATCAGACATATCCTGAAAAGCTATCTGTTGGTGTGCCCTGACTACTGGATTTAGGAATAACTGGTTTAATAGAAGCAAGGTAAGTAAAGTGGTTACTGATAGTAACAGTGCCACAATGTTAATGCACAGGACAACACTTAGAACAAATGTTTTTTCTTTATTAAATGCAACATGGTGTAGCCTACATTTAGATGTGAATTCTGGTGGTGTATTATTAACAATGGACTGCAATTCCCAATCCTTTGAGACTTACACTCCAGCCAGCAAGCCTTCCAAACCTTCAGTTCAATCCTTGCCCAAAAAGTCTCTTGCATCTTATTAGTCCCTTACTTCTTTGGGTGTTCAAGGCCGTGCGCCACCCACCCACAAATTCCAGGCTATCAATTAAACGCAGGTGAGTTTTGTTAACTTGGGCAGATCCTTCTGAATGATTGAACCACTTCACCTATATTTATGTGAACAGATCTGAAAAACTTGTAGTGTGAGGGGCTGAGGACAGACTTGATCCTTACGTGACCAATACAGGCCATCAGCTGTGTCCTTGTTCAAGTGCAGACAATAATCCACTGACATAACTGGGTATAGTAATTAGCTCATGACCATTTAGAGAAACACTTTATATCATGGAATAACACACACCTACAGAACTGACATATCCAAATGTATATTACACAGCTTTTTGCTTTGATATGGTTCTGGGTTTTTTTGTTTGTTTGTTTTTTTTTTTATTTCCCTTTAACTCTTTGAATACCACAATCCCCATCTGGCACTCAAAGGGTTAATGGATTTATTTCAGTGTCCGAAAGAAAATTTGAAGGCTTGACTCCAGCTTCTCCCATACAATCATTACTATAATACTAAAGAAAGAATTTACAGAATATTTTAAATACGACAATCATTTTTTTCACCAGCCTGTCCTATTGATAAGACAGATTTAAAATTTTTAAACTGGATTTTGAAAAATGAGACCTTAAAATCCTGAAGACAATATTTAGATTTCTGTAGACTTTTTTTTTTCTTCTATAAATCAAATACAATTATTTTCAGCCCTTTGCTTGCGCATATTGCATCTGCCTTAACCGCTGAATTGTATATTTAATTCCTTAAGCACCAGAGGTGCGTGCAACACATTGGTTTGCAATACGTTGTGCTCCCCTCTGTCGTTATGAGCTTAAGTAGTTAAGTGGCCTGTGTAGAAAACGAAATTGGAGCAATTCTGGAGCAAACCATCTATACTATAGGGTGACATCTATTTACATTTGGTTTTAACCCTTTGAATGCCAGAGGGGTACGCAGCACATTGCTTTGCAATGTGTTGCGTACCCCTCTGGCACTCAAAGGGTTAATCCCTTGAATGCTACAAAGGTCCCCAGTAGACCTCTTTTTTTTCTTTTCAAGGGGGTTAAAAAGGCCCATTTAAATCAATGGAAGTTATTTGCCCCTTCTTGTAGTTGGTTTGCTCTAAAAAGAAACTCTCCTCTTTTGTTTCTGCATTCGGCTTGAAATGTTTAACGTTACAATGTTTACACCGAATATATTTCCTCTGAAATTGGACTCAGAACGGAAGTATGAAATAGTGACTGATGAGCAGCTCAACAGAGGAAATATAGGTGAATTTAAGGGTGTGTGGTTTGACGAACGCGTGGGTTTAATATTTGGGAAATGTTCATTTGTCCTATGTTTTATGTTTGTAACAGAATAAACAGCTGATGGCAGAGCTCCACATCTGTGATTGACATTTTAACATGTCTGCTTTTTGCATTGACAGTTCATTTCCATTTATGTTGTAGGCATTGCCAACTGTTTATCAATTAATTCTTACATTTGATCAAGGTCATTATTCACCAGGTTGGAGCCACAAACAGAAAACCTTTTTTTTTCTTTTTAATACTGAAATTGCCTCTACCAGTTTTACCCCTATTGCTTTAATACACTCCTCTCCTCCTATTTATCAGCTGCTCCTACTCAATATAATCCTCTGCTTTTAACCTCTCAGTGGAACCTTTTCCTATAACTCCTGTTGTACCATATAACCACTTCCTGTAACACCTTGCTATAACTCCTGTTGTACTTAATATAACCACTTCCTGTAACACCTTGCTATAACTCCTGTTGTACCATATAACCACTTCCTGTAACACCTTGCTATAACTCCTGTTGTACCATATAACCACTTCCTGTAACACCTTGTTATAACTCCTATTGTACCATATAACTCCTCCTATTGCTCCATATAACTCCTCCTATTGCTCCATATAACTCCTCCTGTTGCTCCATGTAACCTCTCCTATAACTTGTCATATTGTCCCATATAATCCCTTCCTATAACTCCTCCTATTATACCTTATTGTTCCATATAACTCCTCCCATTGCTCCCATATAAGCCCTTCCTATTGCACCTGAAAATATTCAAGTTTTAGCTGCGAAAGTTTTTTAAAAAACCCTTTCTTTACCAGGGCAAATCCTGCGATTACATTACCTGCTAGTATCTAATCTCTTTAGGCTTCAGTGTTAGTCCTTAGCGCACATCAAAAGGTCAGACCTTCATTATATCCCTACTTAATCACTGGTGAATAATCAGAGTTTCACTCATTGTGACTGAGCTGCCTGTGCGTAATTAGGAATAGACTTGAAAACATGACCTGTTGGTTTGTTGACAGGACCTGAGAATTGCTGATTTAAAGGGATAGTATTGAGTCATATAGAAAACTGTAGATTTCAGGGTTTACCATGCCAAGTAAAACATCCTTACGCCCGCTGCTGAGAAATTACTTATTTAAAAGTTATTGAGGTTCAGACTGTGCATTTTTCTGGGTGCTCTGCCTCAATGGCCTGAACTGTTACAGTTGTGATATTGCTACAGCAGTCTGTGGAGAATTATTTTTACTGACAGTAGTGATCTTCTCTTGTCCAATATGAAACACACGTACCAGGGGATTGAATCCCTCCTCCTGGAGTGCCGATCACATCACAAAACACTGGGTTTTGGAGTGGAAACTCTCTCCTCTTCCGCCAATTCAACCACCCACTTTCCCAGATGTCCTGCAAGGGAGATGGAGATGCAGTGGCCAACCTGTTAGATTTTCTTAGGTTTTTATTATTATTTTTCTTTTCTTTAGATATGGGGCTATATAGTCCCCCATTCAGCATGCTCCCATGACTGTGCTTCCCTGGATTTGGATTGTCCAGTTCACAGATGCTTTGTGGACCTTTCTAGCCCTGTGGAGCTTGACTTTATGATTAATCTGTTCTTCATGGCTGAGTCTCTTGAGATTCTACCCTTATACTATTATGAGAGCCTGAAGACTGGTGACCCTTTGAGTGCCTTGTTCCACTGTATGTCCCATGTTGATCTATTTTACACACACTGTGTGTCTACTAAATATTGAGCTCTCATTATTCTGTCTCTGCAGTGTTGTTTGTTTGTGAGAGTATAATGGGTTAGGGTGCTTCGGAGGGATTATTTCTTCTCCCCACTACTATTGCATTTGTTTTTTCACACACCCCTAGGTGTTCCCAGTGGGCTTTGGACGTATCTTTTAGTTTTTATATTAGATTGATTTTTATGTGATGGCTTCTTAAGAACCAGGGCCCATTCCATAGCCATCTTTGCCCCATTAACTTCTATTGTAGAAAAGTCTTTGAGACACATTTCTGCAACCGTCTGAGCTGCTGTGGTCAGAGAAGGCTCTATTTTTTTTGTCTCCATGCTCATTTTATTCACTTTCTGAGTGTACACAGAGCTCACTGCTGTCCATGGCCAGACTAACAGGCGTTGCTAAGCAATAAGCAAGGGAGAAGACTACAGTGCCCATAATATCCCATTTCCCAAGCTTTCTTCCAATTGGCTGGCACACTTACTGGTGGCGCCTTGCTTCTACCTTGCTTATCCTACCCAGAGGCTGACCCTCCTTGCTCTGTTCTCCAGTTTAACCCTTTGCATACCAGATAAGTACTTTTTGTTGTTTCTGGGGGGGCATTGCTTTAAACTGGTGATATTTAATCTAGTTCAGCTACGTTTAGACACCCTCGGACATGTCTGACTCTAAAGGGCTTATGGGGAAATCAAAGGCAAATGATTCAGGGGCTTCTCTTACTTCCCTTACTCACTGTTCTTCATGCCATACTTTGCTTCCAAGGGAATACTCTGGGTTTCTATGTCCCTCTTGTGCTGTGGTTCCTACCACTCCTCTGGGCCTTTCCAGCACCAAACAAGAGCCGGCATGAGTGAAAACACTGCTTTACTGAGTGGAGCAAATTCCTTCTTCATTTTAAAGGGTTCTCTATTCTTTGACACTTTTGCCCACCTTTTAACAGGTCGAGCCTGTATTCCAGGGGTACACTGAGGTCATTGGGGTATCCTCTGAGGAAAAACTGGATTTTAAGGATGATGATGATGACATGGACTTTTCCTTCTCTTATGGAGATTCCTATGAGGCAGATCCAGTTATTGTTCATCAAGGCGGTATTGGAGACCCTTCAGGTCTCTGACACCGTAGGTGAGGGACTTACTTCTCTGGACATTTTCCAGAGATGCAGGAAAACACTCTTGATCACATCCCATCAGATGACCTTGCGTCCGGAAGCCAGGGAGGACCTTCAGTGGTGGCATCATAGTCCACATCTGGGGAGAGGGGGACCCTTTGTGATTCTAGAGTGGAACCTGGTGACAGTGGACACCAGCTTGGGGGGCTGGGGTGCAATCCTGGGTCACACCAGAGTGCCCAGGGCATGTGGACGGGTGAGAGGGGAGTCCTCTGTCCATCAACATTGTGAAACTCTGAGCAGGTCGCCTGGCTTTTTCATTGGTCCCAGGTACTCACAGGGTTCCATCCATCAGTCACCAAGGGGGAATGTGCAGCTAGATGGCATGGAGAGAGGTGAAGGCTCTCTTCACTTGGGTGGAAGCTCATGTTCTAGCCATCTTAGACTTGCACATTCCACAGACTTTCTCAGTCAACAAGACGTAAATCCAGGAAACTGGGTTCTCCATCCAGAGGCATTCTACTTGACAGTTCAAAATTGGGGTGTCCCAGGAATAGATCTAATGGCAACCAGGTAGAGCAGGGAGGTTCCGATGTTCTATGCTCGAGCAAGGTCTCCTGTGACCTTCGCAGTGGAGACCATGTCCATTCCATGGAGTTTCCACCTAAGGCGACTGTTATATTAATCGCTCCATTCTGGCCCAAGCGGGCATGGTTTGCAGACCTCATCAGTCTGTCCATTCAGGATCCCATCTGTCTGCTGCCCAGACTGGATCTGTTAGTCCATGGCCTCTTGTGGTTCAAGGATGTTGAGAGACTGGTCTTGATGGCATGGCTCTTGAGACTACCATTCTGAAGCAAAAAGGGTTCTCTGATGTCATCTCCACTATAAACCAGGCTCAAAAGCTGGTTTCCTCTAAGGCGTGCCTTAGAGTTTGGTACATTTTTGTTACCGGTGGTGTGTGGACAAGAAAGTGTCCCCGCAGGTCTTTGACCTTCCCATGGTGGTGTCCTTCCTTCAGGACAGAGACAACAAGGGTCTCAGCTTGAGTTCCCTAAAGATTCAGATCTCAGTCCTCTGTTCAGAACTTTCTACAGGGGGTAACCCAAGCCATTTCTTCCTTTCCGAATCCCACGGATCTCAGTTTGGTCTTAGGCCTCCTTCAGAGGCCTCCTGTTGAACATGTGGCCTCCATCTTCTTGTGGCAGCTCACATTGAAGATGGCTTTCTCCTGGCAATTGTCTCTGTCTGGAGGGTGAGCAAGTTACAAGCGATGTCTTGCAAGCCTCCATTCCTAGTTTTTCACCAGTATGAGGCAGTACTTCATACCTCTCAGGAGTTTCTTCCTAAGGTCCTCTCTGAATTTCACATCAAACAGGAGATTGTTGTGACTGCCTTTTGCCCTGACCCTTTCTTCGACTCAAGAAAGGAACCTCCATCTGTTGGAAGTTGTACATTTCCTTAAGTTCTATGTGCACACTCAGTCCGTCTGTAAGGCTGACTCTCTTTTTGTCAAACCTAAGGGACCTAGGCTGGTTCAGACTGCATCCAGTGTCACCACTGCCTCTTGGATTAAGGCTACCATAAGCCAGGTGTAAGAAATCATCAAGATCACAGTGCATCCCATCAGATATGTGGGTTCTTCTTGGGCTTACATGAACCAAGCCTCTGCTGAACAACTGTGGAAGGCTGTGACTTGGTCCTCCTTGCATACTTTCACCAAACACTACCACGTCAGTGTCTTGGCCTCGGTGGAGGCCAGCTTTGGCTGGAAGATCCTTCAGGTAGTTTTGCCTGTTTAGGAATTTCTCCTTTTCTCTACTGCCTATTGTTGTTCAGTAGGAGGGAGAGTCTACCCCAAAGACTTTTGTGATGTGCTTTACCCTCCAGGAGGAGGGATTCAACCCTATGATACCTGTGTTCCATATGGACTAAAGATAAATGGTTTTAACGGGTAAGGACACTAAAATCATATTTTCAGACCATGGCAGTACTGCACCCAAAAATTCAGGTGCCAATATCTTTTGAACAAAACGTAATCCCTTGAGTGCCAGAGAGGCATCCAACTCATTGCACACAATGCATTGGCTACCACTCTGGCACTGGAAGAGTTAACAGTGGGAGTGCCATTCTTTTACTCTGTAGTAGTAGTAGCAGCAGCATCATAAGAAACAACCAGACATAACTCTCTCACTGGAAGGGGCGCGATGGCTGGAAGTATGTGGCTTTTCTCATGGAAAAGTTAAAATGTAATTCCTGTTGCCTGTATGAGTGCAAAATTTGGACATCCCTTAATTCCAGTTGAAAACATTAAAGGGGATCTATCACCCCTATAAAAGTTAGATTATATAGCGAGTATGTGTAGAAGTATATTTGTCTGAAAATTAAGAAATAAATGCTGCCCTGCACCTACGTCCAGATTGACTGCTGTTACCTGCTCTGTACCACAGTCTGTCACTCTGCCTCTGCTGCCTTCCCTCTATCCAGCCTCCTCCAATGACGGAGGCTTTCTGCCTGTAAGCTGGAGCGCTCTCATTGGCAGAGATCAATATCTATCCAGAGCTGGTAACCACAGTCTATCCAGAAGTAGGTGCAGGGCAGCGTTTATTCCTTCATTTTCTGACAAATAGAGCTTTAAACAACTAAATTAATAAACTTTTACACATATTCACTATATGGTGTAACTATTAAGGCTAACTTGTATAAGGGTGATAGAGGTCCTTTAAATCATCATTCTTTCCTGGTTATGGAAGTATCACCTTCAATACTGTTTTTATAATTTTAAATCGGTGATTTTCTGTTGGTTGGCTGCAAATCTGAATAATGACCCCAGAATCATTATTTCTATAAATAACAATAATTTGATTATCAAGGTGACCCTGTGACACACTCCTTCTGCTGTTAGACTACAGTTCCCAAAAAGTCAGCTGCCTAACAGATAACTGATCATGATGAGACTTTTAAGTCCAACAGCTCATGGAGAAGTCATCAGTCGTACACCCCTGACCTAGCAGGAAAAGTATTGCTGTGACACATTTAAACCATTGTCTTAATGAGGTGTTCTCTGTTCAACCGAGGAGGCGGCAAACTTCTATGTTGCGACTCATGTCCAGCCGCCTTCCACCCATCCTGTCTCAACCTGGAGATGCCTCAAGGGTCCTGGAGCTGCAATGACTGCCAGTCCGGCAAGAAGCTGCACTACAAGCAGATTGTGTGGGTCAAGCTGGGCAACTACAGGCAGGTTCAACATTGTGTGTTAATTTTGAATGCTTCTGTGAAATGATAATGAACATTATAGATCTGCGGTAGGCAAAATACAATCCATGGACCTTCTGGCCAAAGAGCAGAATAACATAATAGATGTGATTCAAAAGACCATGAGTTTCAACTTTTACCATATCACCCTTTTGTTGTTGATCCTAAAGGAAAGACAAAATCCAGAAGCCATTTGCAGTTTAGCCCAAGTGGGTTAACAAAAATAATTTCCTGACTACAAAAGGCAGTAGAATATCTCACCGGATAAACATTATATCTGCAATGAAACAAACTGTCATAAGAAATCCTAATAGCTACCCATAAAACTTAAAGCGGAGCTATCATCAAAATTAAATAGCCCCCCCAAAATCCTTATTAACATAGTGATACGCAAATTCATACTTTTATTATGCTGAATAAGTCCGGCATTAGTGAGAAATACAGCTTCTTCGTAAGGCATCAGCAGCAGGGATCTTCTTGTAGGCGCTCTAGGCGCCTGTGCTGTCAGTCACTTCCGGTACCTTAAGGTACCAAGGAACTTCACTCACAGATCCTGGAGATGAACGGGGTGGACAGTGCAGACTCGCAGATGCCTTTTCTGCAACATGTCTGCGATGTTGACCGCTGATGCCTGCCGAAGAAGTTTTATTTCTCACTAATGCCGTCTTATTCAGCATAATAAAAGTTTATTTCACTGTCGTCCAATACAGGTCACTGGTACTTCTGGGAGGCGATTCACCCCTTTAATAGGCAGGAACAATTATGCAAATGATTGCAGGGGGCGGAGCCTCCCCTCCTACTTAAGCCACCTTCAGGCCAGAGCCACTAGATTGATTTGTTCCTGGGTGCTGTGCACACCAGGTAGAGAACATCTATGCATTCAACTTAGTATTTTGTTTTTTTTTTATTCAAATATGGAATACCACCATTAGGAGGGTGACCATGGCTGTGAATTGCCCTGTTTAAAGTGGCTGGTGCAGCTTCCAGGGATTTTCTGTGGACCTTATGCCCTGAAGAGGGAACAGCTTGAGTTAAGCAGCTTCCCTACTGGGGAATTTACCTCTGGTTTATTCCTTCTTCATCATGGTCACCTGAAGACAGAAGTCCTGCAGGAAAGGTGAGTCACCCATTGAGTGCTGAAGGTCCACTTGTCCCCACAGTGTCCCTTTGCTGGGCTTGTATTTGGGAGTTTGCTTTGCACTCCAGCACTCATAGGGTGTTTTTATTGCATTCAATGTTTTAATGCAGTTTCTGTGGTATTCTCTGGGTTTGGAGCCTTAAATAGTGTTTGTTTATGTGTTTAATGTATGTTTGGGCACTTTTTAATGTTTTGTTAAACTTTATTAAAATTGGTGTTCCGCGCCTTTAAGCGCGGCTTTTCCGCTCAGACGCTATGGCTCCTTTACTCTCTATGAGATTTCACAGTGTGGGACGTATCTCTGGAACCGCTTGTCACAGCAACTCCAGAGAGGGCTCATTTTACTGCTAGGCTCTTGCTCTATCATCCGGTATGTGTTTTATTAGTGTGGGGCGTTCAGGGGGGCTTCGGGCACTGTTTGGGGTACTTGTATGGGGAAAACTACATTTCCCATGAGCGCCCGGTTCGCGCTCGTTTCTGATTGGCTATCCTGACGGCCGCCATTTTGTGGAGCTTTTCCTCAGCGAGTACACTACGCAAGGACCAAGCCTTCTCTCCCCTCAACAGATTAACCCTTCGCTGGCCAGATAAGTCCGAATTTAGGCATTTCTGGGGTGAAACTTTAATCTTCCACACTTTTTCTGGGTGATAGAGTTTAAAGTGGGGTATATTGACGCTGTGAGCATGTCTACTTCACTGGAGCTAGGGGCTAGACCCAAGTCAAAGGAGGATGGGGGGTCCGCTCCCCCCATGGCGTTTTGCTCCTCTTGTCACATTGGGCTATCTAGCGATAATGTGGGGGATCTATGCCCTAACTGCACTGGTCAAGATAGCAACCCTGGGCTTCCCAGCCATGCTATTGAGCCATCTTGGGTGAGGGAGTTTAAAGCTGCCACTAGGGATCTCAGATCCACTCTTCAACTCTTTCCCTCTCAGGTACAGGGGGCTCTCCAGGTCTGGCAGACCCCCGCTACAATCAGGACCTCCCTGCCTAAGCCACAGGGTGCTCCTGATGTGTCTGATTCTTCTGAGGAAGAACTCTTGCAGGATTCTGATGCTGAGGAACGCACTGTTATTGAGTCTAACAGGTCCATTGGGGACCCCTATGAATGTGACCCTGAAGTCTCGGCTGAGGGTCTGATTAGAGCTGTACTGAATATGCTCAACCTTCCTCTGACTCAGGAATCCACTTATGATCCTACTGATGTTTTTCAAAAGAAACCATCTAAGCCTGTTGTTTGTTTCCCAACTAACCCTACTCTTGCCCGTCTAGTCTCTGAGGCATGGAAGAATCCTGATAGATCCTCCTCTGTCTCCAAAAAGTTTGCTAAACTGTACCCCTTTCCTGAGACTGAGCTGGCAAAATGGGTTCATCCCCCCAAGGTGGATGCTCCTGTTTCCAGGCTATCCAAGTCTACCGCTTTGGCTGTCTCTGATGCCTCTGCCCTGCAGGATTGGACGGATAAAAAGCTAGAGCTTTCTCTTAAGTCTATTTTTGCCTCCATTGGCACTGCCATGCGTCCAATCTTTGCAGTGGCGTGGGTTAATAGAGCCATTGCGGCCTGGACTGAACGACTGACTGACGCAGTTCGCCAGGATGCACCAGTATCTGAACAGTTACAGCTTCTTGCTAATATCACTGAAGCTCAGAATTATGTTGCTGACGCTGCCTTTGATGCTGTGCGCATGATGGCGAGGGCCTCCACTGCTTCTGTGGTGGCTAGACGTGCCCTTTGGCTGAAAATTTGGTCTGCTGATACAGCCTCTAAGAAAGCCTTGCTTTCCTTGCCCTTTCAGGGGAATTTGCTATTTGGGTCTGAACTCAAAGAAATGATCAGTGAGGCTACTGGCGGTAAAAGTACTCTTCTACCCTCAGTCTTTAAGAAAAAGTTTCCAGCCAAACGCAATCGGTCCTTTCGTTCCTTTCAGACTGAGACACGCTCCTCGGCCCAAACGGGTCCTCCCGCTACACGCTCCTCCTCCAAGCCCAAACAGTCCTGGAAGCCCAAAGTGGCCCCCAAGGCCAAGACCTCCAAGACTGCTTCGGCATGACTCGCCGAACCCGGGTCCGCATCCGGCTGTAGGTGGACGTCTCCGCATCTTTCGCCGGACTTGGGAGGAGTCAGTGGCGGACCCATGGGTTCTAAAGGTGGTGTCAGAGGGATACAGGATCCCTTTCTCTTCCCTTCCTCCTTTTCGGTTCCATTTTACTCGTCCTTCTCAGGGACCCACAAAAAGACGTCTGTTCGACGACGCTATTCAGGATCTCTTGGTCAAAGAGGTTCTGGAAGTGGTTCCTCCGGAGGACACAGGTTCAGGATTTTATTCCAACCTGTTTGTGGTGGCCAAAACGGACGGAGGGGCTCGTCCTATTTTGGGTCTCAAAGATCTCAATGCCTATGTGGTGACTTCCCACTTCCGCCAGGAGTCCCTGCGCTCTGTGATTGCAGCTATGTCTCCAAGGGAGTTCCTTGCCTCCCTGGACCTTCAGGATGTTTATCTTCACATCCCTATTCATCCAGAGAGCAGGCGGTATCTCAGGATTGCCTGCCACAGGGGACACTTTCAGTTTTCAGCTCCTCCCTTTGGGCTGACTTCAGCTCCTCAGGTCTTCCAGAGAGTGTTGGGCTCCTTGATAGCTGTGCTTCATCAGGACGGGGTCAGGGTGACCCCCTACATGGACGATCTCCTCCTCAAAGCTTCCTCGGCGGAGCTTCTTCACCAGCAATTGCAGAAGTGTATCCACACTCTGACCCGCCATGGCTGGATCCTGAATCTGGACAAGTCGGACTTGGTCCCATCTCAGAGGCTTCTGTTCCTGGGTCTCCTGTTCGACACTCGCCAATGCATGGTGTTTCTGCCGGAGGCTGTGGCTCATTAGATAGCCATCCGTGTGGCGGGGATTCTGGAACTGGACTTAGTGCCGGTAACGAAGTTGTCGTCCCTGGTGGGGAAGTTCATTTCCACGATCGAAGCGGTACTTTTTGCCATGGCCCACTCCAGGGAACTTCAGAGATTTGTGATCCAGACGTGCAAGAATCATCCAGATCATCAGCATCTGTCAGTCTCTCTACCTCCTCATGTGGAATCGAGTCTGCACTGGTGGTTGGATCTCTCCCATCTCCTGAAAGGGAGATCCTTTCAAGTTCCTTGTTGGACCACGATCACAACGGATGCCAGCCTTCGGGGCTGGGGTGCTGTGTTGGGTCGCTTCAGTGAGGAATCTCTTCTCTCCATCAATGTTCTGGAACTACGTGCCATCCGGCTTGCCCTGAGACACTGGGAATCTCAACTGACCGGTCTTCCGATCAGAGTGGAATCCGACAACGCCACTGCGGTGGCTTACATCAACAGGCAAGGCGGCACAAGAAGCGGCACCGCCTGGTTGGAGGTCAAGGATATTTTGTCTTGGGCAGAAGATCACGTGCCTGTCATTTCTGCAGTTCATATTCCAGGCGTGGACAACGTCATGGCGGACTTCCTCAGTCGTCATACCGCCGACAGCGGAGAATGGGCTCTTCATCCAGAGGTGTTTCACTTGCTCACCCAGAGGTGGGGGATGCCGGAGGTGGACCTGATGGCCTCCAGACACAACAGGAAGGTTCCGGTGTTTTGCTCCCGGCGGAGGGACTCCCTTGCTCTGGCAGTGGATGCCTTATCGATTCCTTGGGATTTTTCTCTGGCCTACATCTTCCCTCCTCTTCCTTTATTGATCAGAGTCATCCAGAAACTGAAGTGAGAGCGTTGTCCTGTTATCCTGATCGCTCCAAACTGGCCTCGCCAGTCCTGGTATCCGGAGTTGATGGCCATGTCAGTGGCGGATCCGTTCCCACTTCCTGCCCGTCCGGTCCTGCTCCTTCAGGGTTATCTGTGGAAGGAGGATGTTCACTCTCTCCATTTGATGGCATGGCGGTTGAATCCTCGATTCTAGCGAAGAAAGGATTTTCTCCTTCTGTGGTGTCGACTATGCTCGGTGCTCGTAAGCCTGTGTCCTCCAAGATCTATCATCGCATCTGGTCAACCTTCGTGGCATGGTGCTCTGAGAAGAAATTCTCCCTTGATTTTCATCTTCCCACTGTCCTATCCTTCTTGCAGGACGGTGTTGATAAGGGACTCAGTTTGAGTTCCCTCAAAGTTCAGACTTCTGCCTTGTCTGTGTTTTTCCAGGAAAGGATTGCTATCCTTCCTGATGTGAAAGTTTTCTTCCAAGGTGTGACTCATGTTCGACCTGCCTTCAAGAGTCCTGCTCCCCAGTGGGACCTCAATTTGGTGCTGGGAGTTCTCCAGCGACCCCCGTTTGAATCCTTGGCTTCCATTCCATTACGTCTCTTGACTTGGAAGATGGCCTTCCTTTTGGCTATTGTTTCGGTTCGCCGGGTAGCAGAGTTACAAGCTCTGTCTTGTAAACCTCCTTACCTGGTGTTCCACAAGGATAAGGCTGTGCTTCGCACTACCAAGGAATTCTTACCCAAGGTTGTGTCCGAGTTTCACATCAATCAGGAGATTGTGGTTCCCTCTTTCTGTCCTAATCCTTCATCTGACAAGGAACGAGATCTCCATTTGTTGGATGTGGTGCGTTGCCTCAAGTTTTATGTTCATCGCACCGAGTCTATCAGGAAGTCTGACGCTCTATTCGTCATTCCTGAGGGGCCTAGGGCAGGGAGACCGGCTTCCAAAGTTACCATTGCCTCTTGGATTAAGGCTACTATCGGTGAAGCCTATAAGTTGCGGAATAAGCACGTTCCCTTCCGGGTGACTGCCCATTCCACCAGATCTATTGGGGCCTCTTGGGCCTACAAGAATCAGGCTTCTGCTGATCAACTGTGCAGAGCGGCCACTTGGTCCTCTGTGCACACTTTTTCTAAGCACTATCGAGTTGATGTACTGGCTTCGGCTGATGCCAGTTTTGGAAGGAAGGTCCTGGAGGCAGTTTTGCCTGTGTAGGTCTTCCGCTCTGTGATCCTTAGTGCTTCCTTACTGTTGAGCCCTGTTGGCTCTAGTTCCGTGTGCTGTGTTAGTTCAGGGATTGTTCCCTTGATTGGTGTCCGTTGACACTTACGGTTTGGGCTATGTAATTAACTGGTTCATAGCAGTTTTAATGACTTGGGCCTTGTTCTGGTCCTCGCCTTTTTCCCACCTCTGGATCAGCTCAATCCCAGAAGTACCAGTGACCTGTATTGGACGACAGTGAAAATAGGATTTTAGTCTTACCTGTTAAATCCTTTTCACTTAGTCCATACAGGTCACTGGTCTCCCACCCTGTCAAGGGACCAGACCTGGCTCTCCTGTGGCATTCAGTGGGAGACCTTTGGGGCATGCTCACAGGAGTCTTTCTTCTTGCTTACCTGGGGTCAGTTTTAGGGTCTCAAATCAATCTAGTGGCTCTGGCCTGAAGGTGGCTTAAGTAGGAGGGGAGGCTCCGCCCCCTGCAATCATTTGCATAATTGTTCCTGCCTATTAAAGGGGCGAATCGCCTCCCAGAAGTACCAGTGACCTGTATGGACTAAGTGAAAAGGATTTAACAGGTAAGACTAAAATCCTATTATATTCATATCTCTATCTTAATAAGGATTTAGGGGGCAATTTAATTTTGATGATCGTTCCGCTTAAATCTAGTGGCTACTATGAACCCATTCTGCCTGGATTTATTCCAAAAACTGACTGTGAGATAGCTCAGCTGGTTAAAGCACCAGCTGGATAATCTGTTTAAATGTGAGAGTCACAGGTTCTAGTCCCGGCCTTACAACCTTCTGAGGTAGATAAAATGAGTACCCAGGACATACTTGAAAATAAGAGACAATGTTAGTATATCTTTCCAGGAAATATCCTTAAAAATAAATAATTTCCATTCCATAATCTTCCTCAGGTGTTACAGTGCTTCCCTAAATACCTTCTAAAAACAAATTGGTGCCAAAAATGGCGTCTAGGCGCCATGACATCATAACCGGTGTTAACTAATTAGCAACACTCAACCAAATTGTTGAAAACAGACTTGTAAATAAACCTGAAAATAAAAAGAAATTGCTACAGTAGTGCTTAGCATAATATGGAGAGAAGGTTGTCAGCATCATAAGAAAATAATAATGCAAACAATCACTATAATGAGAAACCCACAATAGGATACTTCTTGGCGTGGTCCAGTAGAGATTGGTGCTAGGAATGAGCATACAAGTAGTGATGTGGTGGAATATTAACCCCCTTAGTAAATCTAACAATGGCATATTGGTTGATAAACCTGTTTGTCAATATGCAATTGTCAGTCCATTCAAACTGGCACACTGCAAAGCAGAAGGCAAGTGATAATGTGGAAAAACCCTTGAAAAATTGCACCCGGGCCAGAGATATACATTTCTAAGCTAAAAGGTACCCAGTACATTTTTTTATAGTAGCTAAGTTTTCTGCCAACACAGCTTCCTGCTACAAAAAATGGCATGCCCTTACTGCCCTTAGACAACGGCAAGGTTATTTATACTAAGTCAAAAGCATCTTTCCTCCGGTGTTAAAGGATTCCTCCTGGTTTCTCAGCTCTTTGAAGAAAAAGTTCCCCAGTGATTGCTTTGGATTGGCTTGAATTTATTTTTAATGTAAACAAACAGTTTGTTTAGGCTGCCTTTTTAACCCCTTAACGACCCTTGACGGTCCTGGTACGTCATGGGTAAAAGTGACTGAACGACTCATGACGTACCAGGACCGTCATGGATTTCAGGGCTCCCCGCGCGGCTGCACGCCGTTCGGGGAGCCCTGAGTCAGGTCGCTAAAAAAAAAAAAAAAAAAAAATGCTTTGTGGTCCTTTAGTGACCACCACGTGCGTGCGCAGCCGATCGTTAAGGGGTTAAATAACATCTTTTAAAAGTGGCCCCCTAAACTGGTGTTCGCAGCATACCAATGTGTCACTGCACCCTGGTGGACAACCTCTGTTCCAGATGTAGAAAATCAATTTGCAGTGAGAGTTATTACCAACATGATAACATTCTTTTAAAGCGGTCTTTGTGCTCATCAGGTGGTGGCCGGCTGAGATCTGCAACCCGAGATCTGTCCCTCTCAATATCCAGAGCCTGAAACATGACATAGGAGACTTCCCTGTCTTCTTCTTTGGATCCCATGATTACTACTGGGTTCATCGGGGACGTGTTTTCCCTTACGTAGAAGGAGACAAGAGCTTTGCTGAGGGCCAGACCAGTATAAATAAGACCTTCAAGAAAGGTGGGTACCTTGAGAACTTTGTTTCCCATTTAGATGCACACATACACAGGGCTGGAAAAATGTCTTGAGCTTCACCAGCTGGATAAAAAAAATGTTACTAGTCAAGAGGTGACAAGTCCCTCATCTACCCAGTGTTATAGAGGATAGCTAGTCAAATTTTCATCCTAGGTCATTCAAATGCCTTAGTGCTGGGTAAAGGTATCCTTCCACTGGTGCTGAACCGGAACTCCCATCTTCCTCTGCCAGCCAATGGCCAACTGAGGATGATGGGAGTTGTAGTGCAACATTAAACTGAAGGACACGTGCTCATTTTTGCAATAAAATATTGTCAGCTTTCTTCTGTGCCCTTCTTCTTTCTCCCTGTCATTCCTTTGAACACACGCCTTATCTGACCCTTCTCTCATTTCCCTCCATCTTGTACTTGTCATTTTTTGTAGCCTCCTGCCAACCCATCCTACTTTTGTGTCTTTCTCTTACTGTCTAGCTCTGGAAGAAGCTGCCAAGAGGTTCCAGGAGTTGAAAGCTCAGCGTGAAAGTAAGGAGGCACTAGAAATTGAGAGGAACTCAAGGAAACCTCCCCCTTATAAGCACATCAAGGTGAGTCAGAAGTATTGATCTCATTCATCTCTTCCTTCATCTTCTGCTTGTTCCTTTAGCTCTCTTCCTGCATCACACACACTTCCATTTCTTCTTTATTGTCCTTATTTCTCTTGCATCCAGTGGATGTCATAGGGACCATGGTGTAACAGTTCATTCACCTGGAGACAGGGCACTTAACTGTTAACTAAACATGAAAAGTAGTAATACTGCTCTCTGTTCTACTTTAACAATCGCACTCCAACTACTGATTTTTTGTGTCTTCACACAGAAGGCGCAGAGCTTTTTTTTCACATTATTTATTTTAATTTCGACTTTAATGTTTTATTTTTTCAACATTTTTGCACCATATCACAAGACTGTATGAAACAGCAGTGCTGTAATCCAAAGTTTTCTCCTCCAATGTGGCAAAGCTGTCCCATGTTAAAAGTACAAGCTGCACATTATAATTTCTAAATTACAAATTTGTATTTATTTTAACTATTTATACTCTCTAGTTTATGAGGAATGCAGCAACCTGTACCTCTCAAACTGGGAAATATCCCTGTCCCTATAAATAGTGAAGACAGAGGTAAATTCCATGTTCTCCTTACTGCAGGGTTTCTTATACCAGCAGACAGAAGCCAAGCCAGGCTATTTCTTATAACACAATCTTCATGGACATGTGTTCCAGTATGGACCTCAATGTCACTACTAACAACAACTACTGTGCAATTACCATGGGTCTCTTTACAGTGCAGAGACTCATTCTGCTTGCCGCACTGTAAGGATACTCTAGGCCAGGGCTCAAAATTTCCACTCGCCACTAGCCAATGGTGAGTGAAAATTTAGCCCTGGCGAGTAGAAATTCAGCCCTGGTGGGTATGTTATGGCTTGTAGTGGCGAGTAACTTTTCAGATCTGGCTAGTAGCAAAGGACTTCCAATTTTAAGCCCTGCTCTAGTAACAGACTGATCAAGTCTCCTGATAGACAACAGGAAGAACTCTGCACCCATACAGTGACCTGCAAAAGTATTCAAACCCCAGACCAGTTCTCTCACATTACTGAATTACAAATGGTACAGTGTAATTTATGTCTGTATAATTTTATTTTAAAACACTGAAAGTCAGAATCAATTATTGTACGATGACATTGGTTTTACTTTCAGAAATATTTTTAAGAAAAATAAAAAACTAAATATGTTGCTTGCACAGGTATTCAACACCTGTGCTGTGGAAACTCCAAGTTTAAGACACACACACAATAAATTGCCCTTACAATTACCTTAACATTGGCCTCCATCTGTGAACCATTAAAGTTGCTGCCACATCTTTAGCAAACACCCCACTGTCGAAGTATCATTGATCAGGCTGTGAATCTGAAGTGAAATGAAGATTAAAGAGCATTCTGTAGACGTTAAAGTTAAAGTAATACAAATGCATAGATTAGAGAAGGAGTGCAAAATAATATCCAAATGTTTATATATCACAGTGAGCACACTTGTATGAAAAATTAGGGACCGGAAGCTGCATCACTCCACCCAGGCACTTCCAAGAAAATGCCTTCCCTCATAACTAAGCTCTCAAACCTGAAGCCACAGAGAGGCCAACAGTCACTTTGAAGGTGCTACAGAGTACATTTGTTGGGATGAGAGCATAATACTGGCCCATGTATGAGGATAGCAATAAAGAAGCCATTTCTCAAAAAGTACCATCTGAAAGCAGAAGTTTGTAAGAAAGTATGAGAGTACCCCAGCCGTGATGTGGGAAAAGGTTTTGTTCTCAGATGAGAACAAGGCCAAAACTCAAATGCTATATGTGGCACAAACCTAACACTGCCCATGCCTCAAGAGACGCCATCCCTACAGTGAAGTGTGTGTGTAAAAAAAAATACTGGCTAGAAGGCTTTTGTGTGTGTTTGAAATTGCTTTTAGACAGCTTTGCCAATCCAAGCGCTATTTGCAGTGGATATTTGTATCCTCATATTGCAAGCCAAACAGTGAAAAATGAAGAACACAATTAATGGACAGCGTTTGTCTGTGAAGAAGCCATCCTGAGTACCATCTTGCCCAGCTATACTAGAGACATTATTGAACACTAGGGACACCATGTTTGACTGCACCTTGGCATTTTCAACTGATGGAATGTATTAGTGAAAAATGGTGCATATGTATAATAGAAAAACTGGAGTCATTCTGGGGAAACCAACTGCACTACAGTGACAAAAATTGTCCATCAATTTTAATGGGGCTTTTAATGATTGACTGTAAGTTCTCCAAAGCTTTACTTCATAACAAGTTTGAGGTCTCTCTAGCAAATAAGGGGATACAAAAAACCTAATTAAAATCAATTAATAATTTGTATTTGAACCTGTGTTGTGGTTTGTTTGCCTCAGAATTGCTCTGTTATTTTTCTCTCATCGCTGTATAAACATAAATATTTATTTCTTGTTACTGATATCTTCCTTATAAGGCCTTTCATAGTTTGCTAACTCTTCCCAAACACCATGTTTGTCTTAGTCCAATAAAGCCGTTGGAAAGGTACAGATTCAGGTTGCGGATGTATCTGAAATTCCACGCTGCAACTGCCGACCCACAGATGATTCTCCCTGCGGCTTGGATTCTCAGTGCCTGAATCGCATGCTGCAATACGAGTGTCATCCACAAGTGTGCCCAGCAGGTGAGCGATGCCTCAATCAAAGCTTCACCCGAAGACTGTATCCAGAAACTGAGATCTTCCGCACAGACAGGCGAGGCTGGGGGCTCATGACCAAGAGGGATATCCGCAAGGTATATTTCTCAATATATTCCAGAGATTTATTTATTTTTTTTTTTTTTTTTAAAGTGTTGTTACAAAAATTGTTCGATAGCAGTCTTCTTTCTGTTGGCCACTCTGGGCTGTGTGACCATCATGGCCGATAAGAATCACGAGTTGAAAATTTGGTGGCAGTAGGATTAGTCAGTCGCTTCTGTGCGCTAACAGTACCAGCTCTTGGAAGAGGTCCAGATGGGAGCTGTAAACTTAGGGCTGTAAATTTACGATGCTGATTCTGTCAAAGATGAGAGTAGCAGTGATTTTGTGTGAATGCAAAACAGAGACAACAGGGGTGCAAAAGGCTTACAATGCACAATGGAGACAGGGTGATAAAGTGAGTGATACAGAAACAGAGTTATCAGATTGACATTCCTAATTAAAAAAAAATATATATATATTAAATGATGTATGTATATACTTTCTTAATTCAGGGAGAGTTTGTGAATGAATATGTTGGTGAGCTCATTGATGATGAAGAGTGCCGACTGCGCATGAAGCGTGCCCATGAAAATGGAATTACCAACTTCTATTTGCTGACTGTTACCAAGGTGAGGAAACACACTGACATGATGATAGTGAGGCAGAGACACAAACACACAAGGACCGTGGTACAAAAATGTAATACCAACAATGAATTTCATGGTGATACTGAGACTAGTATATCAAGAAGAACTGGAGCAATTCAGCATCAAATCAGCTGCACCATCATGGACAAATAAAACATTCCCCAAATTCCCATTGATTTAAATAGTACTTTTAAAATGACTCTCTCACCTTGAATTCAGATTTGCATATCTGAAAAGAAAACTTCACTCAGATTTGTCTGTATATATCATGTTAGCCAAAAGATCAGCAGATACATAGTTTAGGAAATATCCATATGAGCTCTCTGAGTGAGGTACCACTCCTTGTGCTTTCATATGTTCATTAAAGCAGAACTTTCACCAGAATTACATAGCGCGTCATAGCGATATGCAAGCGCTTAGTTTTATTTTCAAGTATAATTGCTGTATTAATGAAGAATATAACCTTTTATGCAGGCAGGCACAGGTTGGGATCTTGCAGTAAACGCTCTCTGCGCCTGCGCGGTCAGTCCCTTACGGTGCCTTTTGGCGCAAAGAAATTTAACCCACCAATCGTGGAGTTGAAGGGGACGGACATCGTAGATGCAGAGACGCCGGCTCTGCAAGATGGCTGCACTGTTCCCCGCTGCTTGCCTGCATAAAATGTTTCTGTTCTTCGTTAATGCAGCAATTATACTTGAAAATAAAATTAAGTGTTTGCATATCATTATAAAGAAAAAGCTAATTATCCCAAAGGTGGAGCGCTCTCAAAGCAACACAGCCCAGTCTGTAATTTAGAATTAGCAAAAAGAAAAATGTAAAATTTTAAAAAGTTATCTCTTATTAACAAAATAGACTCTAATAGCTGCAAGTGCAAAAAATCAAGATGCCGTTCTAAGTAACAAATGTATCGCAAAAGCACTACATATATTAAGAAACTTGAACATAAACAAATAATGAAGGTAAAATAAATAAAGATAAAATTGTTATTTATGTTAATTGTAGTCAAAATAAAATAGTCAGTTTTACCCACAAAGCATGAAATGAGGATGAAGATGAAAACAGATGAAATGACCAATCAGTGGGTATATGAGTTTGATGGATGATGCAATGAAATTGATGAATTTATTGACTCTCTAGTCAGTGCAGCATAAATCGATGTATAGTGGCCTTGTCCACTGGTTGCAAAACTGGGTCTGGAAACACGTAGAATACAGCACACATGACAAAAAGAGAAGAATAAAATGATAATCTAAGTGTAGTAATTTTAATGATACAAAGACATAAACAAAGTAATAGATTGCACTCACAATAGCCCTTCTTGGGCTGTATGCACATCAAGTGGGTCTATCCTGTGATAGCCAACGAACTGCGTCCTCCGACAGTGCTGTATACAGGTCCGGGATGGTTGCTGCTCTCTGTTTAGATGTTAATCGAATATGATGTTCCAGATGTTTAAATCCAAGAGATTATCTCTCCACACGGTGGCATATCCATGGGGGTTAACCACTCATAAAATGGAAATGTCTATATACAGTATGCAGTTTTAAACACTACCGGCTTAGGATGATAACCTTGTGGCGAGGTGCTTCTGAAACGCTAAGAAGCTGGTGTGCGGGCCTGTTAGGGGCGGGGGAAACTCACAGGGGGAGCGGAGGAGACCCGGTAATCTTAGGCAGTAAGCCTTAGTGAATCCAAAACATTTTCACTGACACAGTCTGCTTCTTCAGGCCAAGAGTGAGAGTACTGAAGGGGAGGGATTTTGGGCTTTAAATACCCAATTAGATATGCAACATATGAATTGGTAAAAACATTGAATAAATTTATAAACACACGCTGTTATATGATGAACATTGTCACCAACAAATTATTATTATAATACACCATGATATTAAATGAATTAAAATAAGTAAATAAGAAAATCCATTAAGAAAAAACGGAACTAATCCAATTGATACATCGTTATTGAATATAACCGCTTTAAGCTCTGTACTTTTAATTTCCAGAAGTTGCATTTTCAAAATACGCTAAACTAGGCATCTGCATGTGTTTTTGCAAGCCTAAGACACAGGTGATTTTGAATAAGTTTTTAGTCACTGCTAGGAGTTATTTTTCTGTGTCCTGGACACGAATACAACACAGTTAGTGTTCAAGACAAAGTAAAGTTTTAGCTTTTGTATAAATTACATGTAGTTTGTTAGATAATGGGCCTTCTTCATCAATTAGAAGAGGCTGAATCATGGAGCAAATCATCTGCAACATACAGATGAAAGGTACATTTCATTGATTTAAAAGTGGCTTTTAATCCCTTGAGTGAGAGATTTCTAATGCATTTCTCTATAATCTTCTCTGACATTTAAGTGGTTAAAAGCCATATTTAAAACAATAGGAATGTTTTTGTCACCCTGTGGTGCAGTTGGTTTGCCCCATTAATTGCTCCAGTTATTCTTAGTATATCAGCCTTCAGCATTCTTAGTGCGAATACATTGCTAGGCTCAGTTTACAAAAATTGGTTCTTTTTTTCACCCATTCTGTAGGACCGCATTATAGATGCTGGCCCCAAAGGTAACTACTCTCGGTTCATGAACCACAGCTGTAACCCTAACTGTGAGACGCAGAAGTGGACAGTCAACGGCGACGTGAGAGTTGGGCTATTTGCTCTCTGTGACATACCTCAAGGTACGTGTGATCCCTGGCTGGTTCCACATTTTCCGTGCAGGATGCAATGGTCTTATGTATGAAGGCAACATGGAGCAAACCATCTGAACAGTAGGAGGCAAAAACAAATGGGAATTTTAAACTCTTGAATGCTATAGAGGTTAGCAAGCAATGTCTTGGAGACCTAGAAAAGAATTTGACAGCAGATAAGAACCATTAGGCCCATCTAGTCTTCCCATTTTCCTACTGTTAAAACCTCATCCTTATTTGGTCTTTGGTCTTGTCTAATGTTAAGGACAGCCTTATGCCAATCCAGTGCATGCTTAAATTCTGTCACTTCTTCTACCACTTCTGCTGTTAAGCTATTCCACGTAACTACTACTCTCTCAGTGAAGTAAAACTTTCGTAACCCCTTAGTGACCTCCCGCCGAACATTTTTCTTTCATTTTCTTCAATGACTTCCGGGGCGTACATGTATGTCCTCTGTCCACCTGGGACATCTGCTTGGGATGTACATGTACTCACTTTGGCGGTAAGGGGTTGAATTACGTCTAAATCTGTGTCCCTCTAGTTTTAGACTATGGCCTCTTATCCTAACATTTTCACTCCTTTGAAATGTACTTCCCTCCTGCACTTTGTTGAATCCCTTCATGTATTTTAATGTTTCTATCATATCCCTTCTCTTCTGTCCTTCAAGCTATACATGTTCAGATCCTTCAGTCTATCCTGATATTTCTTTTCCTGTAAACCAGTCACCATTTTAGAATTTTCTGTATCCTTCTGGAGATGGGATCTCCTGTACTGTACACAGTACTTTAGGTGAGGTCTAACTAGAGATCTGTAGAGTGGCATGACCATTTCCCTTTTTCTGCTACTAATGCCCCTAGCTATATAACACAGCACCCTGCTTGCATTCCCCACAGTGCTGTTGCATTGTCTGCCTACTTGTAAAGCGGAACTACCACTGACACAATCGTTAGCTTCACTAAGTCCCCATCTGGCGACTAGCTGCTTAGTAGCACTAGTCGCCAGAATAATTACCTTATTTAATAGATATTTGCTCTCTTCCCCAGCTGACAGGCAGGACGGAATGCGGACATCTTTCCATTGTGACGTCCGTGCGCCTGCGCTGTCAGTCCCAGCTGGGTCTAGGAGGCGTTGCTAGGAACCATTTGGCTCCGGAAGGGACTGACAGCACAGGTGCGCGGACGTCACAATGGCAAGATGTCTGCGCTCCGTCCTGCCTGTCACCCATGGAAAAGAGCAGAAATCTATTAAATAAGGTAATTATTCTGGCGACTAGCGCTACTAAGCAGCTAGTCGCCAGATGGGGACTTAGTGAAGCTAAAGATTGTGTCGGGTGGTAGTTCTGCTTTAAGTCATTAGAAATAATTACTTCAAAATCCTTTTTGTCTGTTGTCCCTCGCATTTAAGGGGTTAAAAGCCCAATTTAATTCAATGAAAATGCATTTGTCCCCTTTGGTGTGCAGTTGGGTTGCTCCGGAATTATCCTACTTCATATATTTACACATAAGACCCTCAAAAAGCCCTAAAAGAAGGAACTGGTATCTTAGTATGAACAGACATGGGTATTTTAACCATTTGGGTGCTCTAAATATCAATACCTTTCTAGCATCCAAGGGTTAATGTTGCTAAGTTGGAAATTGTGTGTGTAAGTTAGATTTATATACTTTTTTTTAAATTTTTTTTAATATCCTCCTATGTTATAATTCACTAGGATGTTTGTCACGATGCATGATGGCATTGCGTGAGTGAGGCGACGCAAGACTTCATCGTATGGAGTAGTGAGGTAGCGGCCTCTTAACCCTTTAAGTGTCAGAAGGGTACACAATGCATTGCATAGCAATGCATTGCGTACCCTTCTAGCACTCAAAGGGTTAACATTACCTGGACCTTGGCCCGTGTACACGGGCTTTTACACTAGTAATATATAGTTTATGATCATGTACTTTTCTAGTTTTAGAAGGAAGAGACACATTAGGTATAAAAATATCAAATCTTAATACATTGAAGGAAAAAAATTTCTACACAAGATACATTTCCCAATTCTGCTATATATTTTTTTTTTAACCCTTTGAGTGCCAGAGCGGTACGCAACACATTGCTCTGCAATGCTTTGCGTACCCCGACACTTAAAAGGTTAGTTAATACTCTTCAAAAGCTCAATAAAGAGTTTACTTTTCCTGATATCAGACTTAAAGAGCAACTAACATGGAAATTCTGAAAACACGTTAACCCTTAACCCTTTGAGGGCCAGAGGCATTGCAACTTATTGCTTTGCAATGTGTTGCATACCCCTCTGATGTTCAAAGGGTTAAAGCCCAGTTCTTTCTTAGTCTTCTACTACTTAATCGCCAACACGTCTGCTTATGTTCCTTTAACCCTAATAATAACTTTATTTTTACTTCAGATTTTCTGCAAGTACTTAATATGTACAGTCATATTGCAATTTTTTTTCTTATTTATATTTGTTTTCATCTTCACCTATTTTACATTTATGTACCTGACATTGAGCTATCTGGTTCATTTTGCAGAGAGCTTTCTGTCAGGGAACGTGAAAGCAAGTATAGGTATAAAATGTAAAAATTCTATGTAAAATAGAAAGCTCACAGATCATCCAGTGCTACTGAGGGATGAAACATTTTATGCTTGGATGGGCTGTTGACCAGAAAACTCCTAAAACTGAGATTTGGATAGCTCACTGTCAGGGACAAATAAATAATAAAAAGTATAGGCAATTTTAACTGTCCATTCAGAATATGTAAAGTGAAAATAAGGGTTTACTATTCCTTTAAATACCATGGCGTCTTAGCTTACACTGCTGAAAGGGGTTGTATTCAAAAGTTATTACAGTTCAAACTTGCATCTTTAACAACAATATCTCAATGGTCTGAAATTATACAGTGGAGCTGTTGCTACATCATCCAGTGAAAATTTATAGCCAGTTGACCAGAGCTTGTCCAAAGGATGGTGTAACAACAGCACCACTGTATAGTTTCATGCCGCTGTGATATTGCACCTAAAAATTCGAGTTTGAGCTGCAATAAACCACCTTTCAGCAGTGGGAGTACCCTTGATTTACCCGGGGGGGGGGGGGGGAATAAACCCTACAACGTATATTCTTTACATATTAAGTATTACTATCTCATTAAGCCTATAGTGTGCCTTGTCAATGCTGTGTAACTCTTTCCCTAGTCACAAAGAGAGTAAGAGCCTGGTACACCTTTCCACTTAAAGGGGACTAAAAAAAAAACCTACAGGCAGGAGATCACTTTTATTATATTGAAATGCACACTCTGAGCATATTCTGTATATAAAAACACTATAACAGCACACCTTGGTGGTAAAATGAATACAAATTCAATACAAATTAACACCTTAAGTGCTGCTGATGTCATGTGCAACATCCTGCCTTGTAGGCCCTGTGTGTGGGTGATCAGCTATAACATTAAAAAAACTCATGGATACTAAATTTACAAATACTCATACTTGAGGCTTACCTTCCAGGCTTGTGGCAGGTCCCATTGTAGCCATGGACTTAGAGGATCTGACTCAACAAATGTACATCACTTCTCATGCTAATGTGACAGTATAGTGGTTAAAATATAAGAAATGGATTAAGCAAATGGTGTCTGAGGCTGAACCTTCTATGGAGCAGCACACATAAAGGACAGTATTGAGTAAGCTTTTTTAACATGGTCCTTGTGTCCCCAATAGAACTAGAAAGTGAGACACCTACTTTGGTAAGTCTTTGTGCTAAATGAAGAGCCATATATTCCTGTTGTCTAGATGTTTTTTTTTACTGCCTCCCCTACCTTTATATGTATATCAGCCATACTTAAAAGTCTTAGTATCCCTGTGGAATTAGTTTGAACTAACTCTACCTATTTACTTTGTACCAGAGTAAAGTACTAAGTTCTCAGTCCAGCTGAACTGTAGATTTTCTCATGTCCTTAATGTCTCTAGGGACAGAGCTGACGTTTAATTACAACCTGGACTGTCTAGGGAACGGTCGCACAGAGTGTCATTGCGGAGCAGATAATTGCAGTGGATTTTTAGGAGTACGACCAAAGGTAAGAATATAATCAAAGGCCTTTGTGCTAGACAAAGTTGAAGGTATACAGTGCAGGAAATAGACTTAATAGTAGAAGTTATGATGTTTCATTGAATACATTGTATATGTATCAAAATATTATTATCAAATATGCATTGGGGGGAGGGGGAGATGGATACTCTACTGTCTACTGGTAGTCAAATACACACATACTATGCCACACTAGCTTTGTTCCACTGTCCACCAGCAGTCCTCCCTGTTTGTTTGTTTGTCTGGGGATTGACCATTGTCCCATGGAGGTCATAGAAATGAACATACACCGTCTGACACTCCATCCTTGTTCCACTCTCCACTGGTAGTCACAGAAACCACCCTTACACTTTGTGACACCCTAGCTTTGTTACTCTGTCCTACTGGTAGCCACAGAACCACATAACCTGTTATCTGCCACCCCAGCTTTACAAGCACATACACTGTCTGACACTCCAATGTTCATCTGTGGATCTTGTTCCACTGATAATCAGAAAACTACACACTGTCTGGTACCCAGTCTATTTCCATTGTCCTATAGTAGTCTTCAAAATTACTCATGTACTGTCTGACACCCCATCCTTTTTCTAGTATGCCACTGGCAGCCACAGAACCACACATACACTGTCTGACACTCTAGCCTTGTTCCACTGGTAGTCACAGAACCACACATACTGTGTGTGACACCACAACCATATTCCACTATCTAGAATCACACATACACTGTCTGATAGCCCAGCCTTGTTCCACTGGCAGCCACAAAATCACCAAGGGTTAATTTTCCCATTTGTTTTACTGTTACAGACTGGAATGGAAATGGGTGACGTGGGCTGCAGAAGGGAGAGTGGGAATGAGCGTTCACATTAGGAAGGGAAGTGTAGAATGCTTTTTTGGGGGGGTTACCGGTATTGATTCGAATAAGACTTTGCAGCTCTGTCTTGCCCAATCCCACTCCCAACCATGACTATAATGTGACAAGCTGGGAAAGCATCCTACAGACCGCAATAGGGAGGAATTTACATAATGCCGCCCTACTCTCACCCTTTGGTGTGTCTGGCAGTGACAAAGACTCACTGTAGCATTATATTGCTTCTAAAAGGATCAGTGTTATTAGGTGATTTGTAACAAATTATCTAAAAGATATTGTTTTTATGAGCTTTTTCTAGGGGCAAATGTACTAAGAAAACGTGGACACAAGGACAGGAGGTTGCCCACAGTGTAGTACGTTAGTGGACCGTCGTCTTCTATAGCAACCAACTTAAAAAGACTCTCATAGCTGTTACCAAATCCTCGGCAGACAAGCATCTGAGAGATATAAAGTTGCCACCATGGGTGTAACTATAGGGGGTGCAGTTGCACTGGGGCCCAGCATCCAAGGCGGCTGCCCCGGGGTTCAGTAGGTTTTACTTATGAATCTGTGAAAGAAAATTAGGGGCCCCAGAATTAAATGCATCTGAGCCCTCCAATGGTTGACCCACACGCTTACACACACGCACGCACACGCACATATACACACATATATACACACACACACGCACGCACATATACACACACACTCTACTGGAGAGAGAAGCAGCTGAAAAACAAACACACACACACACACACACACACACACTACTGGAGAGAGAAGCAGCTGAAAAAAACACATGCAGGGGATTAAGCCCATCGGTGAAAATAATAAACATGGCATGTCCTGTGTGTGGGGACAGTCCACATGAAGCAATGTTATACGGATAGCATAGAGAGCAGCCTCATATAAGGTGTCAGCTATGTCACTGCACAGTCCCAGCAAGTCTGACAGTGTCTCACTGTATATATGTGGTGGATGTGATGTGGTTCTGTTTCCTGACAGGTAACATATGAGCTACTTTCAGTGACCTGTCACATGAGGTGATTTGTTTTGATGTGTAAAGAGGTCCCTGCTCTCTGTCTATTTTACTCTCCCCACTCCGTATGTAATATCAGCATAGCTGGGATCTCTCAGGTTTTGCCCTGGAGACTCCGGATTTTGCTGTTAATTACCAGGTCTCTGGGGCAGTGGCTGATTCTCCGGCTGTGGAGCGTTTTTACTAAAAGTCTGCACACTTCTCCTCCTTCCCATTGTGTTTTTCCCACTCCTTGCCCTTTTCACCTCACCCCCATTCACAATTAATCCCAGCCCCCTTTTGACACGCATTGTGTCATTTAAATTCCCCAGCGGCAGCATAGGACTCCTCCCCTCTCCGGGGAGTCTATATGGCAGAGTTCCCAGGTATGAATATCAGATGTATCTAATGAATTGCAAAATAATGTGCTGTTCATCAGTCATTGAAGGGGTTAACCCTTTGAATGACAGATAGCAACCCGTTGAGACTCAAGATAGTCAAGTGATAGGTAATATCTACTTAAAAGCATTCGGTTGAGCCTTTTTTCTATTAAAACTAAGAGATTTAAGTGCTTACTGTTGTGTAGTTGAAGTTATGCAGAGATAAAGATCCCCCACCCGCCCCTTACTGGCTGCCTCCCACGATTCTTTATTCATGTTGTGTTACTTGACGGCTGCAGCGAGGAACAAACTTCAGTAAGTATAGGGGAAATCCTGCCCCCTTTGACGAAGGGGGCCAGGATTTCACTTTTCTTACTGAAGTTTGTCCCTCACTGCAGCAGTGAAGTGCAAGAAAGGGGCGGGTGGAGGATCTTTATCTTTGCTTAACTTTTAAACTACACGAAAGTAAGCACTTAAATATAGCTCAATCTTTTAGTTTTAATATAAATAAGACTCGACCAAATACTTTTAATTAAACATTACTAACCCTTTCAAGTGCACACTGATTCACTGATGGATTTCTAAATACCGCTATACTAAAGAAACACTTGCCACTGAGATAGTTAATGTATGGGCGTTACATTGCATGCTTCTTCAGTACAGTGTGTACTTACTGTGTTCTAATATACTTTGCAGCGCTGTACAAGAAATGTCAGGTGTATACATTTTTGTTGTAACACATAGTATTAGTTGGGGAATGATGGCATGTAAACTCTGACTTAACCCTCTGAGTGCCAGAGAGGTAAGCAACACATTTCAGAGCAATGCATTGCGTACCACTCTGGCACTCAAAGGGTTAAATGTCTGATTCCTCTGTCACAGTAAATGTGAATGATTTGACGCCACGCTATTACAAATCACTGTATGCACACATTCATATTACTGCTTCTCTGCTCTCCACCTGAATGGAGGCTGTTTTGATGTGTTGACATCCACCCCAACTTTAACCCCTTTTAGAGGCAGAGGGGTACACAAGCAATGCCTTGCATACCCCTCTGGCACTCAGAGGATTAACCCAGTTGACAAGATCAGGTCTTGCACTCCCCAATACTACAGGTCCAGTCCAATTGGTGCCCTGCCCCAACACACTACCACACAAGAACATTAACGCCACCGTACGAGCAAAGCATTAACCCTTTAGAAAACTATAAGCATACTATCAAAAGCCCAAAAGGATTACACCATTGTGGCAAAGCATGCCCATCAATAACCTAATCCTGTGCACACCATTACCTGCTACCTGCCACAGCCAACAGACCATTAGCTGTTTCCTGCCAGAACCTGTACAGCAGCAATAAGCATTCCATACACTGCATATATTTATCCATATGAAAAGTCAAATAGTAAAATAAATTATGCCTTGTTGCTGCACAAAATAATAAATAAATGAAGTAGACTGTCCCAAGATAGTCTAATCAAATAAGCACTCAAAAGGACTTAATGAAATTAATTTAAACAATAAACACGTTTGTTTAAATTCATTTAATTAAGTCCTTTTGAGTGCTCATTTGATTAGACTATCTTGGAAGACAGTGTAAAAGCCCGTGCACACGGGCGAAGGCACAGTGAGGTAAAGAAGGCCGGTCCTCTCTGCGTACTGCCGCCGCCTCACTGGTGGCGCACGAGATGCAGTCATGCGGGCAGTCTCTACTGCACATGACTGCATCGGACAAACATTCTGGCCTTGTATATTATAGGATACACACACACACTCACTCACTCACTCCACACACAGAACTGTATATATTATGTATGTTAATGTACACACTTTACACACGACTGTATATTTAATGTATGTTAATGTACACACTGTACAGACACAAGTATAATGTATATTATTGTACAGACTGTACACACGGGAGTGTATTTATATATAATGTATATTAATATATACATTGTACACACAGGAGCGTAAATATAATGTATATTAATTTACACAGTGTACATTAATATACATTATATATACATGCATGTGTGCACAACGTGTATATTAATATACATTAGTTATAGCCCTGTGTCTACATTGTGTACATTTATATACATTATATATGGACTCCTGTGTGAGTCAGCCTCTCATTAACCCCTTCAGTTCAAGAGGAGTAGGCATTGCAATGCATTTTATATCGCTCAAAGGGTTAAGCATTGTTTCAAAAACAGATGGGCAACGCCGTCCTACGCTGCTAGTGGTTAATAAACTAGAGTTAAAATCTTATATATATATATATATATATATATATATATATATATATATATATATATATATATATATATATATATATATAAAAAATAAAACAACTGCTCTGTGTGTTCCTATCTGTAGCTCTATTTTATCATTAGCTTTAACCCTCTGAGTGCCAGGGGTTATACTTGCGTACCCCTTTGGCACTCACAGGTTTAAAGGCCTTTCTAAACAGCCAGCTGGCAGCACAGGGGGCAAACAATCATTCCAGAGAATACTATTGCTCTAAATGGGACATTTAACCAATTGAATGCTAGAGGTCTCGCACTGGAGGCCTCTCTAGCATTCAAGAGTTTAAAAGCCCCATTTAGAGCAACAGGAATTTGTAGTTTTTAATAGTGGGTACAGTTTGATTACTCCAGAACTACACCACTTTTTAATTAGCTTATTAGTCTCCTTGTGTCTCATCGTCTTCATGCTATTTCTTTCCTGCCCGTGCAGACAGCATGTGCGACAGCCACAGAAGAGAAGGCCAAAAACGCTCGGCTGAAAGCAAAGAAGCGGAAAATCAAGACCGAACAGAAGCAGATGCATGAGGATTTCTGTTTCCGCTGTGGGGACGGAGGAGAGCTGGTGATGTGCGATAAGAAAGACTGTCCAAAGGCTTATCACCTCCTCTGCCTTAACCTCACGCAGCCTCCGTATGGTAAGAATCAGCAGCGATGGAGGCCTCTATAGCAACTAAAGCAATTCGTTGTGTACCTCTTGCACTCAAAGGGTGAAAGTGGAGCGTTTCTGGGTCAAACTATCTGTACCGCAGGGAAGCAGAAAACCATGCCACAAAAATAAATGGGGTTTTTAAACCATTGAATGGTAGAGAGTTGTTCTCCAGCACATTGCAAAGCAATGTATTGGAGACATCTCTGGAATTCAAGGGGATAAATCCCCATTTCATTCCATGTGAAATTCAGGAATAGTCCTTTATAGTACAGTTGGTTAACTCCAGAATTGCACCTCTTTCTCTTATCGAATATAACCCTTTGGGAGGAATGCAAGAAACGGGAGCACTCGCTATTTATTACTGATGGGAAAAATGAAGTCAGAATGCTACTAAATTCACGTGCATTTAAGGGAACATTTGCACTTTTCTTTTAGCGAATGCATTACAAAAAGTGGGATTGGCTTAAATAATCCTTCATTCTGTGAGAATGTTAGCAAAGCAGTTAGAACCATACCTGGGAACTTCCAATTGAGGGCTACCTGGAGGGGTGTCCTCTGTTCCGCAGGGGGTGACAATAATGACGCTAATCGCATCAACAGCAGGAGAAAAAGCAGATGTGGCAGAGTTCCAATAGAAACTCCCCACATCCGGAGGAATCGGCCTCTGCCCCGGAGACCCGGTAAAGCAGTGTCAGAACCGGAGTCTTCAGGGCAAATCCGGAGAGTTCCCAGGTATGGTTAGAACACATTTACTTATATCTTACTTACTGCCATGAATGCATGTGCTAACTGTGCTGTGAATTCATGTGCATGGGCTACTATGCTGTGAATTCATGTGCATGGGCTAACTGTGCGGTGAATTCCTATTCATGTGCTAAATGTGCTGTGAATTCATGTGCATGGGCTAACTGTGCTGTAAATTCATATGCATGTTCTAAATGAGCTGTGAATTCATGTGCATGGGCTAACTGTGCGGTGAATTCCTATGCATGTGCTAAATGAGCTGTGAATTCATGTGCATGGGCTAACTGTGTGGTGAATTCCTATGCATGTGCTAAGTGAGCTGTGAATTCATGTGCATGGGCTAACTGTGCTGTGAATTCATGTGCATGGGCCAACTGTGCTGTGAACTCATATGCATGTTCTAAATGAGCTGTGAATTCATGTGCATGGGCTAACTGTGCGGTGAATTCCTATGCATGTGCTAAATGAGCTGTGAATTCATGTGCATGGGTTAACTGTGCTGTGAATTCATGTGTATTGGCTAATTGTGCTGTGAATTCACATGTGCCGTGAATTCATGTGCATGTGCTAAATGTGCTGTGAATTCATGTGCATGTGCTAAATGTGCTGCATGTTCTAACTGTGCCGTTAATTCATGTGCATGTGCTAACTGTGCTGTGAATTCATGTGCATGGGTTAACTTTGCTGTGAATTCATCTGCATGTGCTAACTGTGCCGTAAATTCATGTGCATGTGCTAACTGTGCCGTAAATTCATGTGCATGTGCTAACTGTGCCGTAAATTCATGTGCATGGGCTAACTGTGCCGTAAATTCATGTGCATGTGCTAACTGTGCCGTAAATTCATGTGCATGGGCTAACTGTGCAGTGAATTCATGTGCATGTGGTTTACCATCAAGTCATTAGTATGTTTCTTGCAACAAGATGTAAGCAATCTCAAATAGCATATACATTTATGGCTTTCACATAATAGCTAATGGCCCAGTTTCTTGCATTCAGCCATTAGTGCCTTAGTCATCAAACTAAAGAGGTGCAAGTCTGGGCCTAAACCAACTGCAACAATTGGGGGGGGTGAAAAACCCCATTCATTTAAATGGGGGTTTTAATTACTTGGACAATAAAGCAGTCCCCATACAGTGCTGGAGACCCCGCTAGCATTGAATGGGTTAAAATCTCCATTTAAATCAAGGGAAAGGTTGGGGATTTTTATTTTATTTTTTTTGTTTTACTCGTCCTTTATGGCACGGTTGGATTCCACTCCTGAGCATATCTTGTAATATCATTCCTGTAAGGGAGCAGTTCCAGGGCAAAGCATTAGAAACAAACAAAAAATAATCCATTGATTAACATGGTGTTGTACTGAACAATATGGGTAATCAACCTAGTCAGTTTTTTTTTTTTTTTTTTGGGGGGGGGGGGGTTTGGGTTTTTTTTTTTTACTAATTCCTACCTTTTTATTCAGTTTTATTTGTAAAATCTCAGCCTGGAAGGGTAGTGAGTGACAGGGTAGTGCAGGTGTGTAATCAAATAGACTTTATGCCTAAATCCCACAGATTGTAGGCTCTGATGCAAAAACTACAATGCACAGAAAAAAAAATGTATATTTATTGCTGCATGTTTAGTAAATAAATAATACTTGATGAGTTTCCCTTTAAAATAAAAGCTTAATTTCTCTTACGCCCTTTGTGGAACACTGGAACCATGGGGTAAAGTATCCTCCTGCAGGAGGTCAGGACACTTGACTAAAAAGGCTCTCAGAGGCGACTCTCTCCTGATCCACTTTATTCCACCAGACATGCAAAGTTTTAAAAGTGACCTTCCATAGGAGTGAAAGCAGGTCAAAGATTCTCTCTCTTAGTTTGCCTTCTTTTTTTTCTGCTGGCATGGCTTCTGTCTCTGACTTCCATTTTGGTTTTGAACCAGATCACAGACTTCAGAGACCTGGATCCATCTGAGGATGGCTTGAATTACCACAACTTTCTCTGAACAGTTGCTTGCCTGGTGTACAGGAGCCTGAAGACTGAAGAGGGCTGATTCATTCTTCCAGCGAGCACAAGTCATGTGTGCATGTCTCTGGCTGTTTGGCAGACACATGTCTATGCTCTGTGGTGCCTGAGCACACTCTGGGCTATTGGTTTCAGATGCTAAAACACTATGTTCCTGTTTTTTTCTACTCCTCTGTTGCAACACAGAGGGATACTTTCTTTTTTCATTTAACCCTTTTAATGCCTTTGTGGTAAGGCATTCTATGCTTTTATGCCTAATGCATTTATAGTTTTTATTTTTACTTTTTCTTCCTAGTCCTTTATTTTAAATCTAGTCCTCTTCAGGTTTGTTTATAGTTTAAGGGGTCTCTTTCTATTAGAGCCTAAGGGAGCAATGGGCAAGACTTAAGACTACTGCTGCTACTATTTCTTTAACAGAAAATAAGAGAGCGCAAACCACCTGTAAGTGCTTTATTGATAATAAACAGAGGTACCCCTCTAGAGATTAGGTACTTACGGGAGCTGGAGGCTATATCCTGCCTCTAAGAAAGCAAGCACTGGTTCTGCCCCAGGCTAGCAGACTCTCCACACTTCTCAGTCACCACGCTGCTCCAGTGGCTATCAGTATCACATTTGCGTTGCGTAGAAGGTGACATTGAATGTCCCAGAGAAAAAACATCTGTTCGAGTCGCAGGTAGGGGAGTCCTCTTGGGTTATCTCGTTCAGGGGATTCCCTTTCGTATGCCACTTTTGTCACCTTTGCTAGAAGTTAAAACTGAGTATGTCTGCTGGGGGTAAAGTGGATCACCTCTGAGAGCCTTTTAAGTCATGTTCCCTGCCCTCCTTCTGGAGCATACTTTACCCCATCCTTCCTGTGTTCCATGTGGACCAAGAGAAAAGCATTTATCAGTAAGTACACAAAAATCCCCTTCCATGATAATTTTTATTTTTTTTATTTTAATATACAAATGACCTTAAGTAAAAATGTTTGGTAGGTCACTGTTGTTTGACCCCTTAAGTACCCCTCTGTTCTTTAAAGGTACACATTCAGATTATAGATTCTGCCCCCTGTCACCCCTCCCTGTTGTAGGAAAATGGGACTGTCCTTGGCACCAGTGTGACGTCTGCGGAACTGCCTCTTCCTCCTTCTGTGACTTCTGTCCGGCATCTTACTGCAAGGAGCATGAGAAAGGGGCCCTGACTCCCTCAACCCTGGAAGGCAGACTTTGCTGCTCTGAACATGACCCTAAGCGCCCTCTGGCGTATGGGGATAGGAACAAGATCAAATGCAAATCAGAGAGCGAGGACTCCTCACACCCCTCAGAGTTTTAAAGGTGATGCACTTAAGAGGATAGGACAGCATAATCCTGATGGGACCTATAATGCGCACACCGTGTTTTAAATGTACACAACAGGATTGGATCGTACATGTCCTTTCTGTGTCTCTCTTGTCGTTCTTGGCACCCTTTTATGGTTCTCCCTCTCTTTTTTTTTTTTTTTTTTTTTTTTTTTTAAATTGGTGAAATCTGTTCCCTGCTTTTTTTCCCAAGGTTGTGGTAAGCAGATGTTGTATTTATTCTATTTATTATATTTTTTAAATTTTTTTTTTTTTCTGGGTTCTTAAAACGTCTGGCGCAGGTAACCAACTTCACGGAGTAAGTATTGAGGAAAGTGAACTTTTTTACACTCTCTGTATTCACGAACAAGATTTAGAGCGGAATTCAGCCTCCCCAGATCACTTCCAGATTATTCCTCAAAAGACTTACAGTACAATTAAAAGGCACTTGTTCCATTGTCTCTATTAGAGCATTCGTTTCAAAAATATTTGTTAAAATTTGGCAGGTACCCAGCCCCGTTGTTTTATTGAGAGATGAGTGAAATGACATCAATTTTATAGAAACAACAAAAGTATGTTACCCATCTAGCTCTGTCGATTCTAGAGGATTCCTTGAAGAATGTACAGCGAAAATTACTCTTTGTGACTTACTCCATAGGAGAACCCAAAACGTACAGTTTAATTATCCTTCTGGTCCCTTCCAGCCTTCTTCTGAGAGGACATAGAGGGAAATTGCAGCCTTTTCTTTCAGCATCATATGAGCAACTACAACATGGCAGTCCCGGACAACCAACAAATAAGGATTATGAGGAAAGCAGCTGCCTCCTATACCTGTGTCAGTTCTTGACCATTCACATAATATCCTGGTCTTGCTACTTCTAGACTACAAAACAGCGTAATGGAATACATTGTGACTTCATGGTTTTCTAGAGAAATGACAGTCCTCTTTCTAGAGTAACCACATGTTACCTCATTCAGTTTTAGAGGGTTCATAAGAGGATGGACTGTGAAATGTATTAGCCAGTTATTCCTGTTAGTTTACTGGAAGCTAAGTAAGGAGACATCGAGGGAATTTTAACTTCTTTTTAACATTGTTTCTTTAATGAAGTTTGTCCTAAGGGCCAAATCTTACTGCACATCTTTTGTGAGAACAACGATGACTTGGTTTCAGCCAAGTAACTGGATTTCAATCTGAGGACCATAACTGAGGCTGGATTTTCCATTAGGCAAATTAGGCAACTGTCTAGGGTAGGTGTGTGCAACCTAAGGCCCTCCAGCTGTTTTGTACTACAGTTCCCATTATTCCCCACCTGATGGAATGTCTAGACTACAACTAGAGGACCTCAGATTGCCCACACTTTGCCTGGAACGCCACATTTTGAGGACTCAGGTGTGCTGTCCATACCCACATTTTGAGTTGTATCTTTCACCAGAATAATCCCAGTGGCCACCTTTAGTACCAGTTTATATACCCCATTACTGCCCATTACTTAAATCAGTGGTTCTCAACGTTAGTCCTCCAGACACACCGACAGATCAGCTTTTCAGAATATCCCTACTTAATAGCAGGTGAGTAATCAGCGGATCAGTCAGTATGCAGGAGCTGCCTGTGCTTAATTAGGGATATCCAGAAAAGCTGATCTGTTGGTCTGCCATGAGGAATAGAGCTGTGAATCACTGACTCTATTTTGCAATGTGTTCAGCACCTTTCTAGTATCCTAGGGGTAAATAGTTTTTGTGTATATTATTTGGATTAGTCTGTTAGTAGGTCATGTATAGAGTGGGGTGTGTGGCCATAGGCAATGCAGTCGATACCTGTGTTGTCTTTGCACAAGTGTGCATGAAATGTAAATCCATCTTGGCAGGAACTACTGTTCAAGAGTGCTCACAAAAGATCTGAAGCCTGATTTAGTCATTCATCTGTTCTCAAATGCTTATTGGGTGCTAGAGTGCAGTGGTGATATTCAGCCAGTTCAATGATCCGGAACTTTATCTAGTATTACATGAAACTGGCAGAGCAATACACCATTACATGCCACGAATAAGGCATTATACTATTACAGAGTGAGATATCCTTGCACTTTTACTTTTAGAAAATCACATCTGCTAGAGTGGTCTCAGACAAAATGAGAAGTAATGCATTCATCACGTCACTAGTATCCAAGGACACTTACACCAAACGACACCCCTGCATATTAAATCTATGGCCATCCTAAGAAGGTTGATGTGACGCTAGGCCTTTCAGTGCTTATTCACGTGTATCTGTACCTTGGATGGTGTCAGGAAACTTTAAGGTTCAAAGAGTTAAGACATAACCTCTTGAATCGGTCATGGCTGTCAGGGCTATGGAAGCAGACATGATGGTTGCTGGCAGGACCACAAGAGCTTAAACGCTGCTCATTGCATATGATGATGTCAGGGATTTCAGGACCAGTAGGGGTGTGATGCGCACACCTTTGGTCATTAAAGGGGTAACTATTTGAGTGCCAGAGGGGGACGGAACGTGTTGCTTTGCAATGCGTTCCGTACCCCTCTGGAACTCAAAGGGTTAAATAGGCCGATGCACTCTGCCTGCATCAGTTTGGGGAAAGAAAAAAAATGCCAGCAGCGGTCATGTCCACCTTCATAGATATGACATCCACTCCTGGCCTGAATGTGTTATGTCTTGCACCAAAGAGCAAAGGCAAAATTCATAGGGCCAATAGGATTTTCCTGTCACATTAACAGAAGTGGAGTTTATTAGTGGGAAGTGTTTGTTGTTCTTTAATGCTCCCTTTTTGGGCCACAAAGATAATTAGCTCTTTTCAAGCCCAAAAGTAACATGATGATGATGATGATGATGACTGTTAACCCTTTGAGTGCCAGAGAGGGGTACACTTTTCAGTGCATTTCATACCCCTATGGAACTCCAAGGGTTAAATGATTTAAATGGGCCTAATGGACGCTTCACCTTCAAACTGTGCAATATTGTCTGTAAATCACTCATTACTGAGGTTGAGTTAAACCTTTGCATGTCTGAGCGGTATCCAACACATTGAATTGCAATGCATTGGACACCTCTCCGGCCCTCAGAGGGTTAATAAGTACTGGAGTCATTTTGTATCAAACGAACTTCAAGATAGAGGACAAATAAAATAACCATTTATTTAAAGCAGAATTTTCACTTGTATGAAACCCTGTCCTACATTATTAGTGTTGTGTAACTGTTTGTAGATCACCGGGTGGGAGAAGAATTACAGGGAAATCCTGCTCTGCTGTGCCACAGAATGCGGAAATGGGTCCCAAGAAGGTCATTTTAAAAGTGATTTTTCTCATTAACCATGGACTTAAAATAAAAACAACCCAACGATCTACAAAGAGTTACACAGCACTAATAATATGGGACAGGGTTTCTTACAAGTGAAAGTTCCGCTTTAAATCAGGGTTTTGAACCCACGAATGATAATGTGGTTTCCCAGAAACCTCTCCAGCATTCATGGGGTTAAAAGGATAGCATCCATGTGCATTATATGTTGGGTTGAATTACTGGACTTTGTTTTTTGGGTGTTTCTTTCGTTCATCTTCACATTTTATTTTACACTTCTGTTCTTGACATTGAGTGCTCCCTGAATCTGTTACCAGAGAACTTTCTATCAGGCACTTCGAAAGAAGGAATACTGATACAATGTAACAAAGATCCAGTATAAAGAATATAGCATACAGAGCACTCAGTACTACAGTTATAGTGATACAGGGCACTGAGTGCTGCAGGTGTAGTCATACAATCTAGATGGCACCCAATATACAGAGGACTCAGTGTTGCACGTATAGTGATACAGTGTTAAAATGATGGTAACCAGCATACAGCGGACTCAATGCTGCAGGGATAGTGATACAGTGTTATGAAGATAGTGACCAGCATACAGAGGACTCAGTGTTGCAGGGTTAGTGATACAGTTTAAAAAAGAAAGCAGTCGACATACAGAGCACTCAGTGCTGCAGGGATAGTGATACAATGTAAAAGACAGCATACAGAGCACTCAGTGATTCGGGGATAGTTCTACATTATGTTACTGTTGAGGAGCTTACCATCATGGACAGAAATGTTAATAATGTGTACTATTATCAATCTGACTTTTATGTACTTGCAGAAAAGGAAAAAAAAAAAAGGATTACTATGCCTTTAAATCTCTGGTGCACCCCCCCCCCCTGGTGACATTAATACACGCTCATATACTGCAGACACCCAAGAGAAAGCTAGCCATTAACCTTCTGGATGCTGGAATGGTCTCTGCATCTGAGACCTTTCTAGCATCCAAGATGTTAAAGTGGCCCTGTAACTCCAATACAAGTTTAGTTCATTTTAATAATAATTTAAAGTGGCGTGAATGTTGTTGTTAGTCTAAGTTCACACTGGTGATTTGATGCACTGAAATCACATATTAAAGTGCATTCAAATTTGAATGCGATTATCATTAATTTTTCAATCTGTGCCGAATCGCATAGTTCTCTACTTTTCCACCCATAATGCTCTTCAGCATCAAAGCATTAACATGCACTATAATTGTGTTAAAGGGATATTTGGAGCAATACCTTTAAAATCAATGCAGATCACAAGTACTTGCGATGATGCACCGTCAGGCCAAAAGTTGCAGCAAGATGTTACAGTGCGACATACTCTGCATTTTTGTGCGGTGTGAGTGGTCCAACACGACACCATACAAAAGAAATTTCATGTGTTCATATCATTGCAGTTCATTCACCAGTGTGAACTAGGCCTTAGCCATTATTTTGTAATAAATATAACTATTTTTTTTATTTTTCCATTGTCATCTTTTATGCTAATATCCAGCATTTTACGCTAATTGGTTTCTGAGCCAGGCCAACGTTACTGCCCACAACTGTGTAGTTTCTTCCTAGAGTCATCCAACACAGGGATAGCTCTTGGGGACTACAATTCCTATCATCACCAGCCACTGGCTGGTTAGTGGATTATGGGAGTTAGAGCACCCAACAGCTAGAGCGAGTATTGCATATCCCTGATCCAAAACACAGAGAGGCTGATATACATAGAATTGGATTAATATTGGAGCAAACCAACTCTCTCTCCAGGGGACAAATAAGTTCCCAAAATCACCATTAATTTAAATGGGTCTTATAACTGCCTGAACCTCTGCGGCGCAGCTGTATTGTCCCAGAATTACTCCAGCAATAATTCTGAGCTCAGCACCGAACGTAATTAATGTAAATTGCTCTTCAGTGACAATAACAAATTAAGGTCACATTCTCAAAAATGTTGCATACGAAATGGCTAGTAAAACACACAAAGGGGTTAATTCACTTTAAAATGAATTACATTTGCCTTATGGTGCATCAGGACCACTTTTTATTTCTTTTATTCTTGGCACATTGAGTTGCATTTCTGTCCTTTTTTTAAGCTTAAATTTCCTCCCCTATCAAAATTAGATCTTGAGATTGATTTACTAATAGGAGTTGCAGCAGGACTGGGGAAAACCGGCTTCTCCATAGGAGACAAAAAAAAAATCCTATTAATTTAACCATTTGAGTGCCAGAGGGGTAGCCGACGCATTGCAGAGCAATGCGTCGGCTACCCCTCTGGCACTCAAAGGGTTAAACCGAGCCCTTTTTTTAAATCCTTGAATGCTGAGAGGTTGCCAGCTCATTGAGAAGCAAGCATCGGGAGACTGCCAGGTTTAAATGAAAACTATCACGTAAAAATGACCTGGGATTATATACAGTTAAACACCGTGTACACCAAGCTAGCATCTCTAAAGATTCACTATTTGATTTCTGAGGCCTGAAATCTAGTCTAATATATGAATCATGGGGGCAGCAATTACTGCTTTTTCCAGGGCTCCAAGTACCACATAAATCTTGAGGTGATTGTCCAGGATTGTCTCTGAATGGTCTGAGATTACAGCATTCCTGAATGCAAGAACAATGGGCATTAATCACAGTAAACTGACTTTACCTCTCCCCCTCAATAACAACACTGCAAACAAAATTAAATATATGTTCTCTGAATAGACTAGTTTATAAATGATTAAAAAGCAAGTTTAGGATTATATTTTGGGAATGTTACCTGAAATAATGAATTTTTACATATGCTAGCTGTAAATGCATGCTGTTTAAGGCGGAACGTTCAGCCATGCATTCATTAAGCGCATGGCAACTAGCTTGGAAATCCATGTCTTAGCTTTAAAAAAATCGCAGATTCTAAAGAAATCTTTGCCGTTTGGAGACTGATGGGCAGGTTAGTACGGTCTGTGCGCCTGCGCTGTCGGTCCCTTCTGGTTACCATATGGTACGCTGCAATGCTACTCAATGTAAACCGGGGCTGACAGCGCAGACAAGATGCCTGCGCTGTAGCCTGGGTTCCGGTCTCCAAACAACAAGGATTTCTTTAGAATCTTCTATTTTTTTTTTTTAAAGTTAAGACACGGATCTCCAAGCTAGTTGCCATGCGCTTAATGAATACATGGCGACTTAGTAACAGCTGCAAGTTCTGCTTCAAAATTATTTAATTCTGTTTCATTTTAGGTGTTAGTGTTCCTTTAACCCTTTGATTGCCAGAGGGGTACGCAACATGGCACTCAAAGGGTTAAAAGCCCAATTTAAAATGGTCCTGTTACCTACACAGATTATAATCTGCCTATACCTTATGCATTTTGCTTTCCAAAACAAGTAAAGTGATTTTTCATTTGATAGCAGGAGAAATCTAAGCTGCATAATTAATTAGAGGGGTGGAATAAATTGATTATATAATAAATCGATAAAAGATCATGCAAACCCTTTCAAGATGGAGGCTCCCACTGAGGAGGGAGATCCTCTTTAAATGAATGGGAGGTTTTATTCTCCCCCCTCCCCCTTTAGTTAGATTTGTTTGTTTCAGAATGACTCCAGGGGTTCTTAGTCCATCAGCCATATTGTTTCCCCGGTATCCTTTTTGAAAGGTCACACGCAAAAGAGTGTGCAACCACATCTCGTGTTAACCATGTCACAAATATAAAAATGGTGACCTGAGAATCTTGTACTGCATGAAAGCTCAAGATTCTCAGGTCTTTATGAAACGTTTTAATCTAGTGATACCCTGTTTGTAGTGCTCATCTGCTCTCATATATACAGAACTACAATATGTACAGAACAGCCCCATTATAAACATTACCTTTGCATGTCAGGATCCAAATGTTGATGAGCGCTGCTCCAGGCTCTCTCTGCGTGCAGACTGACAGAACAGAGAGAAAGGGAGAGAGAGCCCGGAGCAGCGCTCATCAACATTTGGATCATGACATGCAAAGGTAATGTTTATAATGGGGCTGTTCTGTACATATTGTAGTTCTGTATATATGAGAGCAGATGAGCACTACAAACAAGGTCAGGGTATCGATAGACTGCGATATTTCATAGCGTGGCCTGAGATTTTCGCACTTTCATGCAGTGTGCGATTCTCAGGTCACCATTTTTAGAATTGCAGCATGGGTTAATGCGAGATGTGGTCGCACAGTTAAAGAAAAAAAAAAGACATGGCTATTGTATTCTGTATTGTTTTAGTAGGTCTCATTACTGCATTTCTATAAATTATCCTACAGGAATAAACTTGTGGGAAGGGTCACCACTTTAATCATTTTCATACAAGAAGGCCTTTTTAGAAAAGAAAAAAAAGTTAAGTAAGAAGTCTGTGTTTGAGCAACATGAAAATGTATATTTATAAATCCACTTTAACCTGTCTGAGCCAGAGAGGTATCCAACGAATTGCATCCTTTCTGTCACACAGTGTTAACCCTTTCAGTGATAGTGTGCGTAATGCTTTGCTTCAAAACATCTCACGCACACGTTTGGTCTTTCAAGTCTGTATTCAGTAGCAATTCCAGGGCAAACCAGCTGCACCAGTGGAAATAATCATTTGAACTGCAAAAAGACAGAATACTGATACGCATCCATATTTACTAGATATTAACCCTATATACTGCAGCATATTGCCTGCATGTACTCACTCTATTACATGTAACTTGTTACTCACATAATACGGTCATAGTATGCTAAACTTTGTCACCACGCCAAGGTACCGCATTATAGACCAGTGAGCTGAATCTCCTCCCCTTAACCCCTTAAGGACCAGGTGACGTTCTATGACCATCACGCAGTTTATACCCTTAAGGACCAGTGACAGTCCTGGCACGTCACATATTTTTTACTTACAGTTCACTTGCGGTAGTGCTGTAAGTAAAAATGGGGTCTGGAATTGACCAGCGCAGTGCTCCCATACACGCAACAGGTCATGTGTACTGGCAAGGATCAACTCTAGGTCCTTAAGGGAAGATAACTTCCCTGGACCGCTGGTCTTTAAGGGCTTAATGTTTTATACTTTAGAGAGAGCCTCACTGGCAGTCATTTTATAGTGTCCTTAAGACAATGAACAGCATTTAGGGGTGGGAGCCATGCCTGAAGCTTCCAACTCAATCCAGGGTTTGGTAAGCACACCCAAAGTAGCAAATATATTTCTATAGCTGTTTAACCCTTTGAGTGTGAGAGAGGTATCTAACGCATTGCAAATCTGGGCTGGACAAATAAAAACACCATTGATGTAACCCTTTGAGTGCCAGAGGGGTAAGCACTGCATAGCAAAGCAATCCGTTGTATGCCCCTCTGGCACTCAAAGGGTTAAAGGGACTTTTCTCACCTTGAATTTTAACGATTTCTCCAATATCTAAACCTCTATAGCATTTAAGAGGTGAAATGTCTCATTTAAATCAGTGGGGATTTGGGGAATCTTTATTTGCAGTTGGTTTGCTCCCTAAAACCATAGTTCAGTTCAATACTGCTCTTCATTGTTTGACGACCTCTGGCACACGAGGGTGTTAAAGGGTCAATGGCAGGTGTTTTAATAACTTTTTATTTGTATTTTATATAGTACAATACCCTTTACAATACAGTGCAAAATAAGATCCTGTGGGGTCTGTCTTTTACCTACCAGTGATTTAAAGGAATAGTAATTCTTTTATTATTACATATTTTACTTTCTGGCTTGAATCCGGTATTTCATTACTTACACTTAGTAAGGTTAGCGCCCCCTGCTTGCAGCACCTAATAGAGTCTGCAGCTCTATTTTGTCTGCAAAGAGTCATAATCAGAAGTCAAGCAGTCCCTTACTGATGCATCCCATTAAACACCTGAGAGCAGGACTGGACAATCCATAGGATTCCTACTTCTACTAAACTATTACTGAGATTGGCTGAGATTGATGGGAAATGTTGTCCAAGAACAGTTGTGTAAAGCAAGACTGTGCACATCTCTGTATTAGCAAAAACACTGGCCCTGAGAGAGCCATACATTTGGTCGGTCCATGGCCTACACCTCTTTCCTCTTCCTCTATGCATAAGAACTATTGAACTGAACAGCCAGTATAGGTGAAGAGACTGAGCTGCACATCCAAGTCGTATTAATCACTGCAGAGTCCCAGACACTTGCTATAGACTGCTGGTAGTGGGAAATCACTTAGGTGAGAGGGAGACAGACAACTGAAAATGCTTATTCAAGGTCAGAACACAAAATTAAATAAAAAGCAAAGATAGGCAATATGAATATTTACTACTAAAATAATAAAAGAACTGGTGTTTTACATTTTAATTAAAAAAAAAATCTTTTAGTGCAAAAAAAGGTGATTTCAGGACATACATCCAAGAACGCTCATATTTTGCCTCTTGTTTCTTGTTTTATGTTTTAAATACAGCTACTTAACATGATTCTGTCCATATTGTGCCAAAAACACCAGCCTTTTAAATAACCGTATTTTTATGGGGGATAGGGAATGATTCATCGATTTTTATTATTTTTTTTATGTGCCAATGTACCACTGTAGGAATTTGTTGTAAAGAATTATGTACATTGCTGTTCCTGTTTATCGTTCCTTTCTGTGAGGATTTTTTGCAGTGTTGCTGTCTTTGTGTCCTGTATATTTTAACCCTTTGAATGCCAGAGAGGTAAACGCTTTGGAATGCATTAGCTACCTCTCTGCCACTCGAAGGTTTAAGAAAACCCACATTGTTTTTATCCTACGAGAACCAGTAGATGCTGCTATTTAAAAGCTACTGCCAGTTTTTTTTTTTTTACCCCTCTGGCACTCAAAGGGTTAAAGGAGAAGTAACACATTGTTATAAACAAACACACACACACACACACACACACACTTATTTTACTGTGGCCAGAAACTCCTAATGTCCCTTATGACATTTGCCTTTGTTCAGGAGATAACATGTTTAGTCCGTTCTGAATGACATGTCCATGGAGGCCGACATGACAGTTCAGGCAGTTTTTTCAGACTGAAGCAAACAGAGCGTGGGAGCCTACTTGCAAACAACAGCCTCTGTGGTCCTTAACCCTTATGGGTCCCATGACTTGCCAGGACCGTCATGGGTAAAGTTGCCATAAGGGACCCATGACGGTCCTGGCAGGTCATGGAATTCAGGGCTCGCCACAAGGCTGTACGCTGTTAGGGGACCCCTGAATTGGATACAGTTAAAAAGAAAAAGGCTTCTTAAGTGCCGGGCGTGGGTGGTCCTTAATGGGTTAAAGGGTTCAGATGCTTATATTCAGGGAACATAGTTTGATTTCCTGTGTCATGCTAGCAACTGTCATGTCCGCCTCCATGAATGATATTTAGGACTTGAAAAAAAGGCACAAGAGCAAAATTCATTAGGGATCATTAGGATTTTCTGGCCATAGCAAGGAAAGTAAGGGTTTACTATTGGGAGAGATTTCACCTTTAATGGGGTTTTCTCTTTCATTGTCACAGGTACGAGGGATGTGGTTGATCGGCCAAGTCCCATTTAACCCGTTTAGTGCCAGATGGCTATGCAACACATTTCGAAGCATTGTGTTGCATGCTCCTCTGTCACTCAAAGGGTTAACAACAACAATAATAAAATCCACACATTTCAAATATTTGTCCCTTCACCCAAACCTTGGGGATGGGCAACCTGTGGCCCTCCAGCTATTGTCAGACTAATTCCCGTCTTCTCCCCGAAAACAGCTGGAGACTTGCAGGTTGCCCAACTGTACAATAACTTTTGAAACTTTGCTGAAAAATTCTGTGCTTGTCTTAACCCTTCGAGTGCCAGAGAATATGTTGGATACACCTCTGGCAGTCAAAGGTTAACGCCAGGAAACGTATTCTTGTTTTGGGGTGGGTGTCTCGATATGGCAATCAGTACACATTTTGGAAACGTTACATGTTATAGTTACTGTGCACATTATATATGAACCTAATAAAAGAAAGGATTGTATTCCTAGGTGATGTAATACTCCAGTATAATATCTGTATGTACGTGCTACTGAGATACTGGGGACATTTCAGATTTAGTAGGTCATCACAACCAGGGTACCTTATGGCACTTTGGTATACAGTGGGCATCCGCTCATGGTACCTCAATTTTTCCGTGAAGATTTTGACAAAAAAATGTGAGTTTCTAAAGTATGTTTACTGAAATTAGTATGTACAGTATGCTCCTTGTCATTCTGATTGTGAGACCTACTAATAACTAGACATTTATACATTGTTCCCTTCATTAAACCCTTGAGAAATTACCTATAAAATGTGAGGGGTTACCTGAAAATTCCAGATTGCAAAGATTGAGACCCACTGGACTAAAGTGACCAGACCTTTCCTTGAAAGGACCAGCACATTTTTAAGTTTCTAAAATAATGTGTTATATGGCTTTATTATGAAGTATAACTCCTGCTGCTGGGAGAAGTTGTTGAGCTTTTTAATACTTTACTTTTAGCGATAGTGCCACCTGGTTTACAGACCGTTATTCTATTGTGGTAGCTTCCAACCATCTCCTCGGGGGCACCTAACAGGCCATGCCTTCAGGATTTCCCTGTTGGAGCAAAAACAAGTTAAGGCTAAGAGGCTGTCATTGCATTAACTCACCTGCGCACAAGTAAGAAAAAGCCTGAAGACATGGCCTGTTGTGTGTCCCTGAGGTGAGGGTTGGGAACCATGTTCTATTGCATTTTATAGGAGAGGTGAACTACTGGCTATACTTCTTCATGGAATGTGATATCAAAGGGATAGTAATACTTAATATGTAAAAAATATATATATTGTTGAGTTGTTTTATTCAAAGTTATTACAGCTCAAACTTGATATATATATATATTTTTTTTTTTAAACACTGTATCTCAGTGGACTGAAATTGTACAGTGGCACTGTTACTACACCATCCTTTGGACAGCTGTGGTCAGCTGACATAAGTCTCCATAGGATGGTGTAGCAACAGCGCCACTGTAATAACTTTTGAATAAAACACATTTCTGTGCAATGGGGGAGTACCCTTGTCTTACTCAGGAGGATAAACACTACAACATACATATATATATATATATATATATATATATATATATATATATATATATATATATAAAATATCCCCCCCCCCTCTTTCTCTCGATTTTAAATATTACTATCCCTTTAACAGCCCACCACTTCATGGCAGGTTGAACTGTAATACTTTACAAAGCAACTGCCAGTGGTAGGGGCACGCTTGTTGTAGTCTACAGGGAAAAAGCCCTACAGTGTTTCTTTTTCTCCCCATTATAAAACTTACTGATTTCTCTGTTCAGGACACTTACGGAAATCATACTGTAGGGTTTTCCTGATTCTCATACAGCTCTGCAGGATGCTCCTTTCATACACGGTCTGCATTAAAGAGTTAGTAATACTTAATATGTAAAAATATATATTGTAGTGTTTATTCCCCTGACTAAAGCAAGGGTATTCCTGCTGTTGAGCTGCCTTTTATTCAAAAGTTCTTATATCTCAAAAATAAATAAATAAATAAATAAAATTTAAGTGCAGTATCACAGTGGCCTGAAATTGTACAGTGGCACTGTTGCTACACCATCCTATGGACATCTTTGGTCAATTGACAGTAAATCTCCATAGAATGGTGTAGCAACAACCCCATTGGAACATTTGATGTCACTGTGAGACTGCACCTAAAAATTTCAGGTTTGAGCTGCAGTAATTTTTGAATAAAACACCTTTCAGTAGTCACTGGGAGTTCCCTTGTTTTACTCAAGGGGATAAACCATATCACATATTTTTAAGTATTTCTATCTCTTTAAAGGAGAACACCTAATAATAATCCCCCACTTACCGTCTTAAAGCCAGATAATCCTAGTGACCCCTTCGAATTTTTCCCTTGGTTGAAGAGATAATATTTTCTGTCAGACCTGGATGTTTTGTCTGTGAAGCCGGACATGACAGTTACTGACAGGATGATAGGCCCTTAAACTTTGCTTACTGCCGGTGGTAATCTTAAAGGGTTATCAATGCCGAAATTTAAGTAGATTAAATATTGTAGATGTATATATATATAAATAAAGTATATGAAGAAAGTCCTATCTCTCAAACCTTTATGATTTGAGAGAGATTCTGTGCTAAAGTTCCCCCCTCCCTCCCCTTCTCCTGACGTCAGTGCTCTATTGACAGCAGGAGATCTTGGTCCTGGGATCAGCCGGCGGCTCTTCAGCAGAGACGAAATTGCAAAATTTTAAAATAATTACTTCATTGGAACGGTCTACAAAATGTGCCTGGTTTGCAAGCACACTTTATAGACCGTTCCAGTGAAGTAATTCTTTCTACATAGCACTAGATCGACTCTGCTGAAGTCGCACGACTCTAATCTCCTTCTGTCAGCTTTACAGGTGACATGAGGGAGGAGGGAACTTTAGCAGCGAATGTGTCTCAAACCATAAAGTTTTGAGAGAGAGGACTTTCTTCATATACTTTTTTTTTTTTAACATCTACAATATTTAATCTACTTGAATTTCGACATTACTACCCCTTTAAGGGCCAGAAGGTGAATACAAAGCGTCTGGTCCTTAACCCTTGCAATGCGTTGGACACCTCTCTGGCACTGAAAGGGTTACTCATGCATTCTGCCTGCTTCACTTTTAAAAACTTGCCAATAACTGTCATGTCTGCCTCCAAGGACCAGACATCCAGGTCTGACAGGAGATGGGGGGTTATGCACTAAGGTGTATACTATAACTGTCATGTCTGCCTCCAAGGACTAGACATCCAGGTCTGACAGGAGATGGGGGGTTATGCACTAAGGTGTAATAAAATGGTGATAAGTGGAGATGACTTCTCCAGTGATATCACTTCTCCAGTTCCTATGTTACTCTATAGATCCAATGTACTAAGGTCTCCCACTTGAGAAATCTTAGTGCATTGGCTCTGTAGAATAACATAGGAACTGGAGAAGTGATATCACTGGAGAAGTAATCTCCACTTTATCACCTCTTTAGTGCATCTCCCTTGTTATCTCTCGAACAAAGACAAAATTCATAGTCGCCATTAGGATTTCCTGGCCATAGTAAAGTAAGCGAGGGAGAAGTGTTACTGAGCCTTTAAGGTGGCAGCAGCAGGGCTGTTCCTATGGCCACAGTAATGTAAATGGGGTTTTGTTATTAAAAGGAGGGGATACTGGTCACCTTACTTTACTTCAGCTGCTGATGGACTACAACTCTCCTCATCTTTAACTGGCTGAGGATGATGGGAGTTATAGTTCAGCATCTGGAAAACCACTTTACTGAAACATTATACCAGTGTTAGTGTATTGTCTGTGTTCATATGTGATATAAACACTTGTTCTGATCCACATAACCCACATAGGGCCATACGCAGAAAGACAAAAGAGAAGTCATTCTGGGACAAATCGGCTTCATGGTTGAGGACAAGTAACAACCCCAGTTTACGGGAATGGAAATTTTAACCCTTTAATTTGTTGATATATTTAGTCTCCCTGGAATTGCTTACCTTTGTCTTTCTGCAAATGCCCCATCAACCCTTTGAGTGCTAGAGGGGCAGTTGTATGTCCCTTTGGTATACACAAGACTAAGAAGCCTATGCCAAGCAGGGTCTGCTGTATATTCTTTTGGAATCATTTTTCTTTGGGTGAGTGGTGGGGTGGCTCTGATTTGGGCTTCGATTGGATGTAGAGAGGGCAAAATGTGTTGCAAGGCTAAATGCAAATCATAAATCTGCCTTAGTGTACATCTCTCCACATTATTATATAAGGACTTTCCATCTTTCCCTGGGGAGCTGTGGTATTTGTAACTTCATGAGCTGTATATAAAGCACTTATTATTCAGCAAGGGGCCCTTAACCATTTGAGGTCAGAAGTGGTGAGACACTCATTGCAGTGCAAAGCATTGCACATCCATTTGGCGCACTATGGGTTACAGAGCCTTACCCCTTTGCGTGCTGGGGGTGGGGCAATGCAATGCATTGCACACCCCTCTGGCACTCATGAGGCTAAACCAGAATTCATGCTGTAGTTTAGGTCTGAACATATATGAAACTACTCATTGGCTGCTGTTCTAGTTGTTATTTCAGAAATGCCTTGAGTTCGCGTCTCTAATTCCAAAGCTATGAATGGGGGATTTCACTATATGCATTTATATAAAATGTGCTGTGCAAATAGTTATATCTCTGTATATTACACAAGGTTGGAATTGTCAGCTAGTCTACACAATGCTATAGAATCACTAGAATGTTTACATATGTGCACGTGTATATAACAGTGGTTCTCAACTCATTCCTCCAGGGCCCAATGACAGACCAGGACTTGAGGATTTACCTGCTTGAGCACAGGGGAGTTTATCTTTGATTCAGTCAATTTGATCACTCCCCGGTGCTCATTCGGGGACATTGTCAAAGCCTTTCCTGCCAGCGGGCCCTTGTGGCACAGGTTTAGAATCACTGATATAGAATTTGATTCTTTCTCCCATCCCCTCCTCTTTTACACTCTTCCTCCCTCTCTCTTTCTCTCCCTTTTCTCTTCTTTTTCTCCCTTTTCTCTCTCTTCTTTTTCTTCTCCCACCTGTCCTTTTCTCTCCCTCTTCTTCTCTCCCCCTCTCCTCCTCTTCTCTCTCTCCTCATCTTTCCCTCCCTTATCTCTCTCTTTCCCTCTCCCTCTGTCCTCTCTCTCTCCTTCCTCTCCCCCCACCCACATTCTTTCTCTCTTTCCTCATTCCTATCTCTCCCTATACTCCCTCACTCTCTTCCCCTCTCCCAAATGTGTTTGATATTGTTATATTCAGAAGTGTGTATACATATATATGGTGCACGTACATTGGTGTGTATTATATGTATGTATATATAAATAGAAATCAATTGTTTTACTCCCATATATATGTTTCTGAATAGCTGTGGTCTATAACCTTTGTTTTTGTAGTTGTTGACCTATAAATTCCATCACACCCAGCTTGCGTATGGATGCCCACCCCTAATATACAGGGTAATACTCTTTCTTTTATCATTGAAGGTATTCCTATGAACAGTTTCTGGAAAATTGTTTCATTCCTTTTGGCTAGTACCCCTCTCCCTTCTCTAGCACCCTGTTCGTTTCAGAGAGGGAAACCACATCTGTGAATTGGCGTGGGTATTTATTCCTTCCTTATCCCCCTGGGGACTAAAAGGTTGTGCTCACCACATCTGTTATCTCCATGGGCATGTGTTGTAATGCACATCTGGCACCCAAAGGGTTGAAACCTATCAGACAAAAGTTTCACTTGGAGGAAATTCTCTATTTTCTAGTGTGTTTCCTCCTGGGTAAAACAAGGGTACTGCTGGAGATGCTTCATTCAATAGTTATTACTGCTCAGTCTTGTGTTTGAGTGCAGTATGTCTATGGCCTGTCCTTACTGCTCAGACCTGTGTTAATTGGGTGCAGTACATCTATGGCCTGTCCTTACTGCCCAGTCCTGTATTATTTGCATGCAGTACGTCTATCTTTACTGGCCAGACCTGTATTATTTGCATGCAGTACATCTATCTTTACTGGCCAGACCTGTATTATTTGGATGCAGTACTATCCTTACTGACCAGACCTGTATTATTTGGGTGCAGTATTTATATCCTTACTGACCAGACCTGTATTATTTGTGTGCTGTAGGTATATAGCCTGTCCTTACTGCTCAGACCTTTATTATTTGGGTGCATAGGTCTATGGCCTGTCCTTACTGCTCAAACCTGTATTGATTGGGTGCAGTACTTCTATGGCCTGTCCTTGCTGCTCAGACCTGTGTTATGTGGGTGCAGTACTTCTATCCTTACTGCTCAAACCTCTATATTGGGTGCAGTACTTCTATCCTTACTGCTCAAACCTCTATATTGAGTGCAGTACTTCTATCCTTACGGCTCAGACCTGTTATTTGGGTGCAGTACATCTATGGCCTGTCATTTGTATGGTACAACTGTTGTGACAGCAGTGTGTGGACAAAAATTTGTCCACTGAAAGCAATAGCAACAACTCCCAAAATAACAAGAATTACTGCAACCAACAAATTTTGTTTGCACCGTAATAACTTTTGACAAAAGCATCCCCAGCAGCCAGGAGAACCCTTATTTTATTCAGGAGGAAAAGCCTTACAATGGATGTAGGAATCCTATGGCTTCCCAGTAGCTGGAGACTTCAACCCTAATGGCTGGTTGGGGATTATGGGAGTTGTAGTCTCCAACAACTGAAGAGCCAAAGGCTTCCTATCACATTTTCCATATTATGTGATACTTTCCCTTTAAGTCTCTATCCCTTAAGCCTTTGATATTAACAGCTTTCTAATTGTCCGGTCTTACGCACCTGCCCCAGGCAGGAGCATGTTCTACAGGCCCTATTATATATTCAAAGACCTTGTTAGTCATTGCCACAAGAGAGCTACACATTTATTGTGGTCCATTACACTAAGCTCAACAGGCCTCACCTTTAACAGGTGACACATAGGAAATATACATATTTCAGGGCTGCACTGAAACCAGATTAGCCTTGCAGTATGCATTTTTCATGTCTGATTAAAGGTGAGGTCTGTTCTCCTTACCTTACATGTTACATGAGACCTAGGAACTTTAAGATACTTAACCCTTTACACTACAAGCTTTCACCTCCTTTAAGGGCTGCACACTCTTGAAGAGGCTAATTTTAATTATAGTGGAAAAAACCTTAACCCCTCTACTGGCCAATGTTAATTACTCCAGACATGATTTTTCTTATCTTTTACTGTAAAATTATATTTTAAGTGTATTTCTGTTCGAAAACATATATTTTTGTATTTTTTTCTTAATCTTTGTATTTTTCTTACTTTGATATGTTCCAAATATTCTTTATTCCCCCACACCCCTTCACCTCCACCAATTTGAGACACATAATTTTTTAACCCTTTGAGTGCCAGACAGGTGTACAGCGCATTGTGTTGTAATGTGTTGGCTACCCCTCTAGCACTCAAAGGGTTAACGAGGTTGCGGATTTATTCCTCTTTTGGATGTTACCTTTTTTTAGTGAAGCATTTTATTCTTGACCTGTTGCAGGAAGGAGTTCCATCCCTTTAACCCCTTGAGTGCCAGAGGACACAATGTGTTACTTCCCCTCTGGCACTCAAAGGGTTAACTGCTTGGATGCCAGAGAGATCACCAACAAATTGCTTTGCAATGCACTGCAAAGCTGTCTAGCATCTGAAGGGTTAAATGATGAACATGACAGAGTTGAAATTACATTTCACCTTGTAGTTGCAGCAATTAAGATACAGATGAACCTCTGGACATTATGCACAATAGAAAAATGTGATGTAATTTTAGAACCATCCAACTGCACTAAAAGGGACAAATATGTTCCAGTGATCTAAATGGGGTTGGAGACCTGTCTAGCATTGAAGGGGTTTTAATCGCCATTTAAATTATTTAGAGTTTTTGGAATGTTTCCACCCCCATGGTACAGCTAGAATCAATTAGTCCATTTTTATTTTCCCATTAGAGCGGACCTGTCGCCTTGAATTTGTTTGCATATTTGAAATTGTCTATGTGATATATTAGCCCAAGAGACAGCAGATGGATAATTCAGGAGATATTCATTCCTTTATTTCTGAAAAAGTGACAGTGTCTCTCAGTGCTTTTGCATATGCTAATTAAGTTGCTGCAAACATAGTTTCATTAACATAAATTAGCAATATGGTACCTCAGAGAGCTCACCATACAGATATAAAAATATTAAAGGAATGGTAAAGCTATATTTTGAATTTTATGTGTTCTGCAATTACATACAATACACAGTCACATTGCCTATATTTGTTTTGTGTTGTTTTCCATCTTTACTTTTGTTGTTTACATTTTGATGTCCTTGACAGTAAGTTGCCTGGAAAAGTTTAGAGAGAGCTTTCTGTCAGGGAACATGAAAGCAGGTCTACTGATGCAATGTAAAATAGAGAGCACACAGATCATTCCGTGTTGCAGGGAGAATGTAACATTGTATTACATCACAGCATTCAGTGCTGCAGAAAGACTGTAACATTGTATTATATCCCACTGAGCATTCAGGGTTGCAGGGAGACTTAACGTGTATTACATAACAGAGCATTCAGTGCTGCAGAAAGACTGTAAAACTGTATCACAGCATTCAGTTCTATAGGGAGAGTGTAACGTATAGTATTACATCACAGCATTCAGTGCTGCAGAGAGACTGGAACATTGTATTACGTTACACTGAGCATTCAGTTCTGTAGGGAGACTTAACATGTATTATGTAACAGCATTCAGTGCTGCAGGGAGACTTAACATTGTATTACATCACATTCAGTGCTGCAGAAAGAATGTAACATTTTATGACATCCTACTTTGATGGTTTATCAACCAGAGAATTCCCTGAAAATAGATCCAGTTAGGTTACAGCTAGGGACATTAGTGCAAAAATAAATAGGTAACACTTAAAATAAATAAATAAATAAATAAATAAAAGGTTAGGCAATTTGGCTGTAGAAAAGTACTTGCAGAATGTAAAGGTAACAAAGTACTATTTTTTAAACTCTACTAAAGATACAAGTGCTTGTCTTTTAACTATTTCAATACATAGCTTTTAATAAAGTTTTCAAATATGTAAACTTGAATTACAGGTGTCAGGACCACTGTAAGTTTGCATTCCCTTTATTAATAAATAAACACCTGCATCTTTAATTCCCCCCCCAAAAAAAAAAAAACAAACACCAACATTACTTCCTCTCTTTCCCACCATATAAACATGCCACAAGACATCAGTTATTTAAGGACATAGGAGTCTGTAAAGAGGTTGTATCTCCACTCATAAGGAGCCTCTGATATGTAGATGCACTGACCTAAATGTTCTTACCCCAAAAATAATAAACAGAAACTAGGTGTTTAATTCTGTATTTTTGACTTGACGTTACAGCATTAAAAATCAAAATATACAGTGTATGGGTGGGTGGGATTGTAGTTGTTTTCTTGCAAAGTATAAATTATTTGCTCTTGTTTTTATGGGCAGTTCCACGTAGGATTAAAGTGAATTAATGACACTAGTCTGTTTATAATATTTTCTTAGCAGTTAATGACCATTTTAACATTTTTGGGGTAGGTTTTTTTATATTAGTAGAATTTTTATTTGCTTATTCCGCCTTTTTTGTACAGTATAAATGAACAGCGAGCTACAAGCACAACTCTGAATTTATTCAAAAATGTTCAACAGACAATAGTTTTAAAGATTGGCTGCTATCTTAGTGCAATACTATGGCTGCTATTTCTTTTCCCAGAATCCTTTGTTAGCCTCATCATGGCTTATGTTCACATCCAAGTGAGGGCAATGGCAGCTTTCAGATCTAAATAAAATTACCAACTGATTCTACTTACCATGTTATATTTCAACAGAGATTTTCATAGGCACTTAATTAAAAGTAGAGAACGTCAGGGAATTTAATAGGCAGGAAATGTTTTGGAGACTGCACTTTAAGAGCCAGAGGCAAACTATCTGCACCATAGGCAGGAAGTACAAGTTGTCATTATTTGAATAGGTCTTTTAACCCCATGAATGCTAGAGAGGTCTCAGTGCATTGCTTCACAATGCTTTGGTGACTTCGCTAACATTCAAGGGGTTAAAAGACTAATGTAAATTGACAGAAGATGTTATTTTGTTCCTTTTGGTGTAGCTAGTTTGCACCAGAATTTCTCATGTTTTCTTTTTTGCATAAGGCATTAAGTAGCCTCTTTTTTAAAAATATACCGGTATTTCTGCTATAGAAGAATTGTGCCTACTTCCCCTCATATCTTATTCCAGTGAATCAAATGCTTTTGAAATGTTCCGACAGAAAATACTGTTATTAATGTAAGTTTACTTATTAAACCTATCAGTCATTAGTACCCCTTAGTCTTAAGTGGGACTGACCCTTTATACTGTAAATATATAGAAATATTACACTAGTACTTTTAGAATGGCCTGTAACACTTTAGCTAATCACTGAATGTCTGTGCATATCATTTTGTACATTAAATGACATTGCCTTTTTTCTTTTATATATATATAAATATATTATTTTTTATTTCATGGAAAATGTTTTCAGTTTTAAATGTGTGTTTTAGTCGTTCAGATATGAAAGAATAAAACAAGTTTTTTATGACATTCCGCTGATTTCAAAGTTTGCTCGTTGACTTCAATAAAAATTGTTCTGAATGTCTCAATTTTTGTGGGGGTTTTTTCTGTTGCATGATATATATATTGAGCATTCCCACTGAGGCCAGAAGTTGTTTGGAAGGTTAATGAATAGAGATTTTTACTAAAGGGCTAATAGTCATTTCAGGGATATTATCTTCTAATAAAACACACACTCCTTTCTTTCTCTCTCAGTGTGTCTGTCTGTTTCTCTCATTTGAATCTGAGCAGAGAAATCCTAATGGGTACGAAGTAGCAATTCTGGGAAAATTGGTTCACCAAAATTAATCTCTGATTAGCACTGAATCTCATATCCAGGGAGAGAGACCCCATACTCTTCCCACTGAATGATTCCTAAGAAGACCAATGGGAGGAGTTTGGAGTCCTTCAAAAATAATTTTCCCTTCATGGACATGACATTCGGTGCTAAGTAAAGATGAATTATGGAAATCTATCTTTCTCTTACTTCCAATATGGAACACAGGATCCATAGTGTTGAGCTCCCTCTACCAGAAGGGCAGGGCACTTCTAAAAGACAGTCTTTGGAGTACAGACTCCCTCCTCTTCTACAGCTCCCCCCCCCCCCCCCCCCAGCTTGCAGATGCTTGCGTCCTGCATCCAGGATGGAATGTGTAATGGTGCTTCTCTCTTTTTCTCTTCTCCCTTTTTCCAGACTTTTTTTTTTTCTTAGATATGGGTCTGTATGATCCCCCATTAGGCAGGCTCCCATCACTGGCTTCCCTGGAGTTGAATTGACCAGTTCACAGGTGTTTATGGACCCTTTTCCATGTGGAGGTTGATTTTATGATTTATGTTCCTCATGGCTGAGTGTCCTAAGGACTCTGCCATATCAAGATGGGAGCCTGAAGACAGAGGATTGGTAAGTAACCCTTTGAGTGCCATGGTCCATTGTATGTCCGATTCTGAACCTTCCATACTATGTGTTGTTTATGCACCAATCCCTGTCTATTAATTCTATGTATAATGCGCACACACAAAATTCACGACCAAAAATGTGTGTGACAACCCTTCTAATTATTGATTCCGGTATTTCAGTCACGGTTGTTACACCATCCTATGGACTGCTCTGGTCAATTGACCATAAATCTCCATAGGATGGTGTAGCAACAGTGCCACTGTAACATTTCAGGCCACTAAGATATTACAACTATACTACAACTATAGAATTAAAGTTTGAGCTGCAATAACATTTGAATAAAACACCTGTCATTAGTGGGAGTTTCTTGTTTTACTCTGTGGAACAGACCCTACAGTGTATATATTTTTTTATATATTAAGTGTTACTATCCATTGAAGGCTGAAATGTGGTGAATTGACTAAAGGTAAGGCTATGGCTGACACCTTAAATACATTCTTTTCTTCTGTATCTGTTACAGCTACCTAATTCCAGCACCGCTGTAGACGATGATACAGTAGGCGTTGATATATTGCTTCCTCCCAGGCGTCGCTGATAGTGCCAGGTTTGGGAGCACTTGGCGGCGCTATAGGCCGTACGTGTCCTCTTGTCAGCTGGTATTGGCCCTCAAATTGATGCAGATACAGGCTGCTAGTTTGACTCATAGCGGCGAGACGCGTCATTCACGGGCTCGAAGCAGCAGAATGACGCAGGTCCTTGTTTTATGCTGTATAGCTGATATCTCCTCCCATCTACTTCCTGGGCTGGGCTTTAAAGGGGAACTGAGCCAATTCTCAGTTGCTCTTGCGTTGTTGTTCAACACAGTTCTATTCCATTGTGCTCTGTGTATGACCTGGCTTGTCTGACCATCCATCCTGGTGCTGACCTGTGGCTCTCTCTGACTATTCTCTTGCCTACTCCCTGTGTATAGCTGACACCCAATCTGGTGCAGACCTGTGGCTCTGTCTGACTACTCTCCTGCCTACTCCAGAATTACTTCTCCTCTACGAGAGGAGATTTTGGCAGCTCAAGTAGCAGCTCCAGCTGAAAAGCCTGATGGACGGTGCTTTGTTCCACCGCAGTTGTGCATTAAGCTGTTGGAGACCTATCATGCCTCGAAAATAGCTGGCCACATTGGTTGCGACCAATTGATTTGATCCTTGTCGCGGGTGTTCTCGTGGCCTAGTCTCCGGTCTGATTGTGCTGCTTTCACTGCTGCTTGCACAACCTGTGCTCAAAATAAGTCACCCTGACACCTGCCTGTTGGCCTGCTCCAGCCAGTAGCCAACGGGGAGCATCCCTGGTCACATATATACACGTTGATTTTATGGTCGACCTTCCCAACTCCATGGGCTTGTACGGTCATACTTATGATTATGGACAAATGTAACGGAAGCTGAGAAGGGACCGCGTCACCTTCCGCCGTCGTTCCTGGGTCTCTCCTTCTCGACGCAGATAAGCGCCGTCAGGTGCACCGGTTGGAGTATGGACGGTCACTGGAAACAGCCGCAGGATCGCTGGAAGCAGGGAAGCAGGGAAGAGTCCACGTCGCCGCCTGACAGTCCACGAAGCTAGGACGCAGGAAACTGGCAGCAGGCGGTCAGCGATTCAGGATACTTGGCGCAGATGGGTATCAGAGTGGATACTTTAGACCATAAGCAATACAAGACTCCAGGACTCCTTGTTCACTCCAAAACAGAACTCTCTTTATTGAAACAAACCACACATATTTATAGTCAAACCTTACATTCAAATAAATGGACCAAGCAAATACATTGGGAACATAATTCAATCACACAGTATACAAAAGGTCAATGGTCTAACAAATACAATGACTCAGACTTCATTACATATCAAATACAAAAGGATTGCTGAACTCACACAATGGACATAAAGACTGGAGGGACTTGAATGAATTATCACCCAGCAGGGGGTCTCAATACAATAGCCTCAGTGCCTACAATACACATTGCAAGTAACATTAGGTAAACTCAAATTATTAACCCCCTAATGGCCCTGTTCCCTGAAAGCAGGCTATGATTTTTAGTCCTTTTTGGCACATCTGTCCACCAATATAATATCCCAAAGCTCTACATAGCCTGCGTCACTGGGCTGACAATCCATATGCCTAGACAAGGGTTGTTTTAGGCATGACAGGAATGTCCACAGTTTTTGGTTAAACAACCTTATGGCCAGACAAGGCCTAAGTAACGGATAACATCCGTTACATTTCTCCCCCTTTTAGTACCAAGCCAGCGGGTACAGCAGGAAACACTGGCTTGGAGCTGTAGGAGGGCATAGAGATGGTGAGGCACTTGTCTGGACAGTACATTAGTCCGGAGGCCTTGGTCCTAGGCCAGTTTTAACTGTGGGGCCCCTTGTCCTGGGCCAGAGATTGAAATATTCTTTCTGTCCTGGGCCAGGGGAAAACAGGAGCCCTTTGTCTGGGCCTGGTAGTGGTGCACAAGGCCCTGCTCCTGGGCCAGTGAAGAGAATGCCAGTTCCTTAGTCCTGGGCCAGGGGAACTGGTACTGGGTTACCCTGACCAATAGCAGATTAGGGGGCCTCTCCTGGGCCCTTCTCCAGGCAGGGCTACAGTCAAATCCTTCTGGGTCTGGGGCCAGTGGCTCAGGGTCCAGAGCCAGTCTATAAGGGGGATCTCCCTGGGGCAATTGTGACTCTGGCTTCTGGACGTCAGAGTTTGGGGAGAGAGGCACATCTCCCCCTTTTAGTTGGGCCAGGGCCCCAGAGGCACAGGAGAGGATGTTTGTCCCACTCCCCTGTGCTGGGGCAACGTTCTGGGGCACATTCCCACCCCCCATGCAGAACTCAGGGAATTCAGGGGGCACAATCGTTGGGCTGGGGATGAGGACTGTTGTCCCATTCATCCCAGCCAGAGTTTCACAGGGCCTGGTGCGCTCGCTCCCACGCCCCACGCCAGGGGTTACAAGGGTGCTGATGGGGAACGCATTCCCACCCATCAGTTCACAGTTCAAATCCACAGGAGGAAATGGGGTCTTGGGGCAACATCCAGGGTCTTCCGGGGCAGTAGCAGCACTGCAGTGAGGCAGTGTGTTGGACCCTTCTTCTTTCTGGCCCCTCACATCAGGGCCATCTCTTCTCTTGGGGAGGAGGGCACTCTCAATCCTTCTAGCCATCTTATCCATGTACCTGGAGAATACATTCTTCCCCTTCTCCAGGGCAACAGCCACAGGGGACGGACTGGGGCTGCTGGTGGGGACCTGCATCTCCTTCACCACAGCAGGGGTTTCCCAGACCCTGGTGAGCTCGCTCCCACTCACCAGGTCAGGGTTTACAGGGGGGCTGATGGGGCACTCTTCTCCACCCATCAGTTCACACAACATATCCTCAGGAGGGCCAGCAGCACTGCTCTCTTCCAGTCCGCTGGGGTCCTCCTCTTGTAGGCCATCACTTTCCAGGGCCTTCTCTGCCTTGAGGGAGACCGCAGTCCCATCCCTCAAGGCGGCATCCTCTGTGGCCCTGGAGAGCACATACCGCTCCACTTCCAGGGCGTTTTCCAACCCCACAGGGGGCATCATCTTGGGGCTGCTGGTGAGCTCTTCCACACTCACTACAGCAGGGGGGTCATAGGGACTGATGGGCTCTCTCCCACCCATCAGCTGGGACATACAATCGCTGCTGGTGGGGACCTGCATCTCATCCACCGCAGCTGGAAAGACAGGGGAAGGGGCAACATGCCTATCAGGGGAGACGTCTGTCCCATCCCCTGATGCCGAGGCATCTTCTTCACTGAGGAGGAACGCATTCCCACTCCTCAGCTCAGGGAAAATACAGTTCAGGGGCAAAGGGGTATCAGGAAGGACGATTTTCCCACTTCCTGATGCAGGGGCAACAACAGGGGCACTGGTGAGGAACGAATTCCCACTCACCAGTGTGGAGTGAACAGGGGAAACTCCATCCAGGTCCTCAGCTTCACTGAGGCCCTCCTCAGATGAGTGACCCCCCCAGTTTTCTTCTTCCTCTAGGGCCTCCCGAATTTCTTGCACTAATTTGGCATACATGTATTCCACCTCACACTCCCAACTGACTGTGTCGCTCAAGTCCTCTTGCAAGCTCATGGGGACGTACTCCCCTAGCATATCTTCTCGTTTGGCCAAAAGCTCCAAGAAACGGTCGTTTTCTGGACTGCCAAAGTTCGAATCCCACAGATAAGCATCCCATACCAGCCCTTGGATCTTACATCGCAAGCGGGCCGGGGAGAAGGTTACTGGGAGCACGGGGCCATACTCTTGTTCAATGTGATTTACCAGCATCCAGTAGGCATCTTGCATCCGTAGCTCCTCTGTGATGCAACCACCCAGTTCTGGAATAAAGTCATTTACAATATCGCCCAGCCAGAAACTCCACTGAGACCGGATTAATTCAAAGCGATCCTCATATGACCCAAAAGCATCCTCCATATCTCACTTGATGCAACCGATGAATGAAGGAGAAATCCCACCGCTATGCCACCAATGTAACGGAAGCTGAGAAGGGACCGCGTCACCTTCCGCCGTCGTTCCTGGGTCTCTCCTTCTCGACGCAGATAAGCGCCGTCAGGTGCACCGGTTGGAGTATGGACGGTCACTGGAAACAGCCGCAGGATCGCTGGAAGCAGGGAAGCAGGGAAGAGTCCACGTCGCCGCCTGACAGTCCACGAAGCTAGGACGCAGGAAACTGGCAGCGGGCGGTCAGCGATTCAGGATACTTGGCGCAGATGGGTATCAGAGTGGATACTTTAGACCATAAGCAATACAAGACTCCAGGACTCCTTGTTCACTCCAAAACAGAACTCTCTTTATTGAAACAAACCACACATATTTATAGTCAAACCTTACATTCAAATAAATGGACCAAGCAAATACATTGGGAACATAATTCAATCACACAGTATACAAAAGGTCAATGGTCTAACAAATACAATGACTCAGACTTCATTACATATCAAATACAAAAGGATTGCTGAACTCACACAATGGACATAAAGACTGGAGGGACTTGAATGAATTATCACCCAGCAGGGGGTCTCAATACAATAGCCTCAGTGCCTACAATACACATTGCAAGTAACATTAGGTAAACTCAAATTATTAACCCCCTAATGGCCCTGTTCCCTGAAAGCAGGCTATGATTTTTAGTCCTTTTTGGCACATCTGTCCACCAATATAATATCCCAAAGCTCTACATAGCCTGCGTCACTGGGCTGACAATCCATATGCCTAGACAAGGGTTGTTTTAGGCATGACAGGAATGTCCACAGTTTTTGGTTAAACAACCTTATGGCCAGACAAGGCCTAAGTAACGGATAACATCCGTTACAACAAATTTTCCAAGATGGCTCACTTTGTGCCACTTAGGGGTTTACCATCCGCTCAGGAATTGGCGAGGGTATTCGCTACGGAGGTCTTCCAACTCCATGGCATACCCAGGGTAACCATGTCTGATAGAGGAAGCCAGTTTGTGTCCCCCTTCTGGAGGTGTTTCTGTGTTCAGATGGGAATTCAGTTGGCATTCTCCTCCGCATACCACCTGCAGCCGAACGGTATGGCAGAAAGGTCTAACAAAGCCTTAGAACAATTTCTCCATTGCTATATCTCTGACCACCACGATAATTGGGCTACCCTGTTACTTTGGGCAGAGTTTGCCCGGAATTGTGCTGTTAACTCTTCTACGCAGAGTTCCCTGTTTTGGGTTAACTATGGGTTTCAACCCTCTGTTCTTCCTGAGACCTTCCAAGCACACGCAATTCCAGCTCTTGACGAGCATTTGAGGGCATTCCGTTCCTCTTGGGTACAGCTTACACTACTTGATTCCGTGCAGAGACAGAAAAGGCAGGCTGACCGTAGGCGATTGCCAGCACCTACCTTCAAGGTCGGAGACAGAGTGTGGCTGTCTTCCCGTAACCTCCACCTCCAGGTACCTTGTAACAAATTGGCTCCTCGATTCGTTGGTCCTTGCCGTGTGTTGCGTAAGATTAACCCTGTGGCTTATGCCTTGGAACTTCCAGCCAATATGCGCATTCATAATGTCTGCCATGTTTCTCTGTTAAGTCCTTGTCTGCAACCGGTTTACCTCCACCCTTTTCATCTTGCTCCCTTGAGAGTTGCAGATCACAAGGAGTACGAAGTACAGAATATTCTGGACTCCCGTAGGGTCCGAGGGTGCCTACAGTATTTGATTCACTGAAACAGTTATGGTCCAGAGGAGTGCTCCTGGATTCCAGCTGAGGATGTTCACGCTCCTGTCTTGATACGTAGATTTCACGCACGTTTTCCTGTCAGACCCCGTCCGGTTCCTCGAAGGAGGGGCCTTTGAGGGGCGTACTGTTACAGTTACCTAATTCCAGCTCCACTGTCGATTATGACGCAGGAGGCGTCGTTATGTTGCTGTTGCTTCCTCCCAGGCGTCGCTGATGGTACCAGGTTTGGGCGAGCTTGGAGGTGCTATAGGCCATCCGTGTCCTCTTGCCAGCTGGTGTTTGCTCTCAAATTGACGCAGGTGCAGGCCGCTAGTTTGATGCATCACGGCGAGATGCGTCATTCACGGTTGCGAAGCGGCAGAATGACGCACGTCCTTGTTTTATGCTGTATAGCTGATATCTCCTCCCATCTACTTCCTGGGCTGGGCTTTAAAAGGGAACTGAGCCAATTCTCAGTTGCCCTTGCATTGTTGTTCAACACAGTTCTATTCCCTTGGGCTCTGTGTATGACCTGGCTTGTCTGAACATCCATCCTGGATCTCTCTGACTGTTCTCCTGCTTACTCACTGTATATAGTAGACACCCAATCTGGTACGGACCTATGGCTCTGGTTAAGACTTACTTTTCGGTTTCACGGATTAAGACTGGGTTCTCTCCCCGTTGCGTTCCCTAGGGGAGTTTTCCTTCTTTGGACTGACAGCAGGCTTGCGTCAGTATTATCTCCCTATCCGCTACCACCTTTGGGAGATTCCTCGGCCTACCAACTGACTGCAGGTGTGAGTCAGGTTGTCTCTTGCTGCGTGTCCTGCTTGCCTACCCGTATACAGAGACTACAGGGCATGTGCCTGTCTCTGGTAGAGTCTCCCTCATTTAAGCAGACTCCTATTCCTGATAGAGTTGCTGACCTCTAGTGGGACCTCTACTGTTTCTCCGTGATTATTTCCTGTTTGTTATTCCTAGTTACTGTGATTACTCTTATTGTATTTATTTAATAAATTGTTACTTTTTACTATATTCTGACTCCTGTGTTATTCTTGGGAAACCGTGACAGTATCTATAAAGGAAGCAACAATGGCAGACTATGGGCAAACACAGAGAATCACAGAATTTCCTCCATCCTGTACATGGCTTACTGAGGACAAAGTCTAAAAGAGGCTGGAAAAGGTTATGGTGAATAAAGCACTTGTACCTGATGGCATGTACCCAAGGATACTTAAGGAATAGTGAGACCCTTCTACTTAATATTTATTGATTCACTTTCATCAGACATAATGCCCAGTGATTGGAGGAAAGAAGTACAGTACCATTCTTTGAAAAGGGGGTAAGATCTAAACCAGTAAATTATAGACCTCTGTGCTTGACTTCAGTAGTGGGTAGGATACTAGAAAGGTTACGTACTGATAGTATTCAGGACTATGCAATGACCAATAATTTTAGTAGGAACCAGCATGGTTTTATGAAGTATAGATCATGTCAGACTAAGTTACTTGCCTTTTACGAAAGGGTAAGAAATCATTTGGACAAGGGTATTTGATACTGTCTCACAAGAGATTACTGCATGAATTAAAATACCTTGGTTTGATAGGTGATATATGTGAATGGATAGAGAATTGGCTAAATGATAGATGCAGAGAGTTGTAAATGGAACCTTTTCAAGATGGTCTAAAGTTGTATTTGGGTTGCCACAGTCTTCATTCTCAGCCCAGTTAATTTAAATGTGTTTATTAATGTCTAGAAGTTTGAATTGCTGATACCGGAGGCAAATATATTCAAGATGATACCTTTATTGGCTAACTAAGCAGAGTTAGGATGCAAGCTTTCAAGACCTCAGGCATGTTATACAAATAAATATGAAAACATCTCTCTTAAATTCACATAGCATTGTTTAGAATGGAAATTGGATATGAAAGCTCAGTCCAGTCCCGGGTTCTTTGATCAGTCAATGGTAGAGGAGTGTGATGTAAATTGCAGTCTTCCTCTGTGGAGTCAAAGGTATTTACGATCCCAGTGGGACTGTTGTAAAGGCTAATCCACAATGTGATAATGTGACAAATTCTCTGTCTCTGTTCAGGCCATTATTTAAAGCATTAAACTGGATCATTAATTTAACCTCCCATATTTTTCTGTCCCTCTGAGTATGAAACAGTCCCATCAGTACAGTCAATGTAATGTCCCTGACACAGTGTCCATTTTGGCAAAAATGTTCTGTCACTGGTGTCTCTGTCTTCTTGTTGTTATCACTGGACCTGTGGGAATTCAACCTTTTATGTAATGGCTGTCCAGTTTCACCCACATAAAGAGCTGCTGGGCATTTTGCACACATGATAATGTATATTACATTGGATGATTTGTAGGTGAAGGTACCATTGATCTTATGGTGTAACTGGGTGTTTGGAATGGGTAATTTGTCTGTGGTGCTAATGTGTGCACAGGTTTCACACCTCCTTTGTAGGCAGGGAGATGTGCCATTTTTTTTACTCAGTGCACTCCTTACCATCAGTTGTTTTAAGCTGTGAAGTTGTCTGAATTAGAGTAAGAGAGGCTGTGGGAATATGTTCTTAAGTCTTTCATCCATATGTAATGTTGTTTGAAGTTATCTTCATTTTTTATATAGAACTTCAACTTGGGGGTGGTAAGTGACCACGACTGGCACACGGTTTCCCTTATGCGTTTGTATCTGGTGACCTGGCTGTATATGATGGAGTTCTTTGTGTGTTTTGGGTGGAAGCTATTGTTTTTCAGGTAGGTTGGTCTGTCTGTTGGTTTGCAGTGCAGGGATGTGTGGATGGAGGAGTTCTTAATACTGATAGTTGTACCTAGGAAGTTAATGTTTGTGTGTGAGTGACTGAGTGCTAGGTTGATACTGGAGTGGAATGCATTGTAGTTTTTGTGGAATTTGAGAAGTTCCTCAGTGACTGTCCAGATGATAAGAATATCATCTATGTAGCGGAGACAGACTAGGAGTTTTGTCTGGCAGGTGGATAGGAAGTCCTCTTCTAATTTTGCCATAAAGAGGTTGGCATATTGTGGTGCCATTCGCTTACCAACTGCAGTCCCCATTTTCTGAAGGTAGAGGTCCTGTCCAAACTTGAAGTAATTGTGGGTGAGTATAAATAGTCTGAGTTTTGTTACCAGTTCTGTGGGTGTGTTATTTTATTCCAGATATTCTTGGCATGCTGCATATGTATTTTTGTTCCAGATATTCTTTGCTGAGAACACTAAGCTTTGTAAGGAAATACATACAGATAAGGATGTTTTTTCTGTGCAGAAAGATTTGGATAAACTGAAGAGGATGAAATTGTGGCAGATGAGGTTTAATATAAATAAATGTAACTTTATGCACTTGGGCTGTAGAAACAAACATGCTACATACACACAATGGGAAACTGCTTGTGAAATCCTTGTTAGAGAAAGGTTTAGGAGCACTGATAGACCATAAACTTCACAGCAATGTGCAGTGTCACTCAGTGCTGGAAGAGTACAGTATTATCCTGTATAAAAAGGGGTATAGGTGCATCAAATAGGAATATAAATCCACAATCCTTGGTAGGGCCTCAACTTGAAAGTTGAGTACAGTTTTGAGCACCAGTTCTTAAAAAATATATTACTGAACTGGAAAAAGTATAGAGATGTGCAACAAAACTGATAAATGTATTGGAGGATCAGAGTTATTAAGAGAGACTAGCCAAATTGGGTTTGTTTACATTACAGAAGAGATGTCTAAGGGTGATATAATAACCCATTACAAATATATTTGAAGTCAATACAAAGAACTCTCCAAGGAACTATATACTGAAATGAGCTGAGCAAAAAACAAGAGATCATCCATTAAGACTAAAAGAAAAACGTTTTCCACTAAAACAAATGCAGGGTTTTTTTTTGTTTTTTTTAGAGTATGGGCAATAAAGCTATGGAATTCTTTGCCTCTGGATTCTGTAGATACTGTAATGGATACCTACCTAGCACAGAACAACACTGAAAATTATGACAGATGGTTTGAAAGCAGACAGAATGTTGATCCATGGAAATACCTGACTGCCATATGGAGTCAGGAAAAAACATTTTCTTACGCACTTGGGGCTTAATTGGAAATGGCTTCAGTATGCTTTTTTGCCTTCCCCTAGATGAACAGGGGTGACATGGCAGGAACAGAACTTGTCTTTTTTTTCCCCTTTTCAGCCTTATCAACTATGTTACTATGAGGTCCATACAGAAATGGTTTGTTGAGATCAATGTGGAAGAAGACTGGCGTTCACAGAGCCCTGGCCTTGACACTACTGAAAACCTTTGGGATGAATTGGAATGCTGACTGTGAGCCAGGCCTCAACATCAGTGCCTGACCTCATAGATATATATACCTGGGATCTTCTTCCCTTTGAGCCCCCAAGAGAGCTCAAGTGCTACCAACCAGGAGGGATGTCAGTGACCTGATTAGTACCATAAAGGGGTGGGGTTTACTCATGTAATGTATACGTATACATGATTTTATGTTTATGCATGATTTATTATTAAATATTGCATTTATATTGTGATTTATTTTGTGGATCTGTGCCACGGGGGTTATTTTCCTTTATTTTATTTTATAGTCACGTTTATAGGTATATGTATCATATTACCAGTAGGTTTCATCAATCGCTCTCCCATTGATAGATTTTCTGCTATCCAGTAATTCAGTCTGAAAACCAGAGTATCCGGGACAGATCTGGAGAGTTCCCTGGTATGTATATATGTGTATCTAGCAAAATAAATTAATAAATAAATATATATGGAAGCAGTCTCTCTGGGTTCTGTAGTTGAAAGGAACAGGATCCATGTGTACAACAAGAAGTTGAAACAACCAGCACTCACACAAAACGTAGTGAATAAGTGATTTAAAGGGATACTAATGTTTCATAATAAAAGCAGCTCTAATTAATCATCATAGTATTTGGACTCTGGTGAGTGTTATTTCAATTCTGTCAGAGTTGTAGTTCAAGAGTAATTCAATGACAAAGTGTCCCCCTCCCGCCCCTTTTACTGATGTAACATTGCTCAGCCAGATCAGAAGGGAGGTGCCCAGGTAGACTGCAGAGAGGGACAATCTTCAATTAAGATAAGGGAAAAACCTGAAAAACTTGTCAAGGGGGGCAGGGCTTTCATTGTTCTCATTGTAAGAAGTTTGTCCCCTGCTGTTATCTGTCTGGTCTTACAACCAGATTCCCCATCTGAGAAGAGATGGCTTACACTAGGTAAAAGGGGCGGGAGGGGGAAACTTTGCTTGTGAATATCTCTTAAACCATAAAGGTTTGAGAGATAAGACATATCATTCTTCATATGTTTTTAATGCCTACAAAATAAAGTTAAAATGAAGTGTTACTATCCCTTTAATTGAATAGTGTCAATGTTTCAATGCATCGTGGAGCATCCTGATGAAAATGTTCTAAGATGAATTGAAGCCAGGTACACTTTGTAGACCGTTCCAATTAAGTATTTATTTTTAAATATCGCTGTTTTGGCTCTGCTGAAGAGCCGTCGGCTGGTGCCAGAACCGGGATCTCCTGCTGTCAGTAAAGCGCTAACATCTGTGCAAGGGGAGGAACTTTAGCTGTGAATATCTCTCAAACCATAAAGGTTTGAGAGATGGGACTTGCTCAATATACTTTTTTTTTTTTTTTTTTTTTTTTTAAATCTACAATATAGCAGCAACTTCTAAACGGGCGGTTTTAAAGCAGTTAATGAAAAAAGCATGTACTATATGAAGTGACAGCATGGGGGGGCTGTAAACCGTGGGCTAGAGCTAACATAGAGTGTGTGATGTTTGGCAGCAGGCAAGGCGTTGGGCAGCTGAATGTGAAGTAACCCGGAAGTGACGTCACATGGCTGCGTGATGACACACCGGGTCCCATGCAGTCTGGCGTGAGTCACCACGCAGTACAGAGCATACACGCTCCGCTCTGCTAGAGAGGCCAGCTGATCTGCTGGCAAACAGCCAAAAAGACCGGAGTGCTTTCCAGATGATAAAGGACATTGCCTACTGTGTTTTAAATGCCAATAAAAGGAGTTGGCCCATTGCCACTCCATTTACCTACACCATTGTGTCTGTGGATTCATTATACTACCTGCCAGTAAGCTGGGGACATAACAGTGCCAACGAGGCTGTGGACCTATTTTGCTACAGATTGCATGGATATCCCTGTGGGCCTGTCTGCTCCTGGAGGACCAGGTATTCCTTCCACATATTGCCAGCCATCTAGATTACCGTTGTTCAAGCTATCATATCTTGCTACATTATTAATGGACTTTGCCTGACAACTGCAGGAACAGAGGGATATTGTAGGTGCCTGCCATCTTATACAGTATTTCCCAGTAATTGCTGACCGCCCTTTACCGTGGCTGCCCTGTTTGGAACTTTACAGAAATTTAATGAAGGAGAGGAAGCATGGTTTACATATTCTGAGAGATTAAAACAATTTATGGCTGCAAATGACATTCCTGAAGAAAAACAGACTGCAGTGTTTCTTACAATAGTTGGCAGGAAACCCTTTGCTGTATTACAAAATTTGTTGGCACCTGATTCCCCTGGTGATAAACCTTTAAAAGATTTGCTGGAAGCTTTAACCAATTTCTACCAACCTCAGCCAATTCAGATCGCAGAAAGATTCCGTTTCCATACCAGAAAACAACATCAGGGCGAAAGTGTCCAGTCTTTTATGATGGAACTAAGACGCTTGGCTGTGACCAGTAATTTCAGAGCAAATTTGTCTGAAGCTTTGAGGGATCAATTTGTGTGTGGCTTAATCCATAAAGCCATTCAAAAGAGTTTATTGTCTGAAAAAGATTTAACAAAAAAAATCTACAATGGACATAGCAGTTGCCATGGAAATGGCTGAAATGGATTCTGCACATCTGCAAGCCCAAAATGCTGGGACTGCACAGGGCCTGGAGGAAGCTACTGCAGTCCTAAAATTGTCTCAGAGCAGATCAACCACACAAAGGGAGCAACGTTCCACTAAAAAACGTTTTTGTTGTGGGGCTACCTCACATGAGTCCCACCAGTGCAGATTTAAAGAGGAGATTTGTTATAATTGCTCCAAACGTGGACATTTGAGTAAAGTCTGCAGAAGTGCTAGATCTCAGAGAGGTTCCTCTCGTGGAACCAGGCGTTCTTCTACCAACTTTCTGCACTCTCACTTGGAAACAGATGAACTCTTTGATGAAGGAGGTTGGATATCGCATTTGACTGTTCATAACTTAACTGGATTTGATGATACTGTGCAAGTCAAGGTACAGATCAATGGTAGGGATGTCACAATGGCTGTGGATACAGGATCTGCTGTCTCTGTAATGCTTCTACAACAGTTAAGTTCTGCACAAATTCCGCTAAAGTGGGAACCAGCAGCCCTACATTTTAAAACATACAGTGGCCATGTTCTCAAACCCTTTGTATGTGCAAACGTCAAGGTGACATACAATGGTCTGACTCAGCAAGTACCTCTCTATGTTGTACCGGATGGGTGTCCACCTCTATATGGCCGCTCCTGGATTCGTTTACTGGGAATTCCTGATCCCCAATCTTGTCTGTCCAAGGTCCAATCTCTTCAACCAGTAAATCAACAACAGTGGATTGCTAAGCTACAGTCAAAATATAAGAATGTATTTTCCACTGATTTGGGAAAGGTGAAAAATATGCAAGGTCAGTTGGAGATAAGACCCAGAGCATCTCCCTGTTTTTGTAAAGCAAGAACTGTCCTTTTTGCCATCAGGGCCAAACTAGAGAACGAATTAGCCTGGTTGGAAAGCCAAGGGGTGATCTCCAAAGTTCTTTGCAGTGATTGGGCTTCACCCATTGTGCCTGTGGTTAAAAAAACAGGAGAAATCCGGCTGTGTGGGGACTTTCGTATGGCTATAAATTGTCAGCTGGAGGTGGAGCAGTATCCATTACCACGCCTAGAGGAACTTTAGCTGGGGGACAGTATTTTACAAAATTATATCTGAGACAGGCTTATCTTCAGCTGAAAATGCACCCTGACAGCAGAAAATACCTGCCGATTAACACCCTCAAGGGTCTTTACCAGTACCATTGTATGGTGTTTGGGGTTGCTTTGGCTCCAGCGATATGGCAGCATAAAATGGACACTATTTTGGAGGGCATCCCACACACGAAATGTCTATTAGACGACATGTTAATAACTGGCCAGACCGAGGAAGCCCACAAAGCGAATGTGGAGGCAGTTCTACAGCAACTGAGAGAGTACGGATTGAAAGCCAATACTGAAAAATAACAATTCTTTCAGAAACAGCTCACATTTTGCGGTAACGTGATTTCAAAGGAAGGGTTACATACTGCAAAAGACAAAGTTCAAGCTCTAGTCAACGCCCCTCCGCCAACGGATGTTTCTCAGCTACTCTCATATCTGGGGCTTCTCAATTATTACCACAGTTTTCTGCCTAATTTAGCATGAGTTCTTCACCCTTTACATCGGCTCCTGGAAACAAAGACCCTATGGCTCTGGTCTTGGGAATGTCAAGAGGCTTTCTAGGCCACTAGGGACCTTAGCCTGACCTCGAAAGTGCTGGTCCATTATGATTTACAGAAGCCAGTGACGGTGGCCTGTGATGCTTCTCCATATGGGCTCGGTGCTGTGTTATCTCATGTAATGCCGGATGGGTCTGAGCAACCCATAGCTTTTGTTTCACGCTCCCTAACACCTGCGGAGAAGAATTACGCGCAGATTGATAAGGAGGAGCTGGCCATAATCTGGGCATTACAAAAACTTACCTTGTGCTTATATGGCCGCCGTTTCACGCTTGTCACTGACCACAAACCTCTGCTGGCAATTTTCAACCCTATGAAAGGCATTTCCCCCACCGCTGCTGCTCAGCTGCAACGTTACGCCTTATACTTGCGTGCTTTCATATATTCTATAAGATACCGGCCTCACTCCCTGCACGCTAATGCTGATGCTTTTTCCAGACTCCCTCTTCATCAGTCTAGCTCCATTTCTTCGGATCATGCTCAACATCCCACTTTCACCACGGATCAACATCAAATTTGCTATACCACTGTCTGTACTTCAAGGCTGCTCACTCAAGCAGTTCGTGTGGATACAGTCTTGAATCAGGTATATAACTACGTTCAGTCTGGATGGCCCTCCCAGGCGCCTCTCCAATACCGTCCATACTGGTTCTGCAGACTGGAGTTGTCTGTGTCTGATGGTTGCCTCCAGAGCCCTGGTTCCCCCCCTCCTTACAGACCACCTCCACAAAGGACACCCGGGCATAGTCCGCATGAAGCAGCAAGCCCGCTCCTCAGTGTGGTGGCTTTCGATTGATGCGGATATTGTCAGTTGGGTTCGTGCTTGCCCGGGATGTGCACAGACTAGGAAGCAGTTGCCTTCCCCTCCTGTCATCCCATGGGAACACCTATCTCAACCATGGGACCGACTTAATGTTGATTTTGCTGACCCGATTCATGGGAAATCTTTTCTGTTTCTGGTGGATGCCCACTATAAATGGCCTGAGGTTTGGCCTAAGACAACTATAACTTCTGCTGCCACCATTCAAGTCCTGAAGAAAATCTTTCTTGTGTTTGGGCTCCCACGCCTTTTGTTCCTGGATAATGGGCCCCAATTTACGTCCCAGGAGTTTCGGACGTTTCTGGACTCTCTTAGTGTCTCTCATCGCACCTCCTCTCCTTACCCCCCGGCCACCAATGGCCTTGCTGAGCGTTTTGTCCAGACCCTCAAGGTAGCTCTTGTGGCTTTTGATTCAACGGATGTCTCAGATTCTCTTCTGGAGTTTCTCTTTGCATACCGGACAACCCCTCCTGCTGCAACTGGGGTGTCTCCACACCACCTAAAATAAGTGTTCCTCTTTAGCCATCTGAAATATTGGGCGGTATGCCTGAATCTGATGCTGTATAAGCCATTGTTCACAGATTCATACCTCCCAAGTGTCACTCTTTGAGAATCAAATCACTCTGTCCCACCCTGGTGTCCCTCTTTTTAGGAGATTAAACTGCATGGTGTGTATACAAGTATTTCAGAGTGATAAAACTCACATTAATTTTTGTTTAACCCTGTGAGTTCTAGAAGGGTGTCCAACACTTTGCGAAGATGAGGGATACAAATGGACCAGTTATGAGGTGCTAAAGCTTTAAAGTGGAACTAGGAATCATAGAAAAGTGCCCCCCAATTTATTTTTACTATAGGAGTAAGCATATAAATCCTTCTATAATCCTTATGCAGTCCAGCATTATTTTGAAATCTAAGTTCTTTGGAGTCTCACCAGCAGACAACAGCCCAGACATCTTGCCAAAGAGGCATCTGTTTGCCTGCGCTGTCCATTCCTGTTTCCATAATGACTGGCAAGGGGGAGTTGCATTGTACCTTAAGGGACAGGCAGCGCAGGAGCACAGATTCCTCTTCCTCAAGATGCCTGAAATAGTGATTTGGATCTCACGGAGGGGGGGGGAGACTTAAGAGATATGTTAAATATGTCTAGGTATATGTCATACTCAGGTATGGAAGTACCACAGAATAGTAACCACCACCACATTTGGGTGTCAGAGGATCAGTGTGTAAACTAATGCTCGCAGCATCTGTCGCTCAGAGGTAACATTTAAGCGGATTGTCAAAGTATGAAAATAATTCAGTAAAGAACTTCCATATGTAGCCAGCAGATGTCAGCATAATGTCTGTCGCAGCCAGCTGGGGCACCTCTCTCCACTTCGTTGTGTCTTCTCGTTGTCAGTCTGGTCTGGACATATAAGCTGCACACGGAAGCCGTGAACTTCAGAGCGCAGAGAGAACGCCACGTGTGCGGAGGTGAGCAGGGGATTGGCTGGTAGGGGGGTTTATTGTATGGTGACGTCAGCACTGATGGACACGTTGATACATTTTATATGACCGATTAGGAAGCTAATGAATTAGTTTTATTGAGCCCAGCGACAGATTTTACATTCTTATGGTTACTGCACTAACGTTATTACTGAGGCTGCAATTGAAAGTGGTGCAGTAGGGGAGCAACCCAACAGCAGCACCATAGGGAAACAAACATGCCAATTTAGTTAAATGTGGAGTTTAACCCCGTGCATACACCAAAGCGAATTCTTTTGTGTATAGAGCTATCCCTTACCATAATACAGTGCATGATGTTATTTATCAGTTTATAAATAGGTACTTTGTGCCATTATACAGTGTCCCGTGTTCATTATCGGTATATATGGATATCGAGTATTATTATACAGCTTGGTCATTATCATTGTATACAGGGACTCTTATTGTTGTACAGTGCGGTATATTCATTATCATTGTACAGTAGTGTTCAGTACCATTATACATTGCTTGCAACATGATCATCATCAGTGTACAGAGAGACTCAGTACCGTTTTACAGTTTAGTGTGTTCCTTATCAATTGTACTGAGATACTGTGTCATTGTCAGTATAGATCGTTTCATACAGTGCAGAGTAAGTAACATAGTAAATAAGGTTGAAAAAAAGACACAAGTCCATTATTTAAGTATACTTTATTCATTCAACATGCCATTGATAAAGTACCAGCAAGATAATAGGATGCACGGAAAATACAACATTCTGTGTTGGGGTGCTGTGAGCGAAAAGAGATTGAGAACCACTAGTCTATAGCAATAATCAGTATCTTCTACAGTACAATGTGTTCATTATTGGTGTATAGAGATATTTAGGATTTTATCACTGGGGTAGAGAGATTGCCAAAATATCTGCTTAAAATCACGGTGTGAACTGTTATATATGATTTTTATTAACAATTTGCTGCCTTTTACTTTTAGGGGTGGGGAAGTGAACATTGTGATGATTGGCTGGGAGGGAGAATGAATTTACACTACCTGTGTGCTTTGCTAGTGCATATATCGGCTAAAACACACATTCTCTGAGTGTACTGGTCTGTTAACCCTTTAATTGCCAGAGAGGGGCAGTAACGCACTACAGAGCAATGTGTTGCGTACCCCTCTAGCACTTAAAGTGTTAAAGGCCAGACACTACACAGTAACATTGTACACGGAATGCTCGTACACTTAAAGGAATAGCACATCCAAAAACTCTATCCTACTAAACGATTGGCCATGTGTCGCTTATTACCACTAACATGCTTTGATAGTTAAGGGGCTAATTAACTCTTTGAGAGCTAGAGAGGTGTTCAGCATTTTGCTTTGGATGCCTGTCTGGCACTCACAGGGTTAATACCCAGTCAAATGACCAAGGAGTGAGGAGAAAACTCCACATCTGATGGGCAACTGGTTCTAAATGAGCTGAGAATGATCTTTCAAATTACTTGGAGGCAGTGTGATTGCGCAGATCCAAAATCCAACAGGTTTTGTGTGGTGATCAAGCACGTTGCTCTCATTGGGGTTTGGGATCTCACTCTCATCCCCTATAGAACCAGTTGCTGATCAGCAGGAAATGGATAGCCTGCTTTTCCCTACTCCTCATTTGACAGCTCAGAATCATCCATATGACTGGGTAAGTATTAACCCCTGAGCTACAGGAGCAGGTAATTAGGGGCATATGGCTAATCTTTTAGATCAAAGATTTAGGGTATGCTGTTCCTTTTATTAGTTAGATTTTCTGTACCTGGCATAATATATTTGTCATGTACATTCCTTCTCATTACATTGCATGTCTTGCAGAATGTGCACAGAAGAGTACCATTTTCCTTCTGTGCTGAGGGGGAAAGTGCAGTTGGAGGATATTTATAGCACATTGTGTTCATAACCCATGCTCCTAACCAGTCTATTCACATATAGGCAGCCGTGTTGAACATTTAACACCTAGTGTTATACAAATCATAAGGGCAATGTATGGCATGACTGAGGTAAATAAATACATAAGCGTTTCAGTGAATTGGGTGGATTCTAACCTCAAAATCGCTATCTCTGTTTATTGGTTTATCAGTTTGTTGCGCACACACTGCTGATTAGCAGTACATAATTAATGAACCCTCATTATTTATTTATTTATTTTGTTATAAGGTTCTTTTTTAAAAATACAGTACTAAACAGATGTATAATTTATTGAAGTAACAAATGTTGGAAAAACTGTCTACCAATCTATATAGCCAAGGGGAAATTCTGCCCCACAGACCTTAATGGGATACTAACAACTAATAATAAACTACTTCTTATGGGCAGAAAATCGTAATGGCCAATATGAAACAGTTTGTTCTGGTTGGTTCCCCAGAATTCATTTTTAATTGTTAATGTTATGGTCATAAAAGCAGACATCATCCATTTTGCCTCTCTCCAAATACCTTTCACTGAAGTCTTCCTACGGGTCTTTTTTGGGAGGTGTTTGTGGTCTGGGAAGCCTGCTACAAAACGTCATGCTTGCCTCCAATGGACATGATACCCACTGCCGGTCAAAAGTTAATTCTGGGGTATCTGTTCAAACAGAATTTATTGATGGTGACCATTAGGCCAGACTGCTCTGATTAAGGTAATTGGGGATTTGTTATTGGATGTCAGCATTCCTTTAACATCTCAAGCAGAGGGTTTTGTACTAAGGTTTGATAAAGAGAAGATATCTTCACCCAATGTCTTATTCTGCGAAGCCTATGCATGTAGCAGTTGTCGTCTAGCAAGAGCGGGAAAGTCAGTTTTCATCCTCTGCATTTGTCTATAAATTCTACCTACAGGTGATCTTCTTAGGGTCTGGAACACCTGCTAACTTGTATGTTGCTGTCTTATTGATGATTAGTTTTGTGGTTAATGCAAAGTGGCAGGAGATTGCTTTCATTTTGTGCTGGGACTTGTAGTTCTAAATACCAGTATTGAGCACTGCCTAGTAAAACAGACCTACAAATCCCAGCATCCATTACTTCACTCCATTCCCATCTCTGGATGTGTCTAGTACAGACAGAGGTCTAAATACTCTATTTCAGTCCTCAAGATATGGTCCAATTATTGGGGCTTCAACTGTTGAGGACTACAATGTGAGCTGTAGGGTCTAACAGTTGACTACCCCTGATCCAGATTGTATGCTATTGCAAGAAGGGCTTTCACTATTCTATTATATAATGGAATTTTGTGCTGGATTCCATTTGATACTAAACATCCAAGTAGAAGACCAAAGACAAGATGGGTAAATGAAATTACCACATTTGTTGGTACACAGTGGCAACAAAAGGCACAGGACCGAAGTTGTAGGAGGCTTGCTGAGGAAGCCTTCATCCTGCAGTACATCGATAATGACTGATGATGATGACAATTTATATAAATAAAAAATATTACTCTTTATGTACATCTGATCTCTCCCCATCTTATTCAGCTTTGGCGGACTATGTTGCCACTTAGTAAATAAAGGATAAGTGGCTTGTGATTGGGACACGTTTCAGCTATGGAACAATAGGTTTTAAGGCCATTGTTCCATAAGCAAATTGTTGACCAAGCACAAATAGACTACTTGTTCTCCCAAAGGTCTATGACTGCTGGGTTATGCCTTCCAATACACACATCTCCAGGCATAGTCCAAGCAGTATAGATCTACATACACAGATTATGGTTAGAAGTACAGAACATTAATTCCTTGGGTGCTAGAGACTAATATCCCAGATGGAATAATTTAGATGATAAAGCATTAAATATGTTTCCACTATCATGTGCAGGAGCGATAATTGGTGATGTCAGCCATCACATTGCAGTTTGCTATATGTAAGGTTCCAGGCTCTCTGTGTTCTGATCACCCTGGTATGAGATTGTGTTCTTATGAAGCCCATAAGGTTATGTCTTGTCCTGGTAATGTTTGCACTCTATGTGCTTTCCCTGTAACCACAATGCAAGTGGAACTAGTACCTTAATGGGTAATTACCATTTTAACTTCAGTTCGAAAGCTGGAGCCTCTAGCGTTGAACTGGTTAATTGAAAAGAAACGTTATAACAGCTTTGTCCATTTTGAAAGCGCTTTCAAAATAACCTATATTTGTTACCCATTCTTTATTTTATTTAAAACAGTAGGTTGATATATTTTTAGCTTTTACATTTTTAAGTTTAAGCAAATTAGACCATACTGGACAGAATGTTAACCAGATGCTAATATTCCTCATTATTCTCATCCCACCTACCTCTCCCTGCCAGCCATATATTAACATTCCATCCTACTCTTCATCCCACCTACCTCTCCCTGCCGTCCAGATACGAACATTCCACACTACTCTTCACCCCACCTACCTCTCCCTGCCGTCCAGATACTAACATTCCACACTGCTCTTCACCCCACCTACCTCTCCCTGCCGTCCAGATACTAACATTCCACACTGCTCTTCACCCCACCTACCTCTCCCTGCCGTCCAGATACTAACATTCCACACTGCTCTTCACCCCACCTACCTGTCCCTGCCGTCCAGATACTAACATTCCACACTGCTCTTCACCCCACCTACCTGTCCCTGCCGTCCAGATACTAACATTCCACACTGCTCTTCACCCCACCTACCTCTCCCTGCCGTCCAGATACTAACATTCCACACTGCTCTTCACCCCACCTACCTCTCCCTGCCGTCCAGATACTAACATTCCACACTGCTCTTCACCCCACCTACCTCTCCCTGCCGTCCAGATACTAACATTCCACACTGCTCTTCACCCCACCTACCTCTCCCTGCCGTCCAGATACTAACATTCCACACTGCTCTTCATCCCACCTACCTCTCCCTGCCGTCCAGATACTAACATTCCACACTGCTCTTCATCCCACCTACCTCTCCCTGCCGTCCAGATACTAACATTCCACACTGCTCTTCATCCCACCTACCTCTCCCTGCCGTCCAGATACTAACATTCCACACTACTCTTCACCCCACCTACCTCTCCCTGCCGCCCAGTTACTAACATTCCACACTACTCTTCACCCCACCTACCTCTCCCTGCCGCCCAGATACTAACATTCCACACTACTCTTCATTCCATCAGCTGCTCGCTGTTGGTCAGTTCTAGATCTGTTGTATAAACTTACAAAGCTAAATATCTAGAACTATTATTTTAAAGAAAATTGGCCAATGTAACAAGTGATTTTGAAAGTTTTCAAAAAACCCTAAGTTGCGAGCTTCCTGGTCATAGACTATTAAAGCAGGATAGTGATACAGAGTGATACTATCCATGCAGCACTGAGTGCCCTTTATGCTGTATTTAATGGACTGGAGGTAGGCTTTTCTACCTTGTATCACTAAATTTTTCACATTACACTGTATTGCTATATGTGCTTTCACATCTCTGACGGAAAACTCCCTAGAAACATATCCAGAGAGAGCTCACTGCCAGGAGCTTGTCGGGGGAAAAAATCCTTAATCGTTTAGACAATTTTATGTTTGTGCATACTATGCACTTGAATATGTAAATTGAAAAATACCTCTCCCTTTAATGTTCTGTACTTGCAGCCATCACCGTTGTGTAGATCTATATTACTTTACTTTATACCTGTGCTCCTGGCTCAGTAGAGCTGCATAAACAATGGAAAATACAGATGCAATCACAGGTAATTGTATTGGTCACATAATAATGCTCTTTGTAATGCCTAATGTCAAAACACGGTGATAATAATGTTGTGTGCACGTATTGCCAGTCTCAGACCTACATTTTATCACTGAATGGATACAAAGCTATGCCATATCTCGTGGCCCCAGATAACTGGTCCTAAAGATGTTACCCTTTGAATGCCAGATGGATATCCAACACATTGCAATGCTTTGAACACCCTCTGGCACACAAAGGGTTAAAGGGGCACTGAGCCTAGGTCTCTGTAGTCCCTTATGTGCGGTTGGTCTGCCCTAGAATTGTGGCACTCTATTGCCTTGGTGCTTGTGGCTGTAAGTCGGGGTGGCCAGGAATATAATTAACTTGGGCACCAGACATCCTACTTAGAAGGTGAATAGGAGTTGAAGAGGTTCCTGTTTACTAGTGTATTTAAAATACCCCCCAAATTAGGGACCAGAAGTTAGAATTTTAGGAGCGCTGGTTCCCAGGCCCCTGTCCCTGTGAATAGAGTTGCTCTTAATTTTTGCTGTCATTTTCTACAGATTCGCTAATCTGTAGCAATAAAAAAAAAAAAAAAAAGTGTGACTTTTGGTTCACCAGCATTTGGCGTTGCTACCCACATTCCTTTCTCTGGACTTTAACTTCCTGTTCCTACAGCTTGGCAGCTCTCCTACTATGAGATAGGGAACATATTGGAGCCTACAACTCCCATCATCTCCAAAGTAATGTAATCTCCAATGGCTGGAGAGCCAAAGATTGCACCCCCGGGTATAATGGGTGATGCAGAATGGACATACTTGGCCTAATGAACAAGAGAAGACGTGCAAATCTGGAGCAAACCAGCTGCACTGTGGGGGGACAAATAAAATCACATATATGCCTCCCTTGTTGTTGTCTCCTAATCACTCATCCCGTTTCCTTTTTCCTTATCTATATTTCTAGCTTTAAGTCTAAGCGGACAGCTTTGCAAATGTCCCGTCGTGTATTGTATTTTATGTTTACTTGTATTGCTCTTTTCTCATTAATAAAAATCCCATTTTAATTAAATGAGATGTTTAACCCACCAAATGCTAGAGAGATCTCCAACGCATTTTGAGGCAATCTGTTGGAGACCTTTCTATCATTAAAGGGGGGGGGGTTAAAACCCCTGTTTAAGTCCATGAGAATTTGGGAAATTTTTAATTGTTCCCTGTGATGCAGATGGTTTGCTCCAGAATTCCTCCACTTTTTCATTTGTACATAAGGTTCAATTCCTATTAAAGTAAATTGGTGTTTTAACCCCTTGAATACCAGCTCTGTACTACAGTCAGTCACTCTTCCTCTGCTCCTCTCCCTTGATCCAGCCTCCTCCGATGATGGCCAATGAGAGACCTCTAGCTTTCAAGGAGAGTGGCCAATGAGAGAGCTCCAGCTTACAAGGATAAATCCTCTGTCATTGGAGGAGGCTGGATCGAGGGTGGGGAGCAGAGGAAGACTGACAGCCTGTGGTACAGAGCTGTAACTGGAGTCTGTCCAGAAGGAAGGCACAGGATCAATGTTAAATGTTTAATTTCAGCCAAACAAACTTGTATAGGGGTGATAGATCCCCTTTAAGTATCAATGTAAACTTGAGCAATTCTAGTGCAAACCCAACTGTACCATAAGGAACAATTCCCATTGATTGCAAAAGCAATGTGTTACAGACCTCCTGGCATTTTATGGGGTGTAAAACCCAATGTACATCAATGGGAATTCTAGGAATAATTATTTCTCCCCTATGGTGCTGTTTGTTTATATACTAATTGCTCCAGTTTGCTCTGAGACATAAGGCCCATGTATACACACATCTGTGGGAAAGTGTGGACCATAATCCCCAAATACATTGCAGGCAAGTAACTGATCAGATCTGTGTCTCTTTCATAGGCACTAAGCCTTGGATCAGAATGGACAAGCGGATCCTGGAAGGCTTTGCAGCTGAATTCTTTATTCGTCTCATGCTATTTGGAATATTCATGTAAGTGGAGACATGTTTGCTCCATAATTAAAAGAACACTGTCAACTAAACAGCAAGAGCTTTCCAGATCACCTATATGTTGTACTTGCCATTTTAATCTATATAATCAATTATGATAATTAGGGCTTGCAGTGCAGGCAATTCCTGTCTTATCCCTGTAATAACAACTCCAATAATGAGCACAATACATTGTTAACCTCCCTTGGCACTGAAAGAATTCAGTGAGTCGGAAGTAATGGTTTTCTAGAAAAAAAAATGACCATTAGTCGATGCTGAAAGCCTTTTTTCAAAGTTATATATAATATATTAGATAATCCAAAAGAAATATACTCACAGGTCTTTTGCAAGTGTCAGAAATGTGCTGATTTATTCCATCAATGTTTCAGCCCCAACATGGGCCTCTGTCAAGATGCATCTTGATAATGCATTGCTTCATGATGTATTGGAGACCTCTCTAGCATCCATTGGGGGTATTTGGGCAATATTTTGCATGTCATGGTTCCACAGTCTGTCCCCTCTCATCCATAGGGTTACAGAAATGATGCACCCTTTTCATCGAGTGATTCAACCAGAGGAGATGTGGCTTTATAGAAACCCATATGTGGCTTCTGATCATGTTCCGACTAACAGTATGTTTGTAAGTTTCCTTAAAGCTGACATTGCCCCAGTGCTGCTGTGTTCCTTTCCTGAGGAAAGAACATATTCTACAGTCCGCTACTCCAAAGGTATTGAGTGAGATGGAGAGAGTACTAGGAGAACATGTATCGGATACCTTAATGGGGCATAATGAGGATGAAATATGTGGGTTAGTGTTTGTTATATAACTCTTATAGAGCTATTAGTTAGTGGATTAAATTAGCCTTAATTCACACGCCAGTGTGAATCTTACTAGTACTCTGTCCTTGGTGCTGCTAGTCACAAGTTGTTTCAGATCCAGTGTGATAATGTTGCAAGCAAAAGAAGGGGGTCAAACAAAGGAGAGAAGAGAGTGTAGTATATAGGAATGATATAAAATGTATTATCACACTTAGATGAAAAAGTAAACTGGAAGAAATTTGCTTGAAACATCTCTCGCATTCAAGCAGTTAAAAGCTCCATTTAAAGGGATAGTAGTGTTTCACAATAAAAGTAGCCCCAATTAATCTTCATAGTATTTGGGCCATGGAGAGTGTTAATTCAAGAGTAATTGAATGATTAATTATCCCCCTCCTGCCCCTTTTACTGATGTAACACTGCTCATCTCAGAGCAGCAAGACTGTCCGGATGGATCTCGGAGAGGGACAATCTTCAGTGAGCCTAAGGAGAAACCTGAAAAACCTGTCAAGGAGGGCAGGATCTTCCTTATGCTCACAGTAAGAAGATTGTCCCTTGCTGTGAGCTGTCTGGTCTGTGGAGGTAGCTTACACTAGGTAAAAGGGGCAGGTGGAGAAACTTTATCATTCAATTACTCTTGAACTACAACTCTGACAGTATTGAAACAACACTGTCCATGGCCCAAATACAATGAACATTAATTGGAGCTGCTTTTTATTGAAACATTACTATCACTTTAAATAAGTTCATTTTTATTTGGTTCCTACAATGTGGTGCAGCTAGTTTACCCCATAGTTGCACCACTTTGCATTTATACATACTGCTCAAGTAATTACATAACCAAATTCACAATGAAGTGGTGGGGCAGAAAAAAAATATAACTTCAAGAAATCCAGTGAGCTTCCACAAAATGCTCAACTTCTTTATCCCTTTCAGTACCAGAGAGGTAGCCAAAGCATGTCTCTGACATTCAAAGGGTTAAATGCTCTGACGCACTTACATGGATTAAAGCACAAAATCACTTTATTTCCGTGATTCTCTGGTCATACCAAGAGTCCTTGTTTTTAGGATATCCCAGGTTGATCACAGGTGGGTAATCAGGGGCTTGGTTATTTTGATTGATTTTTATCTGTGATTAATTAAGATGTCATTAAAATTGGACCTGTTGGTGTGCCCTGAGGACTCAAACTGAAAATCACTGAATTCTTATAATAAAAGTGTAGGTATTGTGGGATTTCTCTCCTACTGGAGCCAACATGCCCAGTAAGAGAGCCAACACATCAAAAAATTGTGAGAGGGGCTACAAATGGCTGGTGTCTAAACATTTTTAGACTTTACGACTATTTTACTAGTATATCCAGGACAGCTTTATTGCTCAGTGCTTCTCAACACTACTCTTCAAGACACTGGGCACCCTTTTCTTTCCTTTTGTTCTTCAAAAATAGATAGTGAAACTCTAATTGCAAGGGAGAGCAAGACTAGTCCAAAAAAAAAAGTTGTTGTGGTTTTTTTTTTTTGTTTTTTTTTTTTTCCAAATACATAAAATAGCAAAAAAAAACAAAACAAAAACAACTTGGGGAGTACATTGAACTTTTCAAAATGAGATGTGTGAGTTGATTAGGGATGAGAAGAAAAAGGCTGATGTTTGGAACATTTTCTTTGCATTGGTACATACCAGGGAACAAGAACTGGTAGAAGAGCCTCGACAAGTTACAGATAAACCGTACCATTATCAGGTGTTTGGCTGTTAACTCCTCCTTGTGTTTCCTATCTCCAGCTGATCTCCTTCTTGTCCCCACTCTCGGTGATGGCTCTGGCACGCTTTTTCTGGAAAGCAGATTACACAGATTCACGAGAAGCCGGCCTTGGTAATAATACTAAACAAAGGGCAAGCAACTGGCTGCAGAACGTTATTTCATGCTTAGTAGCTGGGCTGGGTAACCTCTGGCTCTTCAGCTGCTGGTGACTACAGCTCGCATCATTCCCATCCAGCAATGGCTGGTTGGGGGATAGTGGTAGTTTTAGCCTCCAACTAATGGAGAGCCAGAGGTTACCACTGTTTTATGGTGTAATAAGTCTAGTATAGGCCTCTTCACTTTCTTGTTCAGGTTAATAACATGAAATAAAATTCCTGTAAAATCTCAGGTATAATATGCATAATGTTGCCCCTTTTCACCTTATGTGAAGTGGGGGGAGGGGTGTATTATACACAAAAACTGTCTGCTCCCCCCTCCATCAACCTCAATATGCTGCCACCTTCCCCTTCTCCATCAACCGCAATATGCTACTACCTTCCCGTCCCTCTACTCACCCCCACCAGTGGCCGCCGGTGCAGCAGGCAGCATGCTTGCATTTGCTGCCCGCTTCCTGCACTGGCCTGTGAGGACCTGTGTTAATGCCAGATATGGCAGTGCCCTTTGATGACCTGAAGGTTCTTGCAGAGCACTACTGTACTTTCTATGCTCAAAGGTCTACGCATAGGATCTACAGTAGTCCCCTGTGAGGACCTTTAGGTCCTCAAAGGGCACTTCCATATCTGGAATTAACACCGGTCCTCACAGGGCAATGTGAGAAGCGGGTGGCAAATGCAAAAGCAAAAAAAAAAAAAAAAAAAAAAAAAAAAAAATATATATAAAAAAAAAAAAAATATATATATATATATATATATATATATATATATATATATACAAATTAGCGCTCCACTATCGATCCACAAAATACAAACAAATCAAATCCTATAAAGTCCAATATATGGGAAATCTTTAGGTTGCAGCCGTTGTGTATGGTGTCCTCAGTAGCACCTCTCACCCTTGGCAAAAACTAAAAAACACATACACAGACGCGCACCATCTGAGAGTAATCCATATTAAAAAATGGTATATATAAAAAACTTATATATTCTTGCGAGTGAAGCCAGTAAGGAATTAATAGTGGAGTCTTCAAACAGTTGCAGGGAAGTACAGGCGTGTGATATTTCCCACGCTCTCCTCAATGCAAAGATTATGCTCGTTATGATCACTGGGAGTCCTAAGTGTAGATATAAACATGCATCTGAGAGAGTATCTGCGTATTCATATACCCCACGTTAGTGGCCCCCTCCGATGTACAGACTCACCAGATAGTTCATATGTAGCATACATCCAAAGCACGACCTGGCTTGTAAATCAAAAAGTCGTCCAAGTGACTTGATAAAAAGTTGAATACTTTATTAAAATATGTATTAATATCCCTACGCGTTTCGTAAGAGTTCACCTTACTTCGTCAGGGGATGCAATAGTTATCATGTATCCATATATTTATAGTGTTTTGAACAATAAACCACATACCTGATCTCTAGTCAGAGCTTGCGTCCCGCCACGACTAACCGCCACACTGAGGCTTGGAATGTTGAACTGACCGGAGCGCAGAATCGCGCATCGCTCCACATCGTTGCCTCGATCTAGCGTTGTCATGGTAACCGGAACGCTCTGAGAGAGAGAGGCATGAAAACTTATGGCATTGGTAACATGTATCATATGTATACAATATTCACTAGAGACATTTAAAAGGAGCATAAGGTATATATACAATGTGTATATGAACATAAAGTTAATAATTAACAAACAATTAATTGCATCATAAATAAAACTAAACAATGATGAAAAAGAAGTAAAAATAGTAATCATATTAAAGCATGGATATAACCAATGTAATTGCAATAAAACACACTTTATGGCATCTGTACTATGAACTGGAACTAATAGGGTTAACAAGCAAGCCAGCGGTACAGATATAGCTATATAATATAGCCAGGCCTCCATGAGGCATCTCACCAGTTACTGGTGCATTGTCCAGTCTGAACTCGATATGCAGCCTCAACTTACAGCCAGAAGGCATCCAGGACTAATATCAATTACACTTCACAAGACTGAGAATTTAGAAGGGACTACTGAGACACCAAAGGGACATGGAGGATCCTAGGTGTATCGGACAAACTTAAAGAGAACACTGTATGATGGCTAAGGGGGAAGGGACCCTTACAATGCTTAAAGCACAAGAAGGCTAATATGAGTGCAGTATATTTCGATTTAGATCCATTTAATAAATGCCTAGGTTTTGATTAGATTCTGTGTCTCTTCTTGTGCTCTCATTAACATTTGTTCCAGAGGTTCTATGGGGCTATAGAGAAGGGTTAGTGGGAAGAGTTATAGGATGGGGTTAATTGAGGGCAGAGGGAGGAGTTATAGAATGCGGGTTAGATGGAGCAGTGGGAGAAGTTATAGGGTGGGCTTAGATGAGGGCAGTGGGAGGAGTTATAGTGTGGGGTTAGATCAGGCAGTGGTATAACATTACAGAAATACTTTCTGAACAGGGCAGTTTACATGTGTTAAAAAGCAAGATTAAAAGGACAGTAATGTCCAAGAAAAAAATCTTTACTGTTTTGTAGTGGTTAAAAAATGAATCTATATGCAACAAATCCTATCTCTTTCCCCCCTTCATCCCCTTTGCCTGACATCAGCGCTGTGCTGACTTCAGGGGAATCCTGTCCAGGGACAAACTGGCAGCTCTGCAGCAGAGCCGCAATCACATTATTTAAAACAAATTACTTCATTGGAAAGGTCTACAAAGTGTGCCTGGTTTGCAGGCACACTTTGTAGACCATTGCAATGAAGTAATTTGTTTTAAATAAAGCAGGTGCGGCTCTGCTGAAGAGCCTCCTTGTGTCGACCGACACGGATCTCCTGCTGTCAGCTTTGCAGCTGATAGCAGGAGAGGGGAAACTTTAGCGGAGGAGATCTCTCAAACTGCTATGAATTTGTTGCATATAATTGCATTTTTTAAGCACTACAAAACTATAAAGATTTTGTCCTGGGACATTTCTGTCCCTTTAAGATTCTAATTTAGGGGTGTAATATGAATAATTTTTACATGTGCTGGCTGTGCGTACATGGTATCTAAAGTTGTATCAACCTGGTTAATTTACTTTTTTGCTAGTGTTTCTTAATTGACTATAACAAGATTGGCCCTACAGCCCCAGCTGAGGATGATGGGTATTGTTGCCCACCATATGAAGTAGTTTAGCTTGCAGGTTAGGGGTAATTTTGACTGTTTGACCTTCTGGTTTCCTACAGACAGGGTACAATATGACTTTTTTTCTTCTGTTCACAGCTGCCAGCCTTTCTCTTGCCCTCAACGGTATCTTCACCAACACCGTGAAGCTCATTGTTGGGAGGTAGGTGGAGCCAAACATTTTGTTTTCATTACGTATCAAGGGGTCACTGTAAAACATGTACAACTTATAGAAATACACTCAGGATTTTACAGCAATACTGGATAACACAATAACAGCAATTTATTGCATCTTTTGTACTGGAAATAACCTGAAGAGTAAAAAGAGAGAGGGGAGGGAGGAAGTTAGAAAAGAAAAAGAGAAGAGAAGGTAGAAAGCGGGGGGGGGGGGGGGGGGACAGGAGTGGCGGACATGTAAATGCCACTTAATAAGCTTTGTAGCTAACCTGCATAAAGGGCTGAGAGTGTGTGATCATCTGAGGATTCACAACAAAAAATATCCAAGGGTCCCAAATGTCTATGTTTTGGAGACTGTCCCTTTAAGAAGGACTGAAATTTTCTAGTTTGTAGCTGTTCTACACTCACGAGATCAACTTCTAAACTCTGTTCTCAAGGCAAGCCGGGCTGCAGACCTGATCCCCCATGAGGCCACTGAACTTCTTAGCCTGTCTGCTAACAAGGGGCATCTGATAGAAGCAATCTGAGAATCTAATTGGCTGATGTGACCTCAATTATCCCAAATCTGCTCCTTTTATTAAAGCATTTATAGTAAAATGTTAAATTATAGCTTAAAACTTTTAATAATGCCTTTTGATCCTGTTAAAGGGACAATGACTATTAGTTAAAAAAATGTAATTATAATAACTTGGGGAGCCTATCTTTGATAGCCCTGTGTAGACTCACAAATCCTAAACATACTGTTAATTTTGGTTATTTTCACCACTGTCTGAATTACTCATAAGACTCTAAACACGGCTGGTTCTCTCCAATTTTTTTTTTTCTTCCCCTGTAAACCGCTCAATAATTATCAAAAGCCAGGAAATCTGAAGGAGCAGCATGAGCTTAGAGGGCTTGGTGGGATCTGAGCAACTGACATCAGAAGAAATTGGTAGCTAAGTCTCTCCTGGCTGCCATAGCAACACAGGATGCTTTTTATCATATCATGAAATAACAGATGAGAGAACAAAAATAAAAGCACAGATCTGATAGATTTCACTTTAACATGGTATCATATTTTTTTCCTAGTAGGCACTGCCCTTTTTAAGTTGGAAGTTGCCTACCACTGGTGTAACTCCTCCTCCTATTCTTGCTGGGCTCCTTGCTCTCAATAATTGCTGCGTCAAAATGGTTTCCTTGTTTTACCACTAAATATGCATAAGTCACTTCACACGTTTTTTCACCCTGTAATCTCTATTCCCAACTTGCTTTTCCAGGCCTCGTCCAGACTTCATGTTCCGCTGTTTCCCAGATGGACGGGAATCTCCTGGGCTACAGTGCACAGGGGACCCAGAACTAATCATCGAAGGGAGGAAGAGTTTTCCTAGTGGCCATGCCTCATGTGAGCAAACTGAAGTGTGAAGTCATATCACAACATCCCTGATACATCTCTCCCACAACCTCTTCCCAACAACACTTTGAGTCTTCCATTGGTGGCTGTGCCCTTGCAAGCCTCTTTCCCTTTCCTCCTCTTTTTTTAGTCTTGTAACCCTTTCATTACAATTCAACATGGAAAACTGCTTAGTGTAAGGGTTTTTAGCTTGTGGTGGGTGTTCCACTAGGATATGAATAGACAATCGATGCACCTTAGTCTCATGGGGACTGTAGCTCCCATCACCCCCAGCTAGCCATTGGTTGGCTGGGAACTATACACCTACCTTAAGGTAAATGATCTGCAATGTTTTATAATGAAAAATACTACAAATTCTAGGGCATTTCTTGCTGAGTAAAATAAGAGTACTTCCACTGCTGGGATCTTCTTTATTTAAAAGCTCAAACAATTCATGATGATGGTGCCTTTTACTATGATCTATGGAAAGTCCTAGTAAGTTATTCACCTCTCCCATAGAACACAATAACATAACTGTCTGGTTACCAAGTGGCACTGATTTAAACTGTAATACCTTTGGACTAAAGCATTTCCCAGCTGTGGCAGTGCCCTGCGTTTCTCTGCAAGGAGAAGCCCTACAATATGGGTCTTTTGCATAATAAATGATTACCATACATTTAACCTTTTGAATGCATTCCGTACCCCTCTGGCACTCAAAAGTTAAGCCTATTTTCTTTTCCCGCATCGTGTGCTGATAGTTATGGTTTCTGTAAAGGAACACATTTGGTTCTCAAAACCCCAGTGATTTAAATGAGACTTTTAACCTGTTCAGTGCTGGAGAGGTCTCCAGTGCTTTGCTTCTCAATGTGTTGGCAGCCTCTGGTATTAAGGGGTTAAAAACCATACTGAAAATTAGGGTTGCACTGATACTGGTATCGGTATCGGTACTGATACTTGTACTCGCGCAAATGCAGCCGATTCTAGCACAGATACCCTGTGTCAGGGTCGGTGCTGCAGAGAGGTAGCCCGGGGAGCTGCTCACAGTGCTCTCCGGTCTCCTCTCTCGCTCCTGTAGCGTCGGATCGTTGCCGCGGGGTTACCATGGCAACGCTCCGGCGCTGACCTGTGCCGGGGCTCGCGAGAGAACAGTGAGCACCCGGCAGAGGAGAGTAAGGGAGGCAAGATGGGGCAGAGAGTGGGGTCAAGAGGGAGAAAAAGAGGCAAAAGGAGGGGGGCCAAGAAGAGGCAAAAGGAGGGGGGCCAAGAAGAGGCAAAAGGAGGGGGGATCAGGAGGGAGAGAGAGGTAAAAGCTGGGATCAAGAGTCAAGTTGAAGGAGGGGGAGAAAGGGGGATCAAAAGGGAGAGAAAAAGCCAAGGCAAAAGAAGGGGGCTCAAGAGGGGGAGAATGAAGCAAAAGGTGGGAATCAAGAGGGGGAGAAAGAGTCAAGAGGTGGTGTGTGTGTGTGTGTGTGTGTGTATATTTCAAGTACTCACCAATACCAATTACCAATACTTTTATTTGCAGTCATTTGCCAGTTTTCCAAGTACCTAAAGCATATAGGTACTTAGAAAACTGGCAAATTGCCGCAAAAAAAAAAGGTATCTGTGAGTACTTGAAAAAAGTATCGGTACTCGTACTCTGTCTTAAAAAATCGGTATCGGTGCATCTCTACTGAAAATCCTTTGGGGATTTTCATCATCTCCCCCTGCTCCAGAGTGCAGGTGGTTTGTGCCATTATTGCACATATATTGACTATATAGAAATGTGTGTTTTGGGCCTGGGGAGGAGCAATGAGGTGTGCACTTTTATGGGACATGAAAAGGTTGGACCCCTGGGTCATGGGAAAGTAGGGAAATTGTGGGCTTCCACCTGTTGGTCTTAAAACTCCCATCATCCCCAGCTGGCCAGTGGGCTTTGTAGTTCAGTCATTAGAGAGACCTAGGCTGCATGGTCTGCCGTAGTCTATGCTCACTTCATTCTTGTCCTCTGTGCCCAGTCTAAGGTCCTGGGGATGATTGGAGTCGTAGTCCACAATAGCTAGTGGGCCTCAGGTTGCCCCCTCTATTCCATGCGTTTCTCCCTCTTTTTTTTTTTTTTTTTTTTCCCTCTTCATGTTGCTCCCTTTTCCCTAATTTCTCTCCCTCTCTCTTCCCCAGTTGCCTTTGCAGGTCTGGGATTCACTGCTCTGTACATTGCTGGAAAGCTTCGCTGTTTCTCCCCATTTGGCCGTGGACATTCCTGGAGACTGTGCTCCTCACTGGTCCCTCTGCTCTGTGCCATAGCTATTGCTCTGTCCCGCACCTGTGACTACAAGCACCACTGGCAAGGTGAGTTGACAAGTCCTCTTCTACATGGGCACTCCCTGGCCTGGATCACCTTAATGTTCTGTGCGCCTAGTTCACATGGGTCATTTTATTACAAGCTGTAAATAAACTACTGTAGAGAAAACAATTCATGAGAACTAGGCCCAAGGATCTTATGTTGAAAAGAGTGTTAAAGGGAAACTATTCCCTTAAATATAATATGAGGTTGTGTACACTCAAAATGAGAGATTCTCAACCTGTGCCCTCGGTGCCAACTTACATGCCAGGACTTGGAAATTTCCCTGCTAGAGCACAGGTGTGTTGATCAGAGGCTCATTCACATTGATTAACTCTTTGAGTGCCAGAGAGGTACGCAACACATTGCAAAGCAATGCATTGTGTACCTCTGGCACTTAAAGTATTAAAGGGGAACTCTCACCTCCTTATTCGATTCTGGCTTCAGGCTTTAAAATGTAACCGCATGATGTCACTTCAGGGCAGACTGCCGCACCGGTCTGTACTGCAGCTTGTCAGTCTTCACTTCTTCCCCTCCCCAGTTCCCCATTGCCACCTCCTCCTCTGACAGAGGAATCCTCCATGTGGGCTGGAGCCCTCTCATTGGCAAAAGAGAGTGCCAGCTTACATGCTGGATTCCTCAGTCAGAGTAGGTGGTGTAACTGAGAACAACTGGGGAAGGGAAGAGGTGAGGTTTGACAGGCAGCGGTAGAGAGCTCTACCACAGTCTGCCCTGAAGTGATGTCACGTGGTTACATTTTAAAGCCTAGTTTCTCTGTGGAAATTGATTTAAAAGAAAAAAGACTTAACATTATTAACAGTTAGCCAGAATTGAATAAGGTTGACTTTAAAAGAGGTGAGAGTTCCACTTTAACTCACCTGTGCTATAACAAGGAAATCAATAAATCCTGACCTTTCAAGAGGTTATTAGAGACTGATGGCACGGGTTGAGAACCACTGCTCTAAATAATAACTGAATATTTAGTTCAACTAATAGTGTATGTTTTATTCATCATCTCTAAAGCCCCACCACAAGAGGTGTACTGAACTCCATCTTGTCACTAAAACAGACAGTGGTCCAAGTTCTGATTCACAAAGAAACCACTGAATATTTTAACAGACAAGATTGCATCCTCTTCCTGTGACGCTTTTGAGATATTTTATATATTTTAGTCTAACATTTGAATAATGTATAATACATCATATAATTGTGTCTGTATGATATTAGTTATAGCTAAAGGAATAGTTCCAGTTTAACATCCCCAGTCACATCAGTGGAACTTGTAAGAAATGGTCATTCCTGGGAGATTTAAAAAAAAACAAAAAAAAAAAAAACTGACGAATGTTTAGCCCTGTTTAGCTCCAACTTGCTCAATTAGATGAAGTTGAATGTTTAAAGGGATAGTAATACTTAATATGTAAACAAATATATAATGTAGGGTTGATCCCCCTGAGTAAAATAATGGAACTCCTACTGCTGAGAGGTGTTTTATTAAGTTGCTAGTGTAAAAGCCTGTGTACACAGGCCAAGGTCCGGGTGATGTTAACCCTTTGAGTGCCAGAGGGGTTCGCAACACATTGCTTTGCAATGCGTTGCATACCCCTCTGGCACTTTAAGGGTTAAGAGGCCAGTCCTGTTCTGCGTCCTGCCGCCGACACAGTCCTGCACTGTAGAGAGTGGCCGAAAGCACAGAATGCTCCCGGCACAGAACTCCCAGCATTCTGTGTGTTCGGGCAGTCTCTACTGCGTGTGACGGCTTCTGACAAACATCCTAGCGAATTATTATATAGGATTACAGCTCAAACTTGATTTTTTTTTTTTAGGTGCAGTATCTCAGTGTCCTGAATTTGTACAGTGGCACTGTTGCTACACCATCCTATGGACAGGTATCCATAAATCTCCATAGGATGGTGTAGCAACAGTGCCACTGTACAGTTTCTGGCCACTGAGATACTGCACCTAAAAAAAAAAAAAAATCAAGTTTGAGTTGTAATAACTTATTAATAAAACACCTCTCCACAGTGGCAGCATCCTTGTTTTACTCAGGGGGATACACCCTACAATATATATTTGTTTACTTTTTAAGTATTACTATCCCATTAAGTCACTTCTCACACCACAGTAAAAGCCTCCACTTTCCCCTACTGCCTGTCTCTCCCAGTGATTATGACAATCATTGCTGATAAAACTAACACTGGCTGGACTGGAGAGGTGAGCAAGTTCTACCTCTGTCTTCACTGCTTCTCCCGCTCCTCTACGACACCATGCAAGCAGGAACATCCTCACGCTGTAATCGCTCTTCCTCCTGTCCTCTGCTACTTTCCAGCAATGCCAATCAACACTGGCTGGCTTACATCACTCTGGTCACATCTGCTTGTGGATATTACCGGGATGCAATGCATCAGCCTCACACTAGTGCAGGGCCAGGGGCATCGTTATGTAAGCCTCACAATCATTTTAGCTGTGCAGGAGCAGCAAATGCATTGGAGACCTCTCTAGCATAGAAAGGGTTAACAGCTCAATTTACTTTAACAGGGATTTGTATGTGTCCCCCTATGGTACAGTTGGTTTACTCCCGAATAATTCCAGTTTGTTTTAGAAATGGAGTCCTTAGCACCTGGCCCCCCTCACCTGGCTGTTACTCTGCTTTATGTGCAGTTACTGCATGAAGAAGGGCTAAAAGGGCTTCATGCCATTCATGGCCACAAAATCTCAGCAGTACCTTAACGTGGGGAGACTCAGCCAGCAGTGCATAATACAGCATTCAGGGCCTAAAGACTTTCTTCCCTTGGCAACTCCAGAACAAAGAGAATCAAAATTTCTGCTACTATGAAGCCACACCTGGTATAACCTCACTTCTCGTGCTTTCGAAATCTAGGATGGGGGTGAGCAAAATGGGTATCCTATTGGAATAGACGCATACAAAATGTGAGAGGCTTCTGGGGAAGAACAAACACAATGGCCTGTTCTTCTGCTAGTCACCGCTCAGAAGCATGTTTTAGCTTTCTAGTGCCATTACAGTGGAGACATTTTAGACTAATCCTGCCCAAAAGGGCAGTCCAGTTCCTAAATGACAGGCAAGTCCCCTCTGTACGGGAACACCAGTTAACCCATGACTAAGATTTTGGCCTTGTTGCGCCTTGTCCGTGAGGTGCAGCTGAATTCCCTAGGCACTGAGAGCAAGGGGTCCACGTCTGGATTAACTTCACTCTTAGGGACATAAAAATGTCGCCCACTTCAAAAATGCACCTCATGCGGCCTGTTTACGACTTCACTGCCAGAGAACTGATGAGCTGGAACACAGCACACTACAGGTGCTTGCTAAAATACCATGTAGACATGGTACATGTATTTTCTATGAAAGGGATATTTAACCCATTGGATACTGGAGAGCAACATATTGGAAACCACTCCAGGATCCAGGGGTTAAACCATCAGGCTAGATCAGTAATGAAGACGTTCCAGTGGTCTTGGGATGTATTTGAGGAGTACTGCTTCTGGATGTACATGTGCAGTGATATTCCCAGATCAGAGAAGCATCTCTCCAGCTTTTGTGTAAAGTCTCATAGCTTTTACAGGTTTCCATGGTATACCAGCCCAGTGTATGTTGTGTCATTTAGGGTACAATAGAACAGCGCCTCTCCTGGTTTGCCTCTTGCTAGAATAAGCCAGTATCTCCGATATCTGTCCAGAGTCTGAGTCCCCTCTGGTATCTGAGCAGGTGCCTCTGTGCAATAGTATCCCCCCATAATAGGAAGGATTAATGACCCAGACACTAGAGGCCTCTGAGCACAAACACATGAGGCACCGATTGTGCTGCTATAAAATGCACTAAATTAGGGGTGTTACATTGAGCAGGAGGTGAGCCAGAACAAGCAGGACAGTATCTGCATCCCTCAGAATGGGCTTGCGTACCCCTTTGGCATCCAAAGGGTTAAATATACACGATAAATGGAAAATGTTTTGTTTGTGCATTACTAAGTAGTCAATAAGTTTTTACTTCCCAGATGTTGTTCCATTTGGCCAACCAGAGAATGAGCAGAAGTGAATCTTGGTAAAAACACTGTGCTGTTTCTAGCGTCTCCAGGCAATGAGGCATCAGTATTACACAGCCTGGACACTGAAGGCTACGTTACCACCGTGGTTCACTGCCTGGCGACAAGAGACACAGCACCGTTTATTTACAGAGATTTAGTTACATGGCCAACTGGAGTGAGGTTTGGCAACTGACCATTTATTATTCCCCATGTATGAAAAACACCTGTTTTGTTTTATTGTGTATATTTAACCTTTTTGAGTGCCAGAGAGGTGTGTGTGTGTGTCAGTTGCACTTTAACCCCTTAAAGACCCATGACAGTCCTTGCACGTCATGGAATTCAGAGCTCCCTGTGAGTCATTTTGGGAACCCTGATTCGAATGGCAATAAAAGAATAAAAATGCCCCGTGGTCCTTAACTGCTGGCTGGTCCTTAAGAGGTTAAGGTCAGTGTTGTTTGAGAGTTTAATTGCTATATGGTGCAGCACTCAGAAAAAAACGCGTTTCTGTTCTACACAGTGCATTTGATGGTCTTTTGGCTGACATGATACACAGGCAGTTTTAATTTGTTTTCAAATATGCAAACTTAATTTCAAAGTAGCATGTCCAATTTAATTTAGTATTTTGTCCCCACTTTCTTGAAATTTGACAGTTTTATTAAAGTTTGTTCACAGCTGAGTGCATTAACACTAATTTTTTTTTTTCTTCCTCCTCTAGATGTGGTGGTTGGAGCCTTTATTGGACTTTTTTTTGCCTACCTCTGCTACAGACAGTACTATCCACCTCTGACAGACCGGGACTGTCACCAGCCCTACAGGAGCAAGGGGCGCCTATCTGGGGCCCAGGAAAGGAAGCTGAGCACTACTGGGTACAGCCTTGATGTCTGATCATATTGCAGAGGTTGATAGACCTGCATCTGCTCTGGACTTGTCTCTGCCCTAAGACAGGTCTGTGGGAAAGGGAAATCAACTGCTCTGGAAAGGGATATCACCTCTACACTTTACTATTTGAGCTCTTAACCTTTGAATGCAGAGAGGGTGCATAATGTTTTGTGTTTTGCACTCTGTCTGGTACTCAGGTTTAATAATCACCAACAGAATTTCTGTGTGAGTGAGACTTGGCTGCAGGATTGCCAGTGGTCCTTAATGACTTAGGACCATGGGGGTGCACAGCACATATCAGGACAAGCTCAATTCATTATGGGATTCTATCTAATGTAGTGTGACCTCCTGATTGCAGAACATCAGGACGGGTTTACACAGTGTTTGGTTTCTAACTTGTTTGGCCTCCTGGCTGCAGTTTATCAGGACTGGCTAAGATTGTACTTTGATTTTGTCAGTTGTGTTATGATTAAGGTGACCATTTATCTGTTTAAATCAGGGGCGTAACTGGAAATGTAATTTTGCAGAACTGCTCTTGAATCAGTAGAACGGTGCAGTGTGTATGTTTTGATTATAAGCTTCCCTGTATTTAATGTGATCTGTGGTGATCTTAATCTTCAGTCAGATCACACTTATCAGGATGGGCTCACTGTGATGTGCTTTCTATGTCAAAACCTGTCCTGATAATCTACATTCCATAAAACCCAGCATTGCTTGAGCCTGTCCTAATGAATGTAACCTCCTTACAGTAGATAATAAGGTAGCTTATAGGCAGTTCTGGAATTTTATATCCTGAAAGGTTACATTCCTGCTGCTTTATTATATGTGCAGGCTCAGACATTGATGGATTTCAAGCTGTTATATGGTAGATGAGCAGTACTGCACTCGGTACCAACTAAAGGGTGAGTTTTAACCCATTTTAATTCTAAACAGGTCTCTATCGCCTTTGGAGACCTATCTAGTATCCAGAAGATTAAGCATCTGACAGTATCCTCACAGGGGCATCCACAGAAATGCTTCCAGAGGGGGGCAAAGCCATAATGTGATACCCCAGGCCAGCCCACCCAGCCCCTATGTTTCTATGGATGGGGCAAGTGCCCCCTCTTGCCCCCCCCCCCCCCCCCGGACACTCATGTATCCTCATGATTGAACTAAATTTAATTTTGATTGCTCAAGTAGGGAGTCTTTCAAATCTTGACCAGTAGGTGGCACTAGTAAATGGAGTTCACATATCTGCAGTAGTGAGAGAGGCAAACTCAGCATTGTGATAATTTCTCCAGTTCCTATGGAGCCTATGCACTAAAATCTTTCAGGGTGGGTTAGACTACTTGAGGTTCTTCAGCTATTCAGGAATACAATTTCTATCATCTTCAGCTGGCCATTCGCTGGCTGGGGATGAGGAAATTGTAGTCTTGAACAGCTGGAGGCCCTCAAGTTGTCCACTGTTGTATAGGCTCCATAGAAAAGCATATGAACTGGTGACTTCATCACTGTGGAAAAGTTAGCTTCTTTTTATCACTCTTTGGTGCATCTTCCCCTGGACCCAGAAGTGACGTAAATCCAGAGGATAGTAGTGCTTTTATTGTTTTTTATTGAATTAACCTAAATTATTACAATTTTAGTTGCCAAAATTCTATTGCTTTTTCCATTCCCCAGTGGAAGAAATACCACGTTATACAGACTTGGGTTTGCTAGGCATTATCAGAAATAGGCTGGTATCACTGACGATAGACTGATCCAGATCATGGATACGGTCACCCTCCTGGAGTGGTCACAGGCAACAGTGGCTAGAGTGTAATGAGAGGTATAAAAACCAGCAAACATCAAGTCAATGGCAAACCTGGTTAGAGAGAGTTTATTGGAGGGTGGCATGAATGGGACAGTCTATCAGACAGGCCACAGGTTTCAAATGACAATGTGGTACAGCAGCGGTTTGCAGAGACGTATGGAAACTCAGTGCATTGTACCCAAAGACAGATGAGGTATAGGAACAGCCAGCCTCACGGGATACCACTCCTGTTTGCTAAAAAAAAAGCAACTCCAGCAGCAGACACACAAACCCAATCATTGGAAATTTGAGGCTTTAGTCATCAACCTCAAAAAAAACAATTTTTCAGCAAACCGACTGTACCATGGGGACAAATGAAAGTTTTGCAAATCTGCATTAGTTTAAATGGGGCTTTGCATTCCTTGAATGCTAAAGAGGCCTCTGACACATTGCTGTGTGAGTTAAAAGACTTCATGGAGTCCAAGTCTGTCACGGGAACCCAAGGAATAAATCAAGAGTCATATGGTATAGTTAAACACCTTTATTAGAAACAATATAGAACTATATACAGCACAGATCAGGATGGAGCAGAGGGTGACTAGAGGGGCTCAAGACTCTATCAGGAATAGGAGGCTGTTTCTCACTGCAGAGACTAGGCCAAAGCCAATGGTAGTCTCAGTCGCCAGATATTCAGGGACTAGACTCGAACTGGCTCCCCTAAGTATAGCAACAGGGGAGACCACTGACTCACGCCTGCAGTCCGTAAGGAGAAGGTAGTCTCCCAGAAGGGTGGCAACAAGGATTCTATTGACTCACGCCTACAGTCAGCAAGGCTAGAGTCTGCCAGAGCCACAGGTCTGCACCAGACAGGATGTCCACTAATCAGGAGGCGACACAGAGCGGATAGCTGGACAGAGCCCCAGGTTAGCACCAGATTGGATAGTCAGACAAGCCAGGGTCATACACGGAGCGGGTAATCAGCCAGAGCCACAAGTCTGCACAGATTGGAGTTCCAAGAGTAAAGGCAGCGCACAGATAGGATAGTCAGACAGAGCCACAGGTCAGCACCTGATAGGATGGTCAGACAAGCCGGGGTCTTACACAGGAGAACAGGAACAGCAACTAGACTGCACTAGACAACAACATAAGGGTAACTGAGGCAGGATCCAGTTCCCTTTTAAACCCAGCAGGAAGTAGGTAGGTGGAGACTTCCATGACCCACAGCATAAGACTGAGGCCTGCTTCAAATATGCAGACTCGCGACCGAAAGTGACGCATCTGAGAAGAGATGCGTCCACTACAGCCCTCAACCCTGCGTCAGATTGAGCCGGATGACATGGATGAACGCTAGAGGCACCCAGCGTGCCCAGAACGGACACCCGGAGCGACACACAGAATGATGCTGAAGCGTCATTCCAGGCCTCACGTTTCCAGCGTTTCCCAACGCAACGGCACTGGAATTAAGGCATGCTGACAAAGTCCTTCCTGGATGTTTGGAGGGTCAAACGAGGCTGTACCCCCAATTAGCTTGGCGTACCTAATAAACTTGGCCACTGTTGGATTCATAGTATAGTTGCATTTAGTAACGGTCAGTGCAGCCATTTCATGATGGGGTTTGAATAGTCTGAATGTATAGTGCAGTGCGTTCATTGTAACAATGGATACTGTGTACAGTGTAGCCTGTGGACAGTGTAGGCTTGGGTAATATGACTGTACAGTGCAGTGTGTTCATTGTAGTGATGGATACTCTGTACAGTGTAGCCTGTGGAATTAAGGCACGCTGACAAAGTCCCTCCTGGATGTTTGGAGGGTCAAACGAGGCTGTACCCCCAATTAGCTTGGCGTACCTAATAAACTTTGCCACTGTTGGATTCATAGTATAGTTGCATTTAGTAACGGTCAGTGCAGCCATTTCATGATAGGGTTTGAATAGTCTGAATGTATAGTGCAGTGCGTTCATTGTAACAATGGATACTGTGTACAGTGTAGCCTGTGGACAGTGTAGGCTTGGGTACTATGCCTGTACAGTGCAGCGTGTTCATTGTAGGATCGGTTGCTATGAATGCACAGTGCAGTGTCATTGAAAGGTTGCGCATTACAGCGTGGGTACATTGTAGGGTCGTTAAAGGGTAGTATCGTGTTTGCCACTGAAAAATCAAGCGACTGGCATTGTAAAAATGATACCTTTTTATTGGCTGAATGGCCAATCCCTATAATAGAGGTGAGTACTCTAAATATGTAGTGCAGCTTGTGTTCATCTTCTGTAGCAGGTCCAGGGAGAACTAGACCTTTAGCACTTTCATAGTACCTCATAGTGCTGAGTAAACAGCTCTGCATGGTAAACTAACTTTTAAAACTAATTAATTCCAATCCCATGTGTCCCAGAGAGGTCTCCAATACATGAGATGTCAATGTCATTCCATATAATATTCCATATTCCTCAACATAGTAATTCCATGGAACAGTAGTTCTGAAACTTGAGAATCATTGTCATAGAACACTCTGTAGTGCATTACCTTTTGCGATACAGTGTTGTTGTATAAAATAACTTGTATTCACCAACATAATGTAATTCCATATAATAACCAATAGGTCCCACCTGTTGAAATACAATGCAGTCCCTTAGAATATTCCAAAGACTGCAATGTGCTGTATCAAAGTTGTGTCCATGAGACTTCCAAAGAGACCAGTGAAACTGGGTTTGCTATTCATTAATGCATTGCAACATAATGTCAGTCCATGGAATAGGGTTGAAACAATATTATTCTATAGAAAAAATCCATTCCAGTGTTTTGAATGCAGTGTCATTCCATACAGTGTACTATGACAGAGCTGTCCAAGTTCAGTCCTCAGTGACCACCAACAGGCCAGGATGCCTGGATCTCCCTGATTAAGCACAAGTGAGTTGATCAGTGGTTCATTCATTTTGAATGACTTTTCTGTGCTTAATCAGGGAAATCCTTATATCCTGTACTGTTGGTGGCCCTTGAGGACTAGGCACTATGGTATACATGAAATCGCAAACAATATTACTCTGAAGAATTCTTTAGTCTACAACATATTGCAAAATACTGTACTGTTATCCCAGCCCTGGGGAAGGGCAGTCTTGGCTCAACAGATGCTGGGGAACTACAACTTCAATCATCTGCAACCAGCTTTTGTCTTGTATGGGATTTGTAGACTCCAACATTTTTTTAATGTTGGCCATATGGAGAAAATACTGAACTCGATATAGAGTACACTATACCAAGTCTGTTCTAAAAGCATCAGGTGTTCTGGGGTCAGACACTGGACCTCCTCAGGTGGAAGGCATCTTAGAAGTACTGTCTGTGAGTGAGCGCCAGACTTTGGGTGTTGCTTGCTGTCTCCATGAACCCTATGTACCAGGCTTTGAGGCCCAATGCCAGTGGTCAGTGGTGAATGACTGTACAACCCATTGAGACTGAACTGATCTTTGTAACTAAAGAAAAATCTCAGTGCGTAGACTCCATAGAATTGTATAGGAACTCGAGAAGTCATCTCCGCTTTATCACTTCTTAGTACATAACGCCAACATTTTCAGTCAGTACTGGATGTCATGTCCATGGAGGCGGACATGACCGTTTTTTCAAACAGAAGCAGACTGATTTCATGAGTATTATTGATCCTTTTAAGGACCTGTCTGCCTCCATGAGCATGACATCCAGGACTGATTGTAGGAGTTCTCTGTTGGACCAAGGCAGAAGGACAAATACCACAGAATGTTCTGGCCTTAGTTACATGGCAGAAGTTATTATTGTGTGGTGTTCTCCTTTATCCGCTCATTCATTTTATCAGTTTGTATATTAGCTGTCCATTCAGTTTGTCTTGTATAATGTAATTTGTGGACCATTTACTAAAGCCCAAATTAACACACCATAAAATTACTGTATTTTTCAGTTGATGAGAATGAGTCTCCATCTAACCCAGTCTGTTGCTTTTCAAATCATTGCTTACCCCTCTACACTCAAATGGTTAACAGTTAAATGAGTGATAACCTTATTAACACCTTGGATGCTAATGACTTCTTCAAAAGCATTGTGAAGAATTGCAACGAAGATGTCTCTACCATCCATGGAGTTACTCGGTGAGCTCCTGTTTGGGTGCTTTGTAATTGTGCAGTTGTTGTATCACTTTTACCTCATTACAAGGGGCCCCTGTAGTGAGCTCCTATTTGGGTGCTTTGTAATTGTGCAGTTGTTGTATCACTGTGACCTCATCACAAGGGGCCCCTGTAGTGAGCTCCTATTTGGGTGCTTTGTAATTGTGCAGTTGTTGTATCACTATGACCTCATTACAAAGGGCCCTGTAGTGAGCTCCTATCTGGGCTATTTGTAATTGTGCAGTTGTATCACTATGACCTCATCACAAGGGGCCCCTGTAGTGCACCGCTAACCACTGCAGTTTGTGGACCTGGGTCCTTTGTGCTCTTACGAAAAAGGAGAGATGCAGGAGCAAACCATATGCACCACTGGAGCAATTTAAAACTTCTCATTGATTTAAATGGGGTTGTAAACCCTTGAATGCTAGGCAAGTCTCCAATTCATTGCTTTGCAATATTTCAAAGGCCCCCTAGCATTCAAGTGGTTAAAAGACTAATTTAAATCATTAGGACTTCTTTCTCCCCGAGGGTTCAGATGGTTTGTCTCATTAATGTCCACAAATAAATGGACCCTTATCTTCATATTCCTCTTGAAAATCTGATTTACAAGTTTCCCCCTCCCACCCCTATTGAGCACATCACTCTGACTTCCCTCAGACCTGAAAGCCGCTCCAGACAGATCACAACGAAGGACAGTGTTGTGCGTCACCATAAGGAAAAACCTGCCCTTCATCAAGGTGGGGAAGGGTTTTCCTTACACTGACACACACACCATATTTTCCTAATTGTGATCCGTTCGGTCAAGTGACTGGCTTTGGGATCTGAGGGGAGTCAGCGTGATGTGCTCGATAGGGGTTGGAGGGGGAAACTTATAATTGGATTTTCAAGGTGAATATGAAGGTAAGGGAGTTGCAGACCAGAATATTCATTATAATAATAATAAAAAAAAAAAGTATATTGAACAATTGCAGGTACATTTATTTGTGGACATTACTATCATTTTGATTGACCTTGTTTTTGACTGGTGAGAGCCCAAACCATGTTTACAAGAGCAAACACCCAATTGGCTGTTTCCTCCCTTCCTCACCTTTTGTATTTCAGGAGACCAAGAGCTCACTGTCCAAATCAGTGTTTCAGAACAGGACAGTGTACGGCCTTAAAGGGATAGTAATGTTTCATAATAAAAGCAGCTCTAATTAATCATCATAGTATTTGGACCTTGGAGAGTGTTATTTCAATTCTGTCAGAGTTGTAGTTCAAGAGTAATTCAATGACAAAGTGTCCCCCTCCCACCCCTTTTACTGATGTAGCACTGCTCAGCCAGAGCAGAAGGGAGGTGCCCAGTTAGACTGCAGAGAGGGACAATCTTCAATTAAGATAAGGGAAAAAGCTGAAGAACTTGTCAAGGGGGGCAGGGTTTTCATTGTTCTGATAGGAAGAAGATTGTCCCTTGCTGTTATCTGTCTAGTCTATGGACTGGATTCCACATCTGAGAAGAGATGGCTTACACTAGGTAAAAGGGGCGGGAGGGGAAACTTTATCCTTTAATTACTCTTGAACCACAACTGTGACTGTATTGAAATAACACTCTCTATGGCTCAAATACTATGAAGATTAATTGGAGCTGCTGTTTTTTGTGAAACATTACTATCCCTTTAACTCCTAGATCTGGTTTGTTTTATAATTGTATTATTATCAATGTCTGTACTTGTTGTCTGTTGTACAGCACTGCGTAATAGGTTTGATCTTAATAAATGGTGATGGACTATAGTAATGAAGATACAGTAGATAAGTTAGGTCCAACAATTTCATGGGATATGTTAATTTAATTTATTTGTTTTTAAACTTGACATGTTGCTCGCCTTGACTTTCCCCATTGTGTTTTAGAATGTGTAGCATCTAATGAAGAAATAAACCATTTATAGACCCTCATTAATATGTTCTAACAGAAGGACTTGGCTAGGTAGGTGCTTTCATGCAGCAGTCAGGCATGAATTTTATGTGTAATTGATTTGTCTTGCTGCTAATGGTGTTTCTTTTTACAGTCTGATAAAGTCTAATTGGGAAATGGATGAATATGATTCCTCACTAAACCTGGTACAAATCTATTTTGTCTGACCAATACCACCTTACTAAGCTATTTAAGTAAAAAATCCTCCCGTTATCACCTTCTGCACAATGGAAGAGCTATGGTGCAGGCTATAGGCATTTGGGTGTGTTCCATCCATTTACACCGTGTTTAATTCTGTTAAAGTACAGAGGAAATTCTGGGCTGGTATGAGCGAGTTTGCTGGCATTAAAGCCCTAGTGCATACCAGGCCACACACTGTTAGTGTTTTGAGACACTTTTGTACGCCATGGCCACCAGCTTAGGGCTGCAAAAGACTGGCAAAAGTGTCAGTGTTCACATTCAAATGTGTGTGTATGTATGGAAATCGTTATACAAATATGATCATTTTGTTATTCTGGTTGTGCAATATAAGTAATGATTTATTTATGTACTGTAACCTTCATTTCACCCTTGTAAATGACCTATAAAATGTTAGGGGTGCCTTGAATAAAAGATTAAGGACCACTGTTCTAGCTCATATCCTGAATTGCAGCCACGGGCAATTACCATATGTACATTTCTAGTGACCCTTATGAGTAATTCAGGTCTATTAAAACCCATTATTTTTATTGTGAGGAGGTGTGACCTAGAAGCAGACAGAAATCGCTGTATAGAGGAAAGTGCAGATCTAATGCAAAGAATTGATTTACCTGATTGATTTATGAAGGATTTCTACCTATGTAATTTAGGGCTCTATGCAAATGTTGGCATCGGCAGAAAAAACTGGCGACGGTGGTTTTGTACGTCAAGTAAGCAATGCAAATGTTCCCACTAGTAAGAAATAACGGCAGTTCTGAAACACACGATGCTCGTCGCCAGAACCTCAAAATCTCACCCATAGAGGACAATGTAGAAACGAAGCCCAGAGTTAGGGATAACGTGAGTTAAATTGCCACATTTTCCTCCAGAAATCTAAAATGGGAGAACATCACACAACTCAGAGTAGAAAACCACCGTAGAGGAAAATAAAACAGAGAAGCAGGTCATCCAAGGACAGAAGCCAAGCATACATAGGTCAGATATTAACCCCTGCAATGCCTAGCAAATGCAACAAGGCCTACAACAGTGGTTCACAACTCCTCCACCTAAGACACCCCTAACATGCAATCATGATGTTCCTGGGCACCCCTTGAGGGCACAAGGGAATTCCCAAATAAAAATAACATATGCCCAACATCAGGTCCCACTGTGTCAATGTCACTGAGGAGAAATAGTGCCTCAAATTTCCCATACACACACACATCTCCCCAAAAATATGTAAAGTTAATATTATCAAACACCAATGCAGAACATAGCAACATGGCAAAAGTGACGCACCCTGAGCTGGTGCACATGGCGCCCCAACATGACATGACACCATACAAACAGGTCACAGACAAACAATAAGAATCCAGCAACCCCACAGGAACAAGGAGAACACAACATAAGCCATCCCAACACACCTTTGACCAACAGGGGTTAACACACAACACGACATGCACACCTCTCACTCCAACAACAAATCAAGCTCGCTTATGTAACCTCAGCAGTCCATGGAGACAAAACACACACCTGACAGGTACATACCAATACATATAATCGCACCACTAACCACAGACACACCAGAAAACAATTACCTGGATAACACACACCTCACCATTAGTCCATTATGACCACATCATACAGAAAAAAGGGAAGAAAGGAAGGGGTTAGCCAACCAGAGGAGAACCACCACGCCATTCAGGGAGCCCTGAACCGGATGTGGGGAAAAAAAAATGGTCCATGGTCCTTAATCCCTTAAGGACCCATGACGGTCCTGGACCGTCATGGGTTGTTATACCCTTAAGAACCCATGACGGTCCTGGACCGTCATGGAATTCCGGGCTCCCCGCGCGGCTGCACGCCGTTCGGGGAGTCCGGAATCGAATCGCGTAAAAAAAAAAAATGCTCCGTGGTCCTTAAGGGACCGCAAAGTACGCTCGCGGCTGGTCCTTAAGGGGTTAAGTGACGGCCGCATACGCTATTGGCCATCCTTAAGGGGTTAAGTGCAAACCACCTCAGATTTTCCTGGTCCTTAAGGGGTTAAAAAGCATACAGCACAGAAATATGGAGTCATGAAGACATTCCAACATTGAATAATGCCTCTATAGACTGAGAGCAAGTATGTGTAAAGCAAACGTGCGATACCATGTATCCACAAACAAATGAAAGTGGCCCATTAGCAATGTGCTGACTGGTGTGCTGTGTGGGGAATGTAATCGGTGATGTGAGCCATCACAGGAGTGATGCAAGACTATTACATTGACTTGTGAACTGTTGAGTGGCAGGATGGTATCCATTGCATTGCTTTACAATGCATTGGTTACCATCCTGACACATACATTGCTGAGCTTGACGTGATCCCATACATTGATTCTACTAACCTACAGTGGTGTAGATTTGGTCATCATGTGTATCCTGAGCAGTGGCGATGGCAAGGCATATACCTCCTTGCTATCCCCATTCATCAGGATCCATGTGGTGACCAAAACTGAAGCATCACACCTTGTCACACAAACCCACTGCATGTCCTACACGTTGGCCTCAACAGCAAACACACTAGGACCTCTGAACACAGCAATGCACCAGTGATGACCAATAACTACAGAGTCCAACCAATGTCAGCAACAGTAACAGACACACCAAGAACACCAACCAACATCATCTGTTGAACCCAACAACCCAATCAGCTGAAGGACACACGAACACACCCCAGGACAGCTAAAATCCAAACACACAGCAAACATGTGCATGGTTATACTGTACTATTTGGGGTTACTTCTACCTTTTCCTATGTTATGCTATGGGGACTAAGCACTGATATGTCACGTGTTGTTTAGATCTCAGTGCATTGGCTCCACAGAATAACACAAGGATTGCAGGTGTGCTGACACTGCAGTTGTCATGTACACATTGTCATCTCTTTCTGACACCCTAGTGAATGCCCCCCCCCCATCAGGATTGAGCCTTGTGAATCACATATGTCTTGCAGAGTGGTGATGGCGGTGAATGCCCCCTGGCGATCCACACTCTGCAGGCTACATATGATGCAGAAAGCTGAACCTTGACTGTTCCACTTGGACTAACTACCTACATGTACAGCTCCTAGCCCTGACATGCAGTAACAATACAATAGGAAACACAACAATCCCCCTCCTTGCTATTCTCTGCTAACCCTTTGGGTGCCAGGGGACTAGCTAATGTCTTGTCAAACAGTGCACTGCTTATCCCTGTGGCACTCAAGGGGTTGTGTGCTGACCTCTTTGTCACTCTATGTATGACAGTGTGATCTGTGACACATGACAGTGTGCATTGTTTTGGTGCTGTGCATGATGTTGTTGTCGACACCATGAAGGGGTTCAACAGGGACTTGACCATTACCATTTAAACTGGGTTTATCAAGTATTCTGTCCTTGTTTGACGTCCCTTCAAGCTGTGTTGCTGAATTGTGGTGTGGAATGCTTTTCAGGTGTCACTGTGTTGTCCTCTGTCTGGTAGGTGTCAAGATTTGTGTAATGTGTATGTGTTTGTGGGCCTTGATGCACTTACCGCTGGACTGGAGGCTCCTTTCATCCCCGGCGTCACTCCATCCAGGGATCCCGTGCACCACTACAGAGGAGATTGTCCTGCGCACGACCTCCTCCCACTGGCTGTAATCCACGCGCAGGGTAGGACCACCTCCTGTGCCGGCAGCATGCAAGGCCTGCTCTCTCATCTTCCTCTTCACCTTCAGGATGGTAAACAGAAATAGGAAAAGGGTTGAACTAGATGGACGCAAGTCTTTTTTCAACCTAAATTACTATGTTACCTTGGCCTTGCAGTCTGTCCACCTTTTCTTGACTGATTCCAGCGACCTGCTGCGGCTGGCCACAGCATTCACCGCAGCCAGGACCTCCTTCCATGCGGCCTCTCTTTGACCCCATCCCAACGACCGTCCCCTTGAGGAACAGGAGCCTCTCTCTGGTGATCACCGCCTCACACAGGACGAGGTTCTCCTCCTCTGTGAACTTAGGCTCTCTTGCCCTATCCTTCTCCTCAGCCTGGAGGTTCTTTGAGAGCCTTGGCTCTCAGGCCCTGCCTATGTTGGGTGCTCCCCCAGACGTACCCCTTGTCCCACTCTGTTCCTGCGCTATATGTGCCTGGTCTGGCATGTCTCCCCCTCCTCCCCAGGGATCTCCCTACCCTGACCAGGGATGCCCACCTGCATCTCTTCCTCCTACACTCCCCATCCCTCTCACCCACTCACACCCAGGCCCTCACTCACTCTCTGTCACTCACTTGCACTCACAGACTCACACTGTCCAAAAAAAAAAAAAAAAAAAAAAAATGGTAAAGTGTATGTGTTTTACTACAAAAAAAAAAAAATGTGGGCTATGTGTGTGTATGTGTATGGATGCGTGTTATGGGTATGTGCAAAGGTTTATAATGTCGCAAGGTGTATATCAGTCCTCTCCAACTCCTCTATCTATGTGTATGTGTGCCTCTCTAGTACCTGTCTCTTTCACTAGCCTCCCCTCCTGGGTCCTGTGCTCTAGCTTTAATGAACACGATACACAGACAAAGGTGAGTCTGTTATTTTGGGTCTATGTATAGTTTATTTGACTGAACTTGATACTTTGGGATGCTGTGATTGGCTGGAGCACTATGTAACGTCAGACGTGTTTTTTTGTTTTGTTTCTCACATTTATCGTGTGTCTTGCATCGACGATGAGGTCAGATTTTAGGCGACTCCAGTTTTGTAGTTTTCGTGTGTTTTGTAGGCTGTCGCGCGTTAACTCTTCTAGGTCAGGAACATTTGCATCTCACGTTACCCAGTCTTGTTTAACTCACAAAGGCAGTTTTTTTCTTCACTCTGGTTTTAAGTCCAACATTTGCATCAAGCCCTTAATGTGTTTAAAGCAGTACTTCCCATATACTAACCGTATATACTTCAACATATATTAAATCTAAAATGCAAATTAATAATATAAATGTGTGTAATGGATTCTATTTATTTCAACAGCGCTTCATGACAATTTGTTTGGGAACAACTGTGTTAAAGGAACAGTAAACATTAACATGGTAAGTTAACTAAATTGCAGGCTATGCACCCCGGACTACAGCTAACATGCTCCAGTAGTGCAGGTGTTCGTACTTATTCAAGGTGTGTGGTCAGCCCCGCACCATTAGACTAGGAGAAAGGACCTCCACTTCCTGATCCTGATGGGCGGCAGGGTCTATGGGAGCTAAGACTTGTGTGTCAAACCTTTATAGAACCAATGCACTTCTACAGAACCAGCCATGCAACTTGGTAAATTAAATATCAACCACAAATCTACTGGAGCAAATTAGTAGTAGTCAGGCACACCTATCCTGTGTTTTAGTTTGCCTGGCATATTAGGGTATACTGTTCCATGAAATGAATTGAGCCACTTACTCATCTGGTATACTTCCATTCTAAAGAAGTGATACAACATGAAGGCTTAGTAGTTCTTCAGTAGACTGACAGGGCCGTAATATAGCTAGTAGGGGCTGTCCTAAAACCATCAAAGGAAGCACTTAAAGTTGACAAGTACTTTGAGTATTTTATTTAAATGGGACTTTTAACCCATTGAATACTAAAGGGGCTTCCATCTTACTGTGAAACAGTGTGATTGACACCATTTTTGCAACCAATCCCTTGAGGACTAGAGGGCTGTGACTTGCCATGCTTTTCAAAGCATTACACACCCCTCTGATCCTGTCTGTTAAAGGGAAAAGTCTAAGGAATGGGTATTGGGATTGTACTGGCCTCTCTCCTACCTCAGCATTATGGATGTGGTGGCCTGCATGGTGGATGCCATGTTCTGATTTCTGCTTCAAAAGCAGATGAAATCTTGCAATTTGCTGTTATTGTGTATACGCATTCCACACATTGAAAGTATTTGTGTAAAAAAATATATGTACAAGCATTTTAGTTGCATACCACTTTATGTAATCCATGTGTGCAATAAACACCTAAAATATCAGAACATTTACATGAGCACATAATGTATAATATTTATTTTTGTATTATGGATGACTTTGTAGACCCTGAACACACAGTTTCTCTTTATTTCACCCCAGCCTAACCTCCTGTGTGTGTGTATATGTATATGTATATGTATATATATATATATATATATATGTATATGTATATGTATATATATATATATATATATACACATATACATACATTTTTTTTTTCACCTGTGTTAAACACAACATATGTGTTTATGCTTATCCAGTGTGGGTGCCGTGGTTCTTTAGCTGCTGTTGGACAATACCTCACATCTTCAGCCAGACATGAGTTGTCTGAGGATGATGGGAACTGTAGCCCAGCAACTGGAGAGCCACAGATTGTCTACCTGAATAGCCTTGAGCTGTAGAACTAAACAAGCCACCTGTGTTAACTAGTCTCTGTGTTTGCATTCCCCTGGTGATCCTGTCACCGGGAGAGACATTCCAGAGGTGCTGGTTGGGCAGGACACTGCATAAACAAACCATGATTGGATGACACCAACTTTGACTTCTTCTGAGACCACAGGAACAATACAATTGCCTCCATGTGAATGATCTGTATAGTGGCCCCATAGACGTGCAGATCGATTCAGCTACATTGGGGGGTGGGCTTGTAAAGTTGCAGCACACGCTGCACTGGGGGTTCTGACATGTAAGGTAATAACTGCCAAACTGCTTCATAGGTAGCAAGTTGCTTTATACCTCGTACATGGCCATTTATTACAGTGTTAGAAACACTGAGAAAGTCATCTGTATGAACCCAGCCATATACTGAAAACCCTTCCAAGCAAGGCGTCCATCCTTATATCAGTGTGCTTAGTCTGTTACAGTCTGACTTGGTTCCCATCATACAGCGTTGTAGACTGTTAGAACTTAGGTCATGAAGAGGGAGAATAGGGAAGACACCTGTGTTGGCTAGGAGAGCTTATAATTTCACACCATTTCTATAGTTCATTTATTTACACCTGTTACCTGTATTATTTCAGTCTGTCTTTGTATTATCTTGTACAATAAATGCTGGATTCTGAACTCCTTGTGTAAAAAGTGTCCTTATTTCCTGAATCCGATAGAAGATGATGGTGTGCAGACAAGTACCTGTTGCACTGACTAAATGGCTTAAATTGGACCTGTCACCAAAGTTTTTTTTTATTTTACAGATAAAATCTGCCTATATGCTGCACTAGCCTTTTTTCCTCCAAAGTAAATAGTTTGAGACATTATGCAAATTCTGTTAGAGGCCAAACTTACTACTCGCTGTGCTATTAATATGCCTACAGAGTGTGGGCTCTGCCTCAATTCATACATAGCACAGTGTATTTTAATAAAGACCCATCACAGTACTAGTTAGCATAAAGTACCACACTGTGTCTCCAACAAATCAAGGTTACTGTCTCAAAAGGAAGTCCACTCCAGCACACAGTCTGATAGGCTGAGACCTAGGGTCACCTCGGCAGTTCAACAGATAGGATGTGCTTAATAGAAAAGTCATGATATGAATGAATAAGCTAGATGGAAGCCTATGTCCTACCGGCTTAAAGCACAATGGACATTAGGCCACAGAAATGGTCTTGTGGCCAAATGTCTGTTTTGTGCGTTCTATTCCAAAAACGCTGCTAAATAGCGGCAGTATTGGGGACTTCAAAGGAAAAAAGCTAATGATCGGTGCCTGACATACTGTCAACCACCTATCGTTAACTAATCTGTGTTACACTTAACTGTCATCCACTGTCCTTCTCCTCTGTCCTCTTCTTCTTCTTCTTGCTGTAAATATAAAACAAAAGAATTAATCAAAGGCATAAACCATTCCGTTATTTAACCCCTTCAGTGGCAATGTGTTGCGGACCTCTCTAGGCTCAAAGAGTTAAACAACATATCAGTGCCCATGAACATTTACGTATGCCTCCATTAGTTGTCCTGGAAATAAGCTATTATTTAATAAAAAACTGCACCGGTATAATATATAATTATCCTTCTCTTAATGAAGTGTCTCCACTGCTGTGTGTGGCCGCAGAGGCAGCAGCAGTGGAGACCGTACCGTGTGCCACAGGTTTTGAACAGAGACTGCTTTTATATATGGGCAGTCTCTGATCTAATTCCATCACAGCCATTGGCTGGAATGTGCTTACGCACATCACAGCCAATCAGATTAAAGCACAGTTGCTCGAATCTGATTGACCAGTGGCTGTGAGGGAATTGGATCAGAGCCTGCCCATATATAAAAGCAGTCTCTGTTCAAATTCCCTCATTGCAGATCGGGCATCGGCCCAAAAGGAGGGAACCTGTGGCACATGGCACTGTCTCTGCTGCAGCCACCTCTGAGGCCACGTACAGCAGTGGAGACACTTCATTAAGCTAAGGATGATTATCTTTTTATATATATATATATATATATATATATATATATATATATATATATATATTATATATTATACCGGTGCAGTTTTTTTACATAAATGTTCGTGGGCACTGATATGTTGTTCAATCCTTTGAGCCCAGAGAGGTCCGCAACGCATTGCTCTGCAATGCCTTACCTACCCCTCTGCCACTCAAGGGGTTAAACAATGTAATGGTTTATATTTACAGCAAGAAGAAGGAAGACTGAAGAGAAGGACAGAAGATAACCAGGAAGCTGAGGACTCCGCTGGACATCAGGATTAAAGTAAGGGCAAAATGGATACCAACCAATGAAAGAAAATGTCTTGGTCAGTATTCAAATGTGCTACCAGCTTAAAGGGATAGTAATACTTAAAATGTAAAAAAATATATATATTGTAGGGTTTACCCCCCTGAGTAAAACAAGGGTACTCCCACTGCTGAGAGAGATTTTATAAAAAAAAAAAAATCATAACAGCTCAAAACATGAATTTTTTTTTTAGGTGCAATATCACAGTGGCCTGAAAATTTACTGTGGCTCTGTTGCTACACCATCCTATGGAGATTTATGGTCTACAGACCAGAGCATTCCATAGGATGGTGTAGCAACAGCTCCACTGTAAATTTTCAGGCCACTGTGATATTGCACCTAAAAAAAATAATGTTTGAGCTGCTATAATTTTTTAATAAAAGATCTCTTAGCAGTGGGAGAAACCTTGTTTTATTTGGGGACATAAACAACATATATTTTTTTTTTTACATTTTAAGTATTACTATCCCTTTAAAGCGTAACGGCTGTTAGACCACAAAATGGTCTTGGGGCTAAACGTCTGTTCCCCAAACGCCTCTAAATAACGGCAGTATTGGTTACTTAACAGTTAAAAAAAAAAAAAAGCCAGAGATCGGTGCCTGACATACTGCCCAGCACCAATTGTTAACTCGTACATCTTACACTTATGTGTCATCCACTGTCCTTCTCCTTCTGTCTTCTTCTTTCTTCTCCTTTTCTTCTTGCTGTAAAATAAATTATTAGTACAAAGCATTGACTATGACGTATTTTAACCCTTTGAGTGTTAGAGGGGCCACTGGCACTCAAAAGGTTTAAAGCATATTACTGTGCCGTGACTATTCCGCTAAGAAAATGCCTCCATTTAATGCCCAAGTAAAAATGCCACGAATAAATGTCGTAAATATATGCCATGTAAAAGTACATAGCTTCTATCTTCATGTCTCCGCCACTGTGTGTGGCCACAGAGGCGACACTGATAAGCCGCACCGTTCCGCCTCCTGTCCTGCACGGGCTGATGCCCGTTGCCTATTGAGGGAATTGGTACTGAGACTGCCTTTTATATATGGGCAGTCTCACTTCCAATTCCCTCACAGCCATTGCCTTGGATGCTTTTATGCACATTCCAGCCAATCAGTTTAACCCCTTAAGGACTGGCCTCGCACGCACACGGCGGTCACTTAAGGACCAAAGAGAATTTTTTTTTTTTTTTCCAATCGGATTCCGGACTTCCCAAACTGTGTGCAGCTGCGCGGGGAGGCCGGAATTCCATGACAGTCCTTGTACAGCAAATCCAGTACCGTCAAGGGTCCTTAAGGGGTTAAAGAATCGAATATATATATATATATATATATATATATATATATATATAAATATGCGCAATCTCAGTACCAATTCCCTCAATGTGCAACAGGCATCAGCCCATGCAGGACAGAAGACGGAACTGTGCGGCTCATCAGTGTCTCCACGGCCGCACACAGTGGCGGAGACATGAAGATAGAAGCTACATATTTTTAGATGGCATATATTAGACATTTATTCATCATATATTTATGACATTTATTCTTGGCATTTTTACTTATTTGGGCATTAAATTGAGGTATTTTCTTAGCTGAATATTCATGGCACAATAATATGTTTTAACCCTTTTGAGTGTCAGTGAGGTACGCAACACGTACCCCTCTGCCACTCAAAGGGTTAAACAATGTCATAGATAATGCTTTGTACTAATACATATGTTTTATTTTACAGCGAGAAGGACAGAAGGGAAGACTAAAGAGAGGGACAGAAGCGGACAAGGAAGCTGAGGACTCCGCTGGACATCAGGATTAATGCTCTTTCCTTCCTGACTCTGCTAGATAAAAACTGAAGGCAGTTAGGCAGGGGAGGGGTTCAGCTAGGAAGTGGGAGGAGTTTTTGTTTAGAGTACCCTGTCTCCTTTAGGCATGCTACTTAACCCCATGGTCCCTGCATCCCTCAATGCAGGGATAAATAAATCCCATTTTCAACAAATGCAGATTAGGAATACGTGGTTTAGGCCAGAGGTTCCCAAGAGGGAGCGTTGGATCTGCCTGTAGATCGCAAAGTGCTTGCTGGTAGATCTCAAAAGTTCATGCAAGCATTTGCCAAACAATTTCAGCTTTGAATCAGTTAATATGATCAGCCTTGTTTATAAAAACATATGATTGTGAAGCAAATTAAGACCAATGTGGCTTAATGAGGTTTGCAGGGAAATGAGAAATAAGAAGTAGCCTTTTGAAGTGTTTAAGTCAGATGGGCCAGATTCATCATTTAAAAGCTATAAAGCATGTAATCTGCAAATAAGCAATTTGACTAGCTAAAATTGAAAATGAGAGAAGTATTGCAAAAGAGAGCAAGAACAATCATGAACAATTCTACAAGTATTTTATAACAAAAAGATTAAGGTTGATATCGGTCCTTTTGATGCTGAGACAGGTGAATTGATTAGCAAGGATAAGGCTATGTCTGACACCTTAAACACATTCTTTTCTTCTGTATATACAAAGGAAGCAACAATGACAGGCTATGGGCAAACTGACAAAACCACAGAATTTCCTCCATCATATGTCTTAATGAGTGCAAAGTCCAAAAGAGACTGGAAAATGTTACAGTGAATAAAGCACCTAGACCTGATGCACCCACTCACTTTCACAGTGCCCTGATATTGGAGGAAAGCTGAAAAAGGGGGGGAAATCCAAACCATGAAATTATAGACCTGAGAGCTTGACTTCCATAGTGGGTAAGATACTAGAAGGGTTACTAACTGACAGTATTCAGAACTATGAGAAGACAAACAATATTATTAGTAGTCCGCATGGTTTTATGAAGAATAGATCATGCCAGACTAATTTACTTTTTTCAAAAGGGTAGGAAGTAATTTGGACAAGGGAATTGCTGTTGAAGTAGTATACTTGGATTTTACAAAAGCCTTTGATACGGGGCCTCACAAGAGGTTACTGCATAAATTAAAAGACTTCGGTTTGGGCGGTGCTATCTGTACATGGATTGAGAACTGGTTAAATGATAGATGGCAGAGAGTTGTTGTTAATGGAACCTTTTCAACTTGGTCTAAAGTTAGAAGTGGGGTGCCACAAGGTCCAGTCCCTGGTCCAATGCTTTTGAATGTGTTTATTAACGATCTAGAAGTGGGAATTGAAAGTAATGTCTCAATCTTTACTGATGACACTAAGCTGTGCAAGGAAATGCATGCAGGGCTGGGTGTTTTTTCCTCTGAAGAAGGATTTAGATAAACTGAGTGTCAGAGGACATTTAATGTAGATAAATGTAAGGTTATGCATTTGGGCAATAGAAAGAAACTTGCTACATATACACTAAATAGGAAACAACTTGGAAAATCCTAATTAGAAAAAGAATTAGGAGTACTGATAGATGATAGACTTCACAGCAGTGTGCAGAGTCACTCAGCTGCTGCAAGAGCAAATAGGGTTCTAACCTGCATAAAAAGAGATATAGATGCAAGAAATGCTAATATTATCCTACCTCTATATAAATCCTTGGTAAGGCCTCATCTAGAATATGGAGTACAGTCTTAGGCACCAGTTCTTAAAAAAGACATTACTAAGGTGGAAAAAGTACAGAGATGTGCAACAAAACTGATAAGGGGAGTGGAGGATCTGTATTATAGAGACTAGCCAAACTGGATTTGTTTAAATTAGAAAAAAGACATCTAATGGGTGATATGATTACCATTTACAAATATATTTTAGGTCAATACAAATAACTCTCTAATTATTTATTCAAAAAGCTGAGCTAAGAAAGAGAAGTCATCCATTAAGACTAGAGGAAAGGCACTTCTGACTAAAACAAAGGTAGGGATTTTTTTTTACAGTTAGAGCGGTAATACTATGGAATTCTTTGCCTTTGGATGCTGTGCTTGCAGACACTGTAACTGCTTTCAAAAAAGTGACACCTATCTAACACAACAGTATTGCAAATTATGACTGTTGGCTTCAAAGCAGATAGGCTGTTGATCCAGGGAACTATCTGTCTACCCACTTATGGCTTAACTGGAAGTAGATTCAATGGGTTGTTTGTTTCCTTCCTCTGGATCAACAGGGGTAATTTAGCATGGGCTGGACTTGATGGATGCATGTCTTTTTTTCAGCCTCATCAACTATGTTACTATGTTATTTATAAATTGCTCAATAGAGAACAAGTATTAATTCCCATTGATTAAATTGGGCTTCTAATGTTTCGCAATTCGTTGTATATCTCTAGCATTCAAGAGTTAAAAGCCACATTTAAATAAATAGGGAATTTGGAAAATGTTGCTTGATCCAGAATTTTTTTTTTTTTCTTTCTTTGTTGTTTGTTTGTTTTTTTTTTAAGTTACAGTTCAGTATTTGCAAACACTGCATCCTGAGGCAAGGAATTCCATAACTTTACTACTCTTATTGTAAAAAAAATCCCTACCTTTGTTTAGACCAGTAGTTCCTAACCCTACTGTCAGTGACACTGAACAAGACATGTCTTTAGCATTTAGACACACTAGAATCTGAGGCCTTAGAGAAGTGAAGTGTTTCTAGGACTGCTCGAATAAACCCCTCTGAAGAGGAGCTGGATGCATCCTCAAAATAATCCTCCACTGAAGGAGCTGAGTCATCAAATTCAGGTTCCCCTTCCACAGTAGATGAATCCTCAAAGATGTGTGTGTCACCCTGAAATATGGGGCTCAAGCACCTACTGGGGGGTGCAGTGTGTCCCACAGACCAAGAGCTAGGGCCCCTTGAATAGATGAGGGGTAGAGGCAACTGAAAAAGTACAAGCCTTAACCCAAACTGGTTCCTGGTCAGCAGATGAGGGCTCCGGAGGTGGTGTAGGGACCACTTGGCAAGAGGGACATAATGTATCAGAATACTCTAGGGAGTCTGGTCAGGAAACAGGGGTCCATTTAAAATACGCCAGTACCCAGGGTTCCAAGGGGGGAGTGGCATTGCTAGATATTATGGCTCATAAGGAGATAAAGGAGCCCACCCACAGCCTCCTGGGTGCAACTGGAGGAGAGCAATGTCCCATATAAGCTCAGTGTATGAATCAAAAATATGAGCCACATGGCTACCTGGTCTTATAAGGGCTCCTTCCAAATTCAGTAAAATTAAGGAGTATACAAAGTCTAAAATAGCCGCTGTTGGTCTTCTTTAAAAAATAAATAAATAAATGTATTTATATAAAACATGCAAAGCATTTCTAGGCTATTTTGAAGCCTTTTCATCAGGCATTAAACAAATGTTTGATCCAATTGAAACTTGACTGCTAATATATAAAAAAAAAAAAAAATTATAGTCTTTTTATCTAACATGACAAGAATAATAATCCATTCAACAATTTGTTACTCCAAATACCACTACGTGTTCACCTTATATTAGACTGAATAATCACTTATAATATACAAGGACCAAGAAAAATTAGATCAAACAATTGAGATCAAAATCATATATATTCTCCTCCTTTGAACTAAAAATATTGCATGAATATCTCCCCATAGACAGAGAGAAGAAGATCACCTATCAAGTGCAATCCAAAAACAAACCCTACGTAATCCAACATTCGGGCTCAGGAGGGAGAAAGTGAAAAATTGAAGAATAAAATAATCTTTATTAGAAATCTTAAAAACAAATTCAACATAATTCAAATTATAGCTCTCTCAGAACTACTGTTGAGCACATTGTATCTCACTTATATAATGTGAAAATAAATAATACAGTGGTGAGTGAAACACTGTTTTGAAGGTCAGGTCTTAAATAGACGCTGATGATAATGGCTCATATGGAGAGGCCTGAAGTGCCTCTAGCATAAATTTAGGTTCCATGATGGAACAGGTTCTCTGTATGAGGGAACTTTTCTTTTTACCCCCTGAATAAATGTTTGAATCTCAGGGATAGTGGTAATTTTTCTCTGAAAAAGAACAGACTGTGCTGAAACCTGAACTTACATGAGGGAGATAGCTTTCATGGTTTTATGATGTGCTTTATGTCCAGGGACTAATCCACATTGATCCTTTGAAATTAAATAAGGAAGATGAGGACGCATGCGTGATGCTAGAATTTTAGCGAAGAGTTTTAGATCTGTGTTTAAGAGAGATATAGGACAGTAACTTCTACACTGGGAGTGGTCCTTACCCATTTAGGTACGGCAACTGTTTGTGTTGAGAACGGTGTTCTGGACATGATTGCATTGTAAGTACCGTTCAAATGCGGTAGAAGTGAAGATTGGAACTTACGGTAATATATTAGGGTAAAACATTCTGGTCCTGGACTCCTCCCCAGAGGTGTCGTTTTGAGAATTTCTGAATTGTCTACAGGGGTTTCTAAAGCTTTCCTCTGGTCTGATGATAGGGTGGAGAGATTGCTTTCCTGCAGAAAGCCAGACATCCTTTCACACAAATCAGCATGTGAGGAAAGAGATGGGTTTGGTAAGTTGTATGAGGATTCAAAGAAGTCCTTGAAGGAGGCTGCAATTTGGGGAAGTGTGTGAAATGTACATCACTTTCCTCTTGTGTCTAACTAGTCGGATAAGGGCATTGCCGCATTTGTTTCCTGAAACGTAATTCCGATATTTGACCCAAGTAGTTCAGTGCCGATTCCCGTAATAAGGGGTTGAATGACTCTCTAGTGAGAGTAAGAGAGGCTAATATCTGGGGATTGCGATCTATGTGCTGTTGCTCCAAAATTTGGATTTGAGTGACGAAGTCTTCAATGCGACTCTACTTTTCCATCTGCTTAATAGCATTCTGTTTAATGAGGAGTCCCTGTATTACACATTTGTGGGCGTCACACAGAGTGACAGGGTCAGTTTCTGGTGAAGAGTTGGTCAAAAAATACTCTTCAATGTAATTCTCCAAGAGTTGGGAGTAGCCCTAGTCTAATAGGAGAAATTCATTTAATCTCCATAATCTGGTAGTTGGGACTGGGGCAGGGGATGAAAGGAGTATGGAGACAGCTGAGTGGTCTGACCACAAGATAGGATCAATATAAGAAGAGCGCAAAGAATTAAGGAGATAGGGGGATATAAAAAGGTAGTCAATTCTGAAGTGGCGTGTGCAGGAGAGTAAAATGTATACTCCCGATCAGAAGGGTGCATCAAACGCCAAGCTTCCAGAAGTTGTAATTCATTTGAGATGGGAGAGGCGAAGATTAGATTTCGTTGAGGAGCAATCTATGTGCAGCTCCATGGCCAAGTTAAAATCCCCACCAACTATTAACCTGATTTCTGTAGCTGAATCAAACATGGACAGGGTCTTCAGCAGAAAAGCTATTTGTTTGGAATTTGGGCCGTAGACATTAAGGACAATACATGGTTTATTGTGTAATAGTCCCCTGAGGATCATTAAGCGTCCATCTGGATCAGAGACTTGATCCAAAAGCCCCAGCAGCAGATTCTCTTGTTGAAGTCACTCTGAGTTCCCATTTTTCCAGGATCCAGGTGTTGGCAACCGAGGAAGACTGCCACTACATTTCCTACTCCTGGAATGTCAACCCATGTAAAAGCCAGCACATGGGCCTTGGCCCACAGGAGGACCTTCCAGGCCTAGGTCCTAGCTGACACCTTTCTGGTCCCTTCTTGGTGGTGTAAGCAAACGTCTTTGAGTTGTTGGGCTGAATCCGTACTGGGGCCTCCAGACAGGGACGAGTCCAGTGGAGTAGCATTAGGTGAATCACTCAATTCCAACACACTGCTGGCCAAAAGGCTCCCCTACCTGGGTTCAGAAGCCTTGGGCCCAGGATAGCACCCCAGCCTAGCAGGCTGGCACCTGTAGCAACCACAATCCAACCTGGAAAGAAGGACAAACCAACGTCAGATGGGACCACTGAAGCCACCATCAAAGGTCCCCCTTCTTCAGTACAGAGATGTGACATGAGACAGATGTCTAGACCAATTTCTGAAAGTGTCCAGCTCCAATTCCCTCATATAGAATTGTGCAAAGGGAACTGCCTTCAGGGCAGACACCAGGCAAACAAGCACCTTCTTATACTTCCTCACCATTGCAAATGGCTAGGATATTGTCTGAGACATCTGGAGACAAGGATTGAGTCTTGTCATGGGGGACAGGGCACCTGTGAGGCCTAGAACTGATGTCCTGGGCACCTACCCAGACTGGCGAGGGTAATGAAAGCCAAGCTTAGAAGTAACTTGAGATACTAAGGTACTCATGCACCCTGTAGCATGGCTGATAACCTTCTCCAGCTTGGGGCCAAATAATTCTTTGCCCACAAAAGGAAAGAGAAACCAGAGATTTCTTGGAAGATTGGTCATCGGACCAAATTTTAAGCCACAGTGTGCAACGTGCAGCCACAAAAAAAAAAAAAAAAAACAAGGATTTCTCAGAGAACCTGGAGGTATCAAAAGCTGCTTCAGCACAAGCATTCATTTTAAAGGGATAGTAATACTTGATTTTTTCATAATGTACATATTAAAAAAATAAATGAAATTATGTAAATCCCATTGCTCAAATGTGTGTACTTTAAGAGTTATAAGCTTCTAAAGTTCTCCCCTCCCGTCCCTTTTACCCACATCAGCTCTCTAGCTGACAGACTTAGATCCTGGTGCCGGACTCGACGGCTCTCCTGCAGAGCCGAAATAACATTGTCTACAAAGAAATACTTCTATTAGAACGGTCTACAAAGCATGCCTGGTTAGAGGCAAGCACACCTTGTAAACTGGGTGACGGGACTTACATTTCATTTATTTTTTTAATATGTAAAATATTAAAGTTTCTTAAAATCAAGTATTACTATCCCTTTAAGGATCTTGGAGAGCAACATCACCAGCTCATCCTTGGTAGCATCCAGAAGTTGATCACCCCAGATGGCTATATTTCTTTTTTCCTTTCTTTGTTCTTTCTTTCCACTACACCATAGGCATAGTTCATTGTTTTGCTTTAAAAAGTATCCTCCCAAAGGGAATAGGACTAAGGTATTGGAGGGATGGCTTCATTCTCGTTTCTGTACTGTTTACTTTGATGATTTAGAGACCTCTGGTCTCAGTCTTAGTTTAAATACCCTATTAGATGATGTTTCCTATATGCATGCCATCCTTTAATTATTGTTATAATCACCATTGTTATCATTGCTCATGATGTAATGTATGTACATGCAAAATCTTAATAAAAATGATATTACAGAAAAAAAAAAAAAAAAAAAAAAAAAAAAAAAAAAAAAAAAAAACACTAGGTGCAATTATATATATAGAAAACCCAGCACTCCCAGGGCTTTTAGAATAAACAACTTTTATATACACCTACACAGTGATGTGCAGAAGTTTTAGGCAGGTGTGAAAAAAGTGCTGTAAAGTAAGAAAGCTTTCAAAAATAGACATGTTAATAGTTTATTTTTATCAATCCACAAAATGCATAGTGAGTGAACAGAAGAAAGATCTAAATCAAATCAATATTTGGTGTGACCACCCTTTGCCTTCAAAACAGCATCAATTCTTCTAGGTACACTTGCACAAAGTCAGGGATTTTATAGGCATATAGTCAGGTACATGATTGATTATCAATTATACCAGACAGGTGCTATTAATCATCAGCTTAATATGTAGGCTGAAACACAAACATTAAATGAAACAGAAATAGCTGTGTATGAAGGATAAAACTGGGTGAGGGACTATCATGGTACCCGTGATTCCTTGCCTGCTCTGCTATCCGGTGGTGGGTTCTGGACGCATCTTCTGGTCTGCCACTATCGGCGGGGCACACGTCTCTGACACCGCACTCGCTATTTTGTAGTCTCCTGTATGCGTTGCCTAGATTGCTCAGCGAACTGGGCTTAGTCGCCCCTTTGCTTACTTCCCTTTGCAATCAGAAGATGTCCAGAGGTGCCATCAGCTCAGAATTGGCAGAAAACAGTGGGAAGTTGGTTCAGAAGTGGTCTTCATGGAAGACTTGCAGCAAAAAGCCATATCTCTGACATGGAAACAAGGCCAAGCAACAACTATGCATGAAAACACAGGAACTGGGGTGCAGAGAAATGGCAGCAGGTGCTCTGGACTGGTGAGTCAAAATTTGAAATATTTGGTTGTAGAGAAGGCAGTTTGATCGCCAAAGGGCTGGAGAGTTGTACAAGAATGAGTGTCTACAGACAACAGTGAAGCATGGTGGAGGTTCCTTGCAAGTTTGGGGCTACATTTATGCAAATGGAGTTGGGGATTTTTGTCCCAATTAATGGTATCCTCAATGCTGAGAAATACAGGAAGATACTTATCCATGATGCAATATGATCAAGGAGGCATCTGATTGGCCCCAAATATATTCTGCAGCATGACAACAACCCCAAATATACAGCCAAAGTCATTAAGAACTATCTTCAGCGTTAAGAACAAGGAATCCTGGAAGTGATGGTATGGCCCCCACAGAGCCCTGATCTCAACATCATCGAGTCTGTCTGGGATTACATGATGAGAGAAAAACAACTAAGGCTGCATACATCCACAGAAGAACTGTGGTTAGTTCTCCAAGATGTTTGGGACAACCTACCTGCCGATTTCCTTAAAAAACTATGTGCAATTGTACTTAGAAGAAATGATGCTGTTTTGAAGGCAAAGAGCGGTCACACCAAATACGGATTTCATTTACATTTTTCTTCTGTTCACTCACTATCATTTTAATTGATAAACTATTAACATGTCTAGTTTTAAAAGCATTCTTACTTTACAGCATTTTTTCACACCTGCCTATAACTTTTGCACATTACTGCATATATAGATATTTTTTTTTTATATTTGCACCTAGTAAATTTAGGAATGCCAAATGTAATAAGCCACCAACAACCTTTCTCACTTTTAAAGGAAGTTTCAGATTTGGTATAGAAGGTGTTTAACCTGTAGGGCTATTACTCATTCAGCCAAAACAGTTATATCGACTACAAGGAGACATTTCCTATTAACAGCCACACAGTCCAATATCTTGAATGTACTACACAACCTGTGGTGTAGATTTGGCAGACATAGGAGGATTGTAAAGCAGGGTTTTCTTCAGCAAAGTGTTTCACGTCACTGCTTCACAAATCATAGTAAAGAGCTTTCAGTCCTTAGGATCATTCCTGTTGAGATGGTTGTTCCTTCAAATAATTATAACAGATTAAATTGTCTAAATAATGGACAAGTATTGTGGGAATACAAATTACATACTATGTCACCAGAAACCTTAAGTGAATATACCAAATATGTTTTATACGTTGTGGTGTTTTTTTTTTTTTTTTTATATTCTATATGGATTCACCCCCCACTCCCATAATTTTTTATATATTTTTTGTTGTGCGAATCTCTAATAATAATAAAAGACCAGATGTATGTGTGTCCGATGCAGTCATGCGCAGAATGCTTGCGTTCAAGCAGTCTATACTGCGCATGACTGCTTGAACGCAAGCATTCTGTGCTTTCGGGCAGTCTCTACTTTGCATGACTGCATCGGACAAACATACATCTGGCCTTTTATATTATGTGATTTCTTGGTATGTATTATATCAATAATATTCTTCATGTACGTTTTAACCCCTTAACGACCTGGGAATCTGCGCCTGGACACGACTGAACGTCCGCTGAGCATTTTTTTTTTTTTTTTTCATTTTCTGGTTCCGGACTTCTCGAACGGCGTGCAGCCACGGAGGGAGCCCGGAACTCCATGACGGTCATAGTACGTCATGGGTCGTTCAGTCAGATCGCCCCTTGACGTACTATGACCGTCAAGGGTCGTTAAGGGGTTAAACTTTATTTTACTTTTATTTACTTTATATTATTATCTCATGTCTACTTTACTGTTTATATTTTTAATTCTTTATTTTGAAAAAAATGTTCTATTAACATAAATTACATTTAAATATATCACGTAATATATTAACACTATGAAAACGTCTTTTTAATTCTATTTCTAATTCATAAAAACAATTATCAGCACTATAAATTGATATTTTCAAATAGTAATCAATTGATGAACATTAGTACCGCTTATAGTTCATACCATGAAAACTTGACTATTACTATTTATAATCTTAGAAAGTTGATTATATTACTTACATACACACAATTTTTTGGGGGTGGTCATAAATATAGGGAATCTTTATTTCAAAAGGAGAATATATATGATTTTGATCATAATTTTATCCTATATCTGTCGGTCACGATATATTTTAAGTGATTCTTTCGAGTGTGGTGTGAACGCGGATATTTTGTAGCTGTGTGCACACATGGAATTTGGATGTAGCAGATCTGTGAAGAGATTATTATTCTAGTAAATTTAGATAGATCTTATCAGACATGTTTTGCTCTTGATTTATAACAATTGCTCGACTTGCTTAAATTTGATTCGTTTGTAGTATTGAGATTATAAATTCTACCAATAGAATGATGTGGGGTTGATGTGACATTATAAAAGTTGAGATAGAACTACAATATTGAGATAAAAAAAATCCATCAATCTTAAAACTAAGTATAAGGGGAGGGGGGAAGGAATAATTTGGCAATGCTGGATTGGAGACACATTATGAAAGCTTAAATTATAGGCTCATTTGACCTTGATAGTATATAGTGATAAAGTTAATGCCGCCATTTTACCCCCATTTGGATCAAATCTATGTTTATTGTTTAATGCCTGATGAAAAGGCTTTTAAATAGCTCAGAAAAGCACTGAACGTGTTTTTCATATACATAAATCATTTTAAAGGCTACCAACAGTGGGTATCATTATTTATTTTTCCTTTTTTGACAGTACAGCAGATTTGCCGAAGTTACCCAGACAGAAAAGGGAAATCCACTGTTGCTCTGAACCAGTTAGTACCTCTGTACATACAAGTGGATGACTAATGTATTACCATATTCGTGCATTATGAATGTGAATTTATGAACACCACCTGATTTAGTACTTTGTATAGATATTGTTTTCTGGCTGGCTGTTTCTTTTTTAGAGTAACAGCTGAACACAGAGGGGAGCACCTGAACAATAAGAAGCGAGTGGATGGCAGAGAGAATATCTACACAACTGTGTGCTGCAACCACTCTTTATGTGAGCATTTAAAATTATTTTTTAATTATATAGCAACTCACTGGATGTTATTCCCCTATGAGGATCCCACCTATAAGCAATTTTGAGAGATTTCTTAAAAATCACCAGGGGAGAGACGCACTAAGGGGGCAATGATATGATGATGTATGTCTGGCAATGTGTAGAGAGCACATAGCATTGGTGATCACCATATGCAAATAGAATTAAAGGGATAGTAATACTTCGTTTGAACTTTATTTTATTTTGTAGGCATTAAAAAAACAAGAAGAATGATACAAGTCTTATCTCTCAAACCTTTATGGTTTATGAGATATTCACAAGCAAAGTTCCCCTCCCCGCCCCTTTTACCTAGTGTAAGCCATCTCTTCTCAGATGTGAATCTGGTTGTATGACCAGACAGATAACAGTAGGGGACAATTGTCTTTGTATGAAAACAATGAAAGCCCTTCCCCCCTTGACAAGTTTTTCAGCTTTTTCCCTTATCTTAATTGAAGATTGTCCCTCTCTGCAGTCTACCTGGGCACCTCCCTTCTGCTCTGGTTGAACAGGGGGGGATACTTTGATTGTGAATATCTCTTAAACCATAAAGGTTTGAGAGATAAGACTTATATCATTCTTCATGTTTTTTTAATGCCTACAAAATAAAATAAAGTTAAAACGAATTATTACTATCCCTTTAAGTCTTTTAATTAAGAGGGTTGAATTCAATCATGTCAAACTGTTGGAGATGAGTAAGGGGTGCACTCCCTTACACAGTACCAGCAGTTCAACAACCCTGAAGTCTGATCACATCCTCTCCGCTCCATCACTTACCCACGGGGGGGGGGGGGGGGGGGGGGATGCAGAGAGGATCTGCTTAGATTTAAGCAACACAAACAGCATTGCTCCCTAAACTTGTTCAGTGTTATAGGGAGAATGGCAGGGAAGCTATAAACATCACAGCTTCTCTGCCACTCTCTAAATGATAAGTTAATGCTGGAAATGTCTGTCATTGTTATAACCCTCAGTTGTTTTTAGGCAATAGGATCCCTTTAAGTTCACTTTCTAGCCTGCCACTGGTGGAAACTGACATTACTGTGCTTGTGCCTTCTGCCTGCTACATCCACTTCCTAGTCCAGTGGTCCTCAACCAGGGTGTCATGGCACCTTGGTGTACCCAGGGCACCAGTTAAGGGTCCCACTTTTGTCATGAAGACTTAAAGAAATATGTGATTGTTGATATCATGAGACATAACAATAAATGTATTTCTTCATTACATCCTTTACAAGTAACCTACAAAATGTTATGGGTGCCCTGACAATTCTAGACTGCATGTTAGGGGTGCCTTGGGCAAAAATAAATAAAAAAAATAAAGACTGAGGACCAATGTTCTAGCCTGTCACTGATGGAGACAAATAACATCTTATCAAACGATGGTACTAATGAAGAAACCAGCTAATATGACAGCTACTAATAAATTAGCAGTTTGGTATCATAAAAACAACTTAAGTTTAATAAATAGTATACAAAGCACCTGCTGCTCTTGCTGGATTTAACATAAAAACATAGAATTTGACAGCAGATAAGAACCATTCGGCCCATCTAGTCTGCCCATTTTCCTACAGTAAAAACCTCAGACCTTTTTTGGTTCTCGGTCTTTTCTTAAGTTAAGGACAGCCATATGCCTACCTCATGCATGCCTAAATTCTGTCACTGTATTAACTTCTACCACTTCTGCTGGTAGGCTATTCCATTTATCTACTACCTTCTCAGTGAAGTAAAACTTTCTAACATTACATCTAAACCTGTGTCCCTCTAGTTTTAGACTATGGCCTCTTGTCCTAACATTTTTACTCCTTTGAAATATACTTCCATCCTGTACTTTGTTGAATCCCTTCATGTATTTGAATGTTTCAATCATATCCCCTCTCTCTCTGCTCTCCTCCAGGCTATACATGTTCAGATCTTTTAGTCTATCCTGATATTTCTTTTCCTGTAAACCAGTCACCATTTTAGTAGCCCTTCTATGAATTTTCTTTAGAGTATCTATATCCTTCTGGATATGGGGTCTCCAATACTGCACAAAATACTCTAGGTGAGGTCTAACTAGAGATCTGTAGAGTGGCATGACCACTTCCCTTTTTCTGCTACTACTGCCCCTAGCTATACAACCCAGTACCCTGCTTGCATTCCCCACCACTTTATTACATTGCCTGCCTAATAAAGTGGTGGGGAATGCAAGCAGTGTACTGGGTTGTATATCTAGGGCCATTAGTAGCAGAAAAAGGGAAGTGGTCATGCCACTCTACAGATCTCTAATTAGACTTAGCCTTGAGTATTGTGTACAGTACTGGAGACTACTGTGTGTTCCATATTTCCTGAATGCACACATCAGAAAATCCAAGGCAGCAATTATTTATTATAAATACAGGAAGTGCTTATGTTATGGGCAATATACTGCTGTACGTGAGCTGTTATAAAGAGTGGAGCAATGAATAAAAACCAACAGAGGTTCTAATGAGAAGTCATATAGAATGATAATATGGGCTTCTAGAACAAAGAGGATGCATTATAGGGAGAGAGTATATGAAGTAGTAGAGGTTATATGGTGCAGTGGAGGAAACTGGAAGGAGATCTATGAGGAGGATTTATAGGAAGAGGTTATATGGCACAATTGGAGGAGTTATGGGGGGGGTTACATAGAACAATAGGAAGTCTCATAGGGACAAGTTATATGAAACAATAGGAGGTATAGAGAGATGTTGCATAAATCAATAGGTGTAATGGGGCAGATTACATAGGAGTTGTAGTTGAGGGGTTATACAGATCAGAAGGATGTGTTATCAGACAGAAGTTATGTGCTTTAGTAGGTGGCGTTATAGTGCTGGTTTACATAGTAGTAATAGTTCCTACAAAGAGAACTTAGAATGATTTATTACTACACATAACTAATAAAGTAAATAAATAATGTGGAGAAGTCACATGAACCAAAGAAACTGGCTATATTTAGCCTTTATATGAGCTATTACTGGGACGATTATATGGAGTAATATGTTTACAGAGTATTTTACACAAACTTATAACCGAGGCTGAAGTACCTTGAAGTTTGTTGTCAATAAATATGTTAAGGGGTAGTAAACATTAATTATGAAAAATATATATATATATTGTATTCTATTATATTTTGCCAAGTAAAATAATGTTACTCAAAAGTTACTACACTTCAAAATTGCATTATTGACAGACTGGCATTACAATGTCTTGGCTTTTCCATTTAAATGGAGATGCTGTTATTGCTGTTTATGGAACTCTGTCTGTGATGGATGCCACCATAAAACTGAACGGCCATGACAAATGTTGAACTCAAGCTCTCAAAAATAAAAAATAGAAGTCTGAAGCTTTTCCCTGAAGCGGGAACTTTAAAAGGTTATTAAAATCCTTTTGAAACCTCTCAGCTGTTGAAACACAACAACAATAGACTGGAAAACCCAGAGTGTGCAGATCTGTGCACTGGAGATATCTCTAACATCCAAGGGGTTAAAGACACGGAACGGAAGTGTTGCTTTACGATGAGATGGGAATCCAGTAGTAGCAGCTGCATCAGGATCATCACATACTCTCCTCTCTCTGGTCTAGTCCCAGACGCATCCAAGTGAAGAGAAGATCACCCAGTGATGGACCCTCAGCTAACCGCACCTGGAAGAGAGAATTAAACAGTGGTCTAATTATATAGTAATGTTGCTCCAGGGATCCCCCAAATTATGATATAATCTCAATAGAATCGAATAAAATAGTTGCACTCACAGATGAGGTATCAAAAAAGTTATATTGTGACCAAAATCATATAAACAACATGTCTGCAACGTTTTGGTCCTCTATTTGGGACATTCATCAAGCCATCTTGGCTTGATGAAAGTCCCGAATAGAGGACCGAAACATTCCAGACATGTTGTTTATATGATTTTGGTCACAATATAACTTTTTTGATACCTCAACTGTGAGTGCAACTATTTTATTTGTTTCCTTCGATTCTATTGATGTTAATGACGAGTTTTGCACCCGGGTTGTAGAGGTTCATGAGTACGAGTGTTTCATGAGTGCCAACAACTATACTGTGTGTATATTATATATATAATAACAACAAGGGCCAAAGTCACTGCAGTTTAAACTGCTGTCTGTTTTTTTTTTTTTTTTCTTCTAACAACCCTTTGAATGAGAGACTGCAGATATAGAAGACACTGGAGGAGAGCGAGAGCAAGGCTCTTCCTCTGGAAAGTCTGTGGGAAGCTAGCTGGACCAGAAAATGGAGGTCTGTATGGTATGTGAAGATTTAGGAGATCACTATTATGTGTGGGGAGCAAGAGAGGGACTGGTAAAAAAGAAAGGGGGGAAATTAAAAATATGGGTAGACATCAAGAAGGGTGCAATAGTGACAGAGTTGGGAGGGGAGAGAGGAAAAGGGGAGAATAGGAGTGAGGGAAAGGAGTCCTAGGAGAGTGGAGAGAAGAATGAGAGTAAGGGGGCACCAGACAGAAAGAAGGGTAGCATGTGTGTGCAGTAGGAAAGGTCTGAGGAGAATGAGTAGAGTGCAAGTCAGAGGATGACAGAGAAGAAGAAAGGGGGCAGTAGACAAACAAGAATAAGAAAGTTAACTCACCAAAGGTATGTGTCCTAACTGTTACGACAAAGGCTGATCCATGCTGATGCCCATTGTTTGATAAATCTCTTTTAGGAACAGCAGGGCAGTATCTTCGGACACCCTGTAGAAGGCAAGACTGTCTATAGTCACATGAGCTTGGCATATGGAATCAAGTGGACATACAGAAACTGTTACAGAACCATCTAACAACTGAAGGGATGAAGTCCAACTGATAAGAAAAAAAAGGTTATTAATAGTTGGAATACAAATGATCTATGCACAAAAACCCTTCATATTCCTACTATCCAAGGATGATGTGTGTTTTAGTCCAACAGCAGCAAGAGACTACTCACCCTTGCTCTAGTTACTAACCACTTGCTATGCGGTAGGTAAGGTGCAGTCAGAACCCCAATATAGGACAACCCCTGTGGTAGGTTTTAAAGGGCAGCTATCATATTGTAGGTCCCAAAATGGCCTGTAAGCCATATTGGTGGGGTCAAAAAAACTGCCCCCCTCAGCTGGCAGAGGGGCTGAACTAAATCAAGGAGACTGTGGGTCAGTGCAACCAGCTTCTACAACTGTGCTCAGGCACATGAGGTTGGGTTAGCAATCTCATCCCTACCAGTGCATGGTAGCTATTCTAATGGCTACATATGAATAAACAGAGAGACTTCAAATCATGTGTTCTAGTTAGTATTCCCAGATTGTCAGTAAAGCACCAGGGATCACTTCTAAAACGCCCATTTGGCTCTTACTCTGGTCTGTTGGGGTCATAATGCGGCCCATGTTCCTTGGAATGTCTGGTACTAGAAAAACAGACCTTTTGTGAGGGTCAGAGTGATAGCTGTCCTTTAACGTTACGTGTAATAATTAATGATCTATAGTTTCAATCAAATTTTTTAAAAAAAACTATAATACACAGTAAAAAAAATGACTGGTCAGTCACAAAATCAGTTAAAATCAATTGAATAGCCTAACAAACAGCATGGCAGCACAAATTCAAAGATGTCAAATCTGAATAAATTCATAACTTGCTATCAAAATTCTATAAGTTTACAAGTCATCCACTTCTGGATAAAGTGTTCTGGTATATACAATCCCAAAGTTCAAAATAATTAACTAAGTTACTATACTTCAAATTTCCATGCCTCCTCCTTAATACCTAAAGTAAAAAGATTGATCCCCAGAGCTCAAGCAAGCAATGAATATAGAGTATAGAGTAAGGGGAGACCACACAGTGTGAAAGAGTAGTGTGCACAGGTTACTGCAGCAATAGAAATTTCAATGGACAGCATGACTGGTATACACAGGTTACAGGTAGATTAATATACACCGGTTACAGGTGTGTGTGCGTGCGCATGTGTGTGTGTCTCTCTCTCTCTCCCAGGTAATGTACCTGAGATACAGTAACTTCTACTGTACCTCACTCCACTTCGATTGCTGCTCCAAGTTCTGTTACTCTTGCTTCATCTTGGCCTTCCCCACAACATACCATGAACTTGGGAGAGAGATGCACTGAAGTGTGAGACAGAGGTGATAATGTGTAGATGACTTCTACACTGAGGTTGGTTCTACAGTTTCTAGATTATCCTATGGAGCCAATGCACAGATATTTCTAAAGTGGGATAGATCTTAGTGCATAGGCTGCATAGAATAATACAGGATAAGTTATATCAATGGAGAAGATCTCCCCATGATCACCTCTTAGTGCATCTCCCCCTTGTCTCCTCTGCCATCTCACCCATTTCCAATGCTCACTTCCTTTTCTGTCCATGGGCACCCTCTGTATCCCTACTTCTGTTTGTGAGGTCACATGAAATCTCCTTTGTAGCCACATACTCTGTAATTCCACCAGGGAGCTTGAAATCTGGATCTTTTTCCCCCTTATTATGGATGGATATTAAAATAGACTCTTGTGGATGATATTGTAAAGCTGGCACAACTAAAGCATATGACTACACGAGTGCTCAATAAAAGGTCACTCATGTTGGCATGAGTCCCCACACACTTGGGAAGAACTGTAGAGAAGACTATCAACTCTCTCAAATAATCACACTGAGGTTTGAACACAAGTCCCTATAAAACAAACATAAACAAACAATACACATAACATTAGAATTATAGAAAAGTGGCTAACTCTACCTCATAAAAAGACACAGTTCTCACTGAATTCATAAGGAAGATCCATTTTTGTTCTAAAAGCATTACCATTCTATTTATCTCCCCTAACATCAAGACCAATATTATCCATGTCTCTAGATCTTAGTGTATGTTTCTGCTTCCACGCACATCCAAAAAATGTTTATACAAAAAAAACAATTAACCCCTTTAGCTCCTCTTATTTTACTTTGATGTTCACCTATCAATAATTTTACTAGCCTAATAGTTTTATCAGATTGAAGTGCACGGCTCCACTCCTGAATATAGGCTACATGGACTGACTGTTATAGAAGCTTTTTTATCTGGAATGTCTCTTTACCTGCAAAGGAAGCGACTTCTGACACTCTGCATGACCCGTACAGGAACTTTCGCCTTGGTTTACAAAATTCACATTCCCGTGTCAGTAATGGGCTTAGCATGCTTAATGTGGACCTCTCACTCTGATTCAAGTTTGTGCATTTGTATTACTTCAGTAAAAACTGCCTGTGTGTGTCATGCTAGAGAAACAAACACCAGCTGCTAAGGAGATATTCAGTACTGTAGTCTAATGTATGCTAATTGCGGTACAAGTGATGTTTCATATGCCAATTAAGATTTTCAGTGAATGTTTTATAAGAGAACAAGTTTTTCTGTGCTGTTTCATATGCTAATGAAGCCCTGTGCTGAGCCAGGAGACTTTCACTTTTCCCAGAAAGAAGTGTGAAAATTTCCTAAACTATACAACTTTTGGTTAACATGACACATAGGCAGTTTTGAATGATGTTTTAAAGGGATAGTAATATCTGCAATAAAGTAGATCTCTTAGTCTTCTCTATTGTAAATCTAACACATTTTGCTATGTTTAACAACTTTTATGTAGTTCAAGATGTTAAATGTAAAGAGATCCCCCTCCCGCCCCTTCTGGCTGCATCAAGCTGCACCTAAGTGAGGTCTGGATGGAAAGCGGTGAGGGACAATCTTCAGTAAGCAAAGGAAAATCCTGCCCTCCTTTGGCAAGGGGGGCATGCAGGGTTTTCCTTATACTTACAGACTTAAAGGGGATGTATCGCCTTAATACAAAGTTTGCCTTAATATCTTTCTTTTACCTACTCTAACAATGCTCTGTTTGTATAAAATGCTATAGAAATGGAGTTTGACAGCTTACTTTTTCTCCATGACGTCTTCTCCTCATTCTGATCGGCACCACGCGTGCTAACGAGAATACAGGAGAGATCCTCCTCCCCGCTGGTCTGTATGCAAGCTGAAGCACTCATTGGCAGAGATCGATATCTAATCAATGAGAGTGCTCCAGTTTACAGACAGACCAGCGTTGTGGAGGATCTCTCCTGTATTCTCGTCAGCACGCGTGGTGCCGATCAGAATGAGGAGAAGACGTCATGGAGAAAAACTAAGCTGTCAGACTCCATTTCTATCACTTTTTTTTTTTTTTTAAAAAAACAACAGAGCATTGTTCGAGTAAGTAAAAGAAAGATATTAAGGCAAACTGGTAGTAAGGGGATACATTCCCTTTAATTTTGTCACTCGCTGCATCCATCTGGTCCCACGACCGGATTGCAGATTCAGTGGGAGGCGGCCAGAAGGGGAGGTATGGGGATCTTTTTACATTTAATATCTTTTGTACTACATAAGAGTTGTTAAACGTAGCTCATTGTGTTAGATTTACAATAGAGAAGACTCAGCGATCTACTTTATTGCAGACATTATCCCTATAATATATGCTCTCCACCTGTAACGTGTATATTCTAATCACGCTTTCTATTTAAAGGGATAGTAATACTTCGTTTTAACTTTATTTTATTTTGTAGGCATTAAAAAAACATGAATAATGATATAAGTCTCATCTCCCAAACCTTTATGGTTTAAGAGATATTCACAAGCAAAGTGTCCCCCTCCCGCCCCTTTTACTGATGTAACACTTTCAGCCAGGGCAGAAGGGAGCTGCCCAGGTAGACTGCAGAGAGGGACAATCTTCAATTAAGAGAACAGAAAAACCTGAAAAGCTTGTCAAGGGGGGCAGGGATTTCATTGTTTTCATAGGAATAAGAGTGTCCCCTTCTGTTATCTGTCCAGTCTATGGACTGCATTCCACATCTGAGAAGAGGTTGTTTACAGTAGGTAAAAGGGGCGGGAGGGGGAAACTTTGCTTGTGAATATCTCATAAACCATAAAGGTTTGAGAGATAAGACTTATATCATTCTTCATGTTTTTTTAATGCCTACAAAATAAAATAAAGTTAAAACGAAGTATTACTATCCCTTTGAGTGGCCATTGCAGCATTAACTTGTGCATTCTACTATTTCACCCTGTGTGATCTCCTCGGCCTATACCTCCCTCCATGCTTTAGCTCTGTGGGATCATTCAATTTCACTGTGCATATTAAGAAGGAAGAGTGGGATTTGGAAGTATACCGAGTTGATTATACAGTTCTGCTGTTCTATGGAGAGCTGAACATTTTATGAAGGGATTGGAGGACTTCATTTTGAGACTGGCCAATCCTTTTTTGCTGTATTATAGTTCACTAAAGTACCTGATTGAAGTGGCATTTTCTTGCCCCCTCTCTTCAGATTAGTTATCTGCATAGGTAGCATGTGACACACAAGAGAAGCGAAGGGAAAGTCTCCTTCAGTAGTGCTTTGGTTTTAGCCACAAGGGGGGGGACTGCATTTGTGAGGGTCTAAGGCAGGAGTGAGTGCAAGCCTGTTCTTTTCTCCTCTACTATACCTGGGGAAATGCAAATGATGATGGGAGTTGTAGTTCAGTAATTGGGGGTATGCAGGTTACCCTCGCTCAAAAGTTTAGGGATTTTATGGCAGCTCCTGTAACTGGCCTATCAAACAAGCACTGTACACCCCTCTGTCACTCAGAGGGTTAATCGCTGGGTACTGAAAGGGTTTGGTAACATTTTGGAGATCTCTCCAACACCAAACCGACTGTCATTAACTCCTTCAGTGCCAAAGGAGTGCTCAATGCACCAGACCCAGATGTACAGTTACAAAAGTGAAACAATTATAGGGTAATCTAATTGCAATATAGGGAACAAATAAAACATTCTATTAACATAAATGAGTTTTTAATCTGTTACATACTAATATAGTTACTGAAAAGAGACATGTGTCCATCAAGTCCAGCACCCATGCCAAATCATCCTGGTTGATCAAGAGCAAGGCAAAAAACACAATTGAAGCCATTTCCAATTTAGCCCCAAGTGGGTAAAATTATTCCTTCCTGACTCCAGAATAGTTCCCTTGATCAACACCGTACCTGCTTTGAAGAAATTTGCCATAATTTCCAATATAGCTCTGTGCTAGACAGTTATCCATTAGTTTTTTGGGAGCAGTTACAGTATCTGCAAGCACAACATCCCAAGGCAAACAATTCCATAGTTTTACCACCCTTACTGTAAGCAATCCCTGCCTTTGTTTTAGTCAAAAACACCTTTTATCTAGTATTAATGGATGACATCTCGTTCTTAGCTCAGGTCTTTGATAAAATAATTCAGTGGAAAGTTCTTTGTATTGACCTTGAATATATGTGTAAATGGTAATCACAGAACCCCTTCTTACTGTGATCATAAGGAAAACCCTGCTCCCCTGACAGGTTTTTCCCCTTATGCTCACTGAAGACTGTCCCTCCCTGTGATCCATCCGGACAGTCTTGCTGCTCTGAGGTGAGCAGTGTTACATCAGTAAAAGGGGCGGGAGGATGATACTTTATTATTCAATTACTCTTGGACTACAACTCTGACATTACTGAAATAACCCAAATTGTATGAAGACTAACTGGAGCTGCTTTTATTGTAAAACATTACTATCCCTTTAAGAACTGATGCCCAAAACTGTACTCCATATTCTAGATGAGGCTTTACCAAGGATTTATATAGAGACAGAATTATATTAGCAACCCGTGTATCTATGCCTCTTTTTTATGCAGGATAGTACTCCATTTGCTCTTGCAGCAGATGAGTGACTCTGCACACTGCTGTGAAGTCTATAGTTTATCAGTACTCCTAAAGCATTCTCTAATGAGGATTCCCCAAGTTGTTTCCTGTTTAGTGTATATGTAGTATATTTGTTTCTACAGCCCAAATCAAAACCTTACACTTATCTACATTAAATGTAATCTGCCACTTTTCTGCCTATTCACTCAATATATCTAAATCCTTCTGCAGAGATAAAAACATCCAGCTCTGTATGAATTTTCTTACACAGCTTACTGTCATCAGCAAAGACTGAGACGCTACTTTCAATTACCATTTCTAGATCATTAATAAATAAATTAAAAAACATTGGCTCTGGACTGAACCCTGTGGCACCCCACGTACAACTTTAGACCAACTTGAAAAGGTTCCATTTACAACTCTCTGCCATTTGACCAGTTTTCAATCCACGTGCAGATATCACCTCCCAAACCAAAGCCTTTTCATTTATGCAGTAACCTGTTGTGAGGCACTGTATCAAAGGGCATGTGCAAAATCCAAGTATAGTACAACAGCAATTCTCTTGTCCAAATTACTACCTACCCTTTCATAAAATGCAAGTAAATTAGTCTGACATGATCTATTCTTCATAAAACTATGCCGACTCCTACTAATAATATTGTTTGTCTTCACATAGTTCTGAATAGTGTCAGTCAGTAACCCTTCTAATATCTTATCCACTATGGAAGTCAAGCTGACAGGTCTATAATTTCCTGGTTTGGGTCTTGCCCCCTTTTTGAACAATGGCATTATATCAGCTTTACTCTAATCACAGGGCACTGTGCCTGATGAATGTGAATCAATAAATATTAAGTATAACGGTCTTGCTATTACTGAACTAAGTTCCTTAAGTACCATTGGGTGTATACCATCAGGTCCAGGTGCTTTATTTACCATAACATTTTCTAGTCTCTTTTGGACTTAGTCCTCGGTAAGCCATGTATAGTATGGAGGAAATTCTGTGGTTTTGTCTGTTTGCCCACAGCCTGGGATTGTTGCTGCCATTGTATATTCAGAAGAAAATAATGATTTTAAGGTATCAGCCATAGCCTTATCATCGCTAATCAATTCACCTCTCTCAGCCTTAAGAGGACCATTATCAACCTTAATCTTTTTGTTATTAATACACTTGTAGAATTGTTTATGATTTTTCTTGCTCTCTTTTGCAACAAGTCCCACTGAATATCCTTTAATACTGCTTTTAGCTTTGTAAAATTAGTCCTTTTTTTTTTTTTTTTAAAACTGAATGTTTTGGTTAAGCACTTACTATTGGATTTTCCTTAACAAATTTCAAAGGATACCATATTGTGGTCACTACTGCTTAAAGTGGATCTATCGCCTCTACAACAGTTATGCTTATTATGTAGAGGATATATACCTAAGGGTGAAAACATTATGGATTTAAAAAGCATGCTATTTGTGTTAAAAAGATAGTTTATAAAGTGCCCGGCACCCTACTTCCTCCTAGACTTCCGTTGCCGCACTGCCCCTTCTCCCATCCCATTACTCAGCCTCCTCCAATGACGGAGGCTTCTGTCGGTAAGCTGGAGTGATCTCATTGGCTAGATATTGATCTCTGCCAATGAGATCACTCCAGCTTACAGACAGAAGCCTCTGTCATCGGAGGAGGCTGGTAAGTGGGAACGGAGAAGGTGCAGTGCAGCAATTGAAGTTTATAAGGAAGAAAGGTGCAGGGCACTCTACAAACTATCGGTTTAACAAAAAGAGTTTTTTTTTTTTTTGTTTTTTTAAATCAATAACATTTTAACCCTTATGTATATATCCTCTACATAATAAGCACAACTTTTGTAGAGGTGATAGATCCACTTTAAATGTTCCTTTACCTGTATATGGTCATGTCAAAATTGTTTGAGAGCACTAGGTCAAGCGAGGCCTCTTTTCTAGTTGGCTCCTCTACTAGTTGGGACATAAAATAGGATTTTAGTCTTACCTGTTAAATCCTTTTCACTTAGTCCATACAGGTCACTGGTACTCTGGGAGGCGATCCGCCCCTTTAATAGGCAGGAACAATTATTCAAATATGTGCAGGGGGCGGAGCCTCCCCTCCTACTTAAGCTGCCTTCAGGCCAGAGCCACTAGATTGATTTGAGACACTAAAACTGACCAGAGATAAGCAAGAAGGAAACTCCTGTGAGCATGCCCCGAAGGTCTCCCACTAAATGCCACAGGAGAGCCAAGCATGGTCTCTTGACAGGGTGGGAGACCAGTGACCTGTATGGACTAAGTGAAAAGGATTTAACAGGTAAGACTAAAATCCTATTTTCACTGTCGTCCAATACAGGTCACTGGTACTCTGGGATGTACAAACATTGAGCTGACCCAGAGGCGGGAAGTAAGGCAAGGACCAGGCGCAAGGCCCAAGTCACTAGAACTGCTATGAACCAGTTAATCACATAGCCCATTAATAGAAGTGTCAACGGACACCAACCAGGGGAAAACAACCCCTGAACTAACACAGCACACTGAACTAGAGCCAACTGGGCTCAACAGTAAAGAAGCACTAAGAATCACAGAATAGAAGTCCTAAACAGGCAAAACTGCCTCCAGGACCTTCCTCCCAAAACTGGCATCAGCCGAGGCCAGTACATCAACTCGATAGTGCTTTGAAAATGTGTGCACAGAGGACCAAGTGGCCGCTCTGCACAGTTGATCAGCAGATGCCTGATTCTTGTAGGCCCAAGAGGCCCCGATAGATCTGTTGGAATGGGCAGTCACCCGGAAGGGAACATGCTTATTCCGCAACTTATAGGCTTCACGAATAGTAGCCTTAATCCAAGAGGCAATAGTCACTTTGGAAGCTGGTCTCCCTGCCCAGGGGCCCCTCAGGAATGACGAATAGAGCGTCAGACTTCCTGATAGACTCGGTGCGATGAACATAAAACTTGAGACAACGCACCACATCCAACAAATGGAGATCTCGTTCCTTGTCAGATGAAGGGTTAGGGCAGAAAGAGGGAACCACAATCTCCTGATTGATGTGAAACTTGGACACAACCTTGGGTAAGAATTCCTTGGTAGTGCGAAGCACAGCCTTATCCTTGTGGAACACCAGGTAAGGAGGTTTACAAGACAGCGCTTGTAACTCTGCCACCCGGCGAACTGAAACAATAGCCAAAAGGAAGGCCATCTTCCAAGTCAAGAGACGTAATGGAATGGATTCAAACGGGGGTCGCTGGAGAACTCCCAGCACCAAATTGACGTCCCACTGGGGAGTAGGACTCTTGAAGGCAGGCCGAACAAGAGTCACGCCCTGGAAGAAAACTTTAACATCAGGAAGGATAGCAATCCGTTCCTGGAAAAATACAGACAAAGCAGAAGTCTGAACTTTGAGGGAACTCAGACTGAGCCCTTTCTCAACACCATCCTGCAGAAAAGCCAGGACAGTGGGAAGATGAAAATCTAGAGACATCTTCCGATCAGTACACCAAGCCACAAAGGTGGCCCAGATACGATGATAGATCTTGGAGGACAAAGGCTTGCGAGCACTAAGCATCGTCGACACCACTGAAGGAGAAAACCCTTTCTTCTCTAGAATTGAGGATTCAACCGCCAGGCCATTAAATGGAGATGCTGAACATCCTCCTTCCACAGATATCCTTGAAGAAGTAGATCTGGACGGGCAGGAAGTGGAAACGGTTCCGCCACTGACATGGCCATCAACTCCGGATACCAGGACTGGCGAGGCCAGTTCGGAGCGATCAGGATGACAGGACAACGCTCCAGCTTCAGGATGACTCTGAGCAATAGAGGAAGAGGAGGGAAGATGTAAGCCAGAGGAAAATCCCAAGGGATTGACAAGGCATCCACTGCTAGAGCAAGAGGGTCCCCTCCACCGGGAGCAAAACGCCGGCACCTTCCTGTTGTGTCTGGTAGCCATCAGGTCCACTGCAGGTACCCCCGATCTCTGGGTGATTAGGTGAAACACCTCTGGATGAAGAGCCCACTCTCCGCTGTCGACTGTGTGACGACTGAGAAAGTCTGCCATGACGGTGTCTACGCCTGGAATGTGAACCGCTGAAATGACAGGCACGTGATCTTCTGCCCAAGATAAAATATCCTTGACCTCCAACCAGGCGGTGAAACTTCTTGTGCCGCCTTGCCTGTTGATGTAGGCCACTGCGGTGGCGTTGTCGGACTCCACTCTGACAGGGCAACCTTCCAGCTGAGATTCCCAGTGCCTCAGGGCAAGCCGTATGGCACGCAGTTCCAGAAAATTGATGGGAAGAAGAGATTCCTCCAGTCCCCATTTCCCCTGGGCACTGAAATGACCCAGCACTGCCCCCCATCCCCGGAGGCTGGCATCCGTTGTGAGCGTGGTCCAATAGGGAACTCGAAAGGATCTCCCTTTCAGGAGGAGAGAGATCCAACCACCAGTGTAGACTCGATTCGACATGAGGAGGCAGAGGGACTGACTGATGCTGGATGATTCTTGCACGTCTGGATCACAAACCTCTGAAGTTCCCTGGTGTGAGCCATGGCAAAGGGCACAGCTTCGATTGTGGAAATGAACTTCCCCACCAGAGACGTCAACTTCGGTACCGGAACCCTGTCCAGTTCCAGGATCCCGGCTACTCGGACGGCTATCTGATGAGCCACTTCCTCTGGCAGAAACACCATGCACTGTTGAGTGTCGAACAGGAGACCCAGGAAAAGGAGTCTTTGAGATGGGACCAAGTCTGACTTGTCCAGATTCAGTATCCAGCCGTGACTGTTCAGAGTGTGTATACACAGCTGCATCTGCTGGTGGAGAAGCTCCGCTGGGGAGGCTTTCAGGAGGAGATCGTCCATGTAGGGGGTGACTCTGACACCTTTCCGATGAAGCACAGCTATCAATGATCCCAATACCCTCTGAAAAACCAGAGGGGCTGAAGTCAGTCCAAAGGGAAGTGTCCCCTGTGGCAGGCAATCCTGAGATACCGTCTGCTTTCCTGATGAATAGGGATGTGAAGATATGCATCCTGAAGGTCCAGGGAGGCAAGGAACTCCCCTAGAGACATTACGGCAATCACAGAGCGCAGAGATTCCAGGCGGAAGTGGGAACTCACAACAAAGGAATTTAGATCCTTTAGATCCAAGATAGGACGAGCACCTCCGTCCTTTTTGGCCACTACGAACAGGTTGGAATAGAATCCTGAACCTGTGTCCTCTGGAGGAACCAATTCCAGGACCTCTTTGTCCAAAAGATCCTGAATAGCGTCGTCGAACAGACGCCTTTTTGTAGGTTCCTGAGAAGGACGAGTAAAATGGAACCGAAAAGGAGGAAGGGAAGAGAAAGGGATCCTGTATCCCTCTGACACTACCTGAATAACCCATGGGTCCGTCACAGACTCCTCCCAAATCCGGAGAAAGATGTGGAGACGTCCACCTACTGCCGGATGCGGACCCGGGTTCGGTGAGTCATGACGAAGCAGTCTTGGAGGTCTTGGCCTTGGGGGCAACTTTGGGCTTCCAGGACTCTTTGGGCTTGGAGGAGGGACACGTAGAGGACAGCCCCGTCTGGGACGCGGAGCTTGTATCAGCCTAAAAGGAACGAAAGGACCGGTTGCGTTTGGCTGGAAACTTTTTCTTGAAGACTGAAGGCAGAAGAGTACTTTTATCTCCAGTAGCCTCACTGATCATCTCTTTGAGTTCAGAACCAAATAGCAAGCTCCCCTGAAAGGGCAAGGAAAGCAAGGCTCTTAGAGGCTGTATCAGCAGACCAAATTTTCAGCCAAAGGGCACGTCTAGCCACCACAGAAGTGGAGGCCCTCGCCATCATGCGCACAGCATCAAAGGCAGCATCAGCAACATAATTCTGTGCTTCAGTAATATTAGCAAGGAGCTGCAACTGCTCAGACACCGGTGCATCCTGGCGGACCGCTTCAGTCAGTCGTTCAGTCCAGGCCGCAATAGCTCTATTAACCCACGCCACTGCAAAGGTTGGACGCATGGCAGTGCCAATGGAGGCAAAAATAGACTTAAGAGAAAGTTCTAGCTTTTTGTCCGTCCAATCCTGCAGGGCAGAGGCATCAGAGACAGCTACAGCAGTAGATTTGGACAACCTGGAAACAGGAGCATCCACTTTAGGAGGATGAACCCATTTTGCCAGTTCAGTCTCAGGAAACGGGTAAAGTTTAGCAAACTTTTTGGACACAGAAGAGGACTTGTCAGGATTCTTCCATGCCTCAGAGACTAGACGGGCAAGAGTAGGGTTAGTTGGAAAACATACAACCGCCTTAGATGGTTTTTGGAAAACGGCAGTTGGATCAGGAGTAGATTCCTGAGTCAGAGGAAGGTTGAGCGTAGTTAACACAGCTCTAATCAAACCCTCAGCAGAAACCTCAGGGTCACATTCATAAGGGTCCCCAATGGACCTGTTAGATTCAATAACAGTGCCTTCCTCAGCATCAGAATCCTGCAATAGTTCTTCTTCAGAAGAATCAGACACATCAGGAGCCCCCTGTGGCTTAGGCAGGGAGGTCCTGATTGTAGAGGGGGTCTGCCAAACCTGGAGAGCCCCCTGTACCTGAGAGGGAAAGAGTTGGAGAGTAGATCTGAGATCCCTAGTGGCAGCTTTAAACTCTTTCACCCAAGTTGGCTCAATAGCATGGCTGGGAAGCCCAGGGTTGCTATCATGACAATCAGTGCATTTAGGGAATAAACTACCAGAACAATCTCTAGGCAGCCCAAAGTGACAAGAGGAGCAAAGCGCAATGGGGGGAACAGACACCCCAGCCTCCTTAGTCTTGGGTCTAGCCCCTGGCTCCAGTGGAGTAGACATGCTCACAGCGTCAATATACACCACTTAACAAATATCACCCAGTAAAAGTGTGAAAGATTAAAGTTTCACCCCAGAAATGCCTAAAAACGGACTTATCTGGCCAGCGAAGGGTTAATCTGCTAAGAGGAGAGAAGGCTCGGTCCCTGCGTAGTATACTCGCTGAGAAATAACACCACAAAATGGCTGCCGTCAGGTCAACCAATCAGAAAACGAGCGCGAAACGGCGCTCATGGGAAATGTAGTTTTCTCTCAGAAGTACCCCAAACAGTGCCCGAAGCCCCCCTGAACTCCCCACACCCCGAAATTAGACACCGGATGATAGAGCAGGAGCATAGTAACAAAATGAGCCATCTCTGAAGTTGCTGTGACAAGCGGTTCCAGAGATATGTCCCACACTGTGTAATCTCATAGAGAGTAAAGGAGCAATGGCGTCTATGCGGGAAAAGGCGCGCTTAAAGGCGCGGAACACTAAATTTTAATAAAGTTCAACTGAAACAGAAAATGCCCCAAACAGTTAACAAACACATGAGAAACATAAGAAAAACAATACCCAATGCTCCAAAACCCAGAGAATACCACAGAAATTGCATAAATATAAGAAATGCAAATAAAAACACCCTATGAGTGCTGGAGTGCAATGCAAACTCCCAAATACAAGCCCATCAAAGGGACACTGTGGGGACAAGTGGACCTTCAGCACTCAAGGGGTGGCTCACCTTTCTGCAGGACTTCTGTCTTCAGGTGACCATGATGAAGTAGGAATAGACCAGAGGTAAATTCCCCAGCAGGGTAGCTGCTTGACTCAAGCTGTTCCCTCTTCAAGGCATAAGGTCCACAGAAAATCACTGGAAGCTGCACTAGCCACTTTAGAGAGGGCAATTCACAGCCATGGTCACCCTCCTAATGGTGGTATTCCATATTTGAATAAAAACAATAAAATACTAAGTTGAATGTATAGATGTTCTCCACCTGGTGTGCACAGCACACAGGAACAAATCAATCTAGTGGCTCTGGCCTGAAGGCAGCTTAAGTAGGAGGGGAGGCTCCGCCCCCTGCACACATTTGAATAATTGTTCCTGCCTATTAAAGGGGCGGATCGCCTCCCAGAGTAACAGTGACCTGTATTGGACGACAGTGAAAATTGTCTTTAATCATACTTAAAAAATGATTTCCCTTTGTTGTACTGGAAGTCATATTGCTCCAGTCAATGCTAGAGAGTTCTCCAATTTAAAGTAATGGGATTTTTGGGCATTTTAATTGGACTGCTAGGGTACAGTTTGCCCCAGAATGCTCCACTTTTGTCTCTGTACATGTGGTTAATTGATTATGAACAACGTTTCAGGTGCTTGCTTTGTCCTTTATCAGATAGATACAAAATCTCTAGTTTGTATTATAAATTATATATATATATATATATATATATATATATATATATATCTCCAAGATTATAAGTAAGCACACACAGGTCTTCACGAGATTGTGATAAATCAGGTGTTTAATTAATGCAACGTTTCGGCTGTAACCCACACAGCCTTCGTCAGGACAGTGTACACAGGCAAAAAAAATCCTTATAAACCTAGCCACCACCGTGTGAAGGCGCCAAACTTGAAATCAACCAATCAAGCACGCCTAATTAGCATCAAATTGCCTAACCATACAAACAAAGAAGAAATTAAAAGAAACAATGCAGCATGCAACAGAGATGTAACGAGCCAAGAGATGGTAACATAGTATCAATCACCGTTTCACAGAATGACATGACAAAGATATTCTCATCCAATCATAGATCCATCCACGAATATGACTACGTGTGGGCACAACTAGAAACAGTAATTAAAGTAAAAAAACTAGCCAAGCTTGTGAACACAATATACTTAGGAAACAAAGTAAACAAAGTATCTAGCTATGTCCACACATAATTGTGGATCCAGTACAGATATATAGTCTTCAATACATTAATTCTAACAATCCGCAATTAAGGAAAATTGTATACCATGATGATCGAATAACATTGCCAGACACAAGTGTAAGGGCTGTGCAATGCGTTGGAGACCTCCGCAGCGAGATCAAAGTGAAAACACATCAGGCGCGGAAAACTCAGATCACATATGAGCTAACCTGATGCACATCATAAGAACTTAGAGACTTAACCCGAATAAATAGTAACTGTTACCGGTAAATTAATACGGTAACCTATACATCATAAGGGAGTCTCATATGCAGATCAAGTATAGTCCCGGAGGTTATGACTGCGTGTGGTCACAATTAGAAAACATTTTTAAAGATACAGTGAAAAACAATCCAAACCTGAAACAACCAAAATGCTGGCTACTTTACACGTGAGTGCTTCCCTCTCTGGCTTATATATATATATATATATATATATATATATATATATATATATATATATATATATATATATATATATATATATATATATATATATATATATATATATATATACATACACACACACACACACACACACACACACACACACACACACACACACACACACACACACACGTATTGGTATTGACCATTCTTGTATGAGGGAGGTGTCCAAAGCACTGGTCTACAATTCAGTACACACCCCTCTGGCATTCATGGGATTACAAGGAAAAAGCCTGTGTTACCAGTAACAAAGGTGGCTCTGTAGTGCAAACAGGTATTCGTTGAAACTTTCAATGGGTTTCTCCTGGAGTACGTAATCAAATCGCTGTCCCCCATTTAACATTCCTACATCAATCTGGGTGGGGTCTTGCTTCACTGGAGCAGGTTCCTCTTCCAGTTTCACTGCTGCAGACAGACAGGCCGACCAAAGTAGAGAGAGTTATTGACATCTCCAATCAATAGACATCCATAGATATATCACACTGTGTCCCCATATACCCCTCCCTGTAACTCCTCCTATTGCTCCATATAACACTTCCATATAACTCCCCCTATTGCTCCATATAAACTCTCCTTATAATGTCTCATACTACTACATATAACCCCTTCCTAGAAATCCTACTACTCCCTATAACTACACATATTCCTTCGAATTACCCCACCCTATAACTCCTATTGATCCATATAACCCCTCTATATAACACCTCTGTTGCGCCAAAAAACCCTCCCAATAACTCCTCTTATTGCTCTAAATAACCCCTCCCAATAACTCCTCCTATTGGTCCATAACCACACTCTAGAACTCCTACTATTTCTCTATATAACCCCTCTCTACAATAACTCCTATCGCTCATATAACCCCTCGCTACAACCATTCCTATTGATCTATATATGGTTATCTCTGCATACAGCTCCTCCTACTGTTCCATAGTGCAATATCTTAGTTACTAAAATTACCCTCTATAGCTTTTGGAAGTTCAGAATCCGACATTGCTGCAGCCTCTACGGTAGGGGGTGGTACAGCAGGTAGTGGGGGTCTGGTGAAAGTCTGCCAAGCAATCTTCAGTGAGTCCAGGATATCAGCACCCATCCGTGTAAGGCCCTCTTTCAACTCTAAATGCAAGTAAGGTAAGTAAGATTCCAAAGTAAATTGTATCCATCCATCAAATATTAATGGAACAGAGGTAAATCAAGCCTTGAACCATCTGGAATCAAAGGGGTAAAATACATTGTTACGGAGACGTTAAGAAATGTTAATATCCTTACGAAAACGTATTAACATAAAGGTATTTTTTTGTACTTGCCGATAAATCCTCCTCTCAGTCCATGTGGAACACAGGGAAATCCCCTCCGCAGGAGGGCAGGGCACATGTGAAGAGGACTTGAACCAGTGTTTTTTAATATGGAAAGTAAGTAGTGTTCCACGTGAACTATGAGAAAATAATTTATTGCTAAGTACACAAAAATCTCCTTTTCTCTTTCACATAGAACATTTGGGAATATGCCAAAAACACCCACCAAGAGTCCAGGTAAGAAAAGAGACAAACCCCGCAGAACACAGACCAAGTTCAGTGGGAATGAACTATTACAATATGAACTGCAGTAGTCAGTAGAAACAAACACTAAACAGAAACCAGCGAGCACACCTACAGAGGAACAGCAGCCTGGAGGACCTTCCTTCCAAAGCCAGCTTCACCCAAAGCCAACCCATTAACACTGTAATGTTTCACAAACATGTGAAGAGACAAACCTGTTGCCACCTTACACAACTACTCAGCAGAGGTTTGATTCCTGAAAGCCAAAGAAGCACCTACTGACCTGGTTGAATACACTGTATCCTGAAAGGGCACAGGAATTTTCTTGAGGACATACACCTGCCAAATGGTTGCCTTGAGTCAAGATGCCACCATCGCGTTAGATGCAGCCAGACCCGCACATGGACTCTCAGGGATGATAAAAAGGGAATGAGATTTCCCAAAAGGCTGCGTTTGATGAAGATAGAATTTCAAGCATTTAACCACATCCAAGAAGTGATGGTCCCTCTCATATGTTTTGGATGGAGCTGGACAGAAAGAAAGAAAGATAATTTCCGAGCTGATGTTAAAACACAGAAGAGACTTTAGCTAGAAAGCCTATAAGAGTCCTTAGATCCACTCCATCAGGGTGTAAGTCCAAAATGGGAGGTTTAAAAGACAAAGCTTGCTGTTCACCTGCATGCAGAATCGAGATGACAGCCAAGAGAAAGGCGGTCTGGAGTGTCAGGAGATGCAGGGAAAACTTAAGAAAAAGACACACAAGAAGCCTTCTGAAGCACTCCAATAACCAGGTGCAAATCCCATGAAGTTGTGGGATCTCAGAAGACTGGGATGGCATGAGTCACCCCCACCCCCGAATGAAAGTGTGCACATTGAACAATAAGGCAACATACCTCTGGAAAAAGGCAGATGACCCAGCGTCATCATCACCCCGGGGCCACCCCAAGGTCAGATGAGGGCACTGAAGCCACCAAAGAAGGTCCATGGGGAAGGTGACACTGTTGTCTGAGAATTTCCAGCTGCAGCTCCTGAGCGTGGAATTGAGCAAACAGGACTGCCTCCAGGGCAGATACTTCGTAGCCCAGTAACTTCATGTACTCCTACACCATTGTAGATGGGCGGGGAACAATGTGAGAAACCTGGAGGGATCTCAACTAAATCTAGTCAGAAAAGCCTTCTCCTGAAGGAATTTAAATCTCTTAATGGCAAAGTGAAGGACCTGGGATGGAACCAGAGAAGATTTCAAGATTGAGAAACTAACCATGTTGCTTTAGAATGGACACACAGGACTTAAAGGGATAGTAATGTTTCGTAATAAAAGCAGCTCTAATTAATCATCATAGTATTTGGACTTTGGAGAGTGTTATTTCAATACAGTCAGAGTTGTAGTACAAGAGTAATTCAATGACAAAGTGTCCCCCTCCCGCCCCTTTTACTGATGTAACACTGCTCAGCCAGATCAGAAGGGAGGTGCCCAGGTAGACTGCAGAGAGGGACAATCTTCAATTAAGATAAGGGAAAAACCTGAAAAGCTTGTCAAGGGGGGGCAGGGATTTCATTGTTTTCATAGGAATAAGAGTGTCCCATTCTGTTATCTGTCTGGTCTACGGACTGCATTCCACATCCGAGAAGAGATTGCTTACACTAGGTAAAAGGGGCGGGAGGGGAAACTTTGCTTGTGTATATCTCTTAAACCATAAAGGTTTGAGTGATAAGACTTATAGCATTATTCATGTTTTTTTAATGCCTACAAAATAAAATAAAGTTAAAACGAAGTATTACTATCCCTTTAATCTGAGTGTGCAGCAGCTCCTCTGGAGGAGCCTTTAGAATAGGGTTATCAAGATAGGCAATCATAAAAAAAACCCTGAGATTGGATGTGAGCAGCCAGAACAGACACAACCTCTGAATATCTGAAGCTTAAGCCAATCCAAAGGGAAGAGGTGTGAACTGAAAATGAAAGTCTTGGAAACCAAACAGCAGGAAACAATTATCTGTGTGGATAGGAATGTGAAAGTGTATTTTATGTCTAGGAAAGCCAGAAACTCCCCTGGACACATGGCAGCAAACTTCATCCTGAGCCGCAAAATGAGAGTGAAACAGTTGAGGTGTCAAGAATAGAAACATCCACTGTCATTCTTGGGGATTATGAAGAGATTTGTGTAGAAAGTTGTGAATCTTTCCAGAGAAGAAACTGCATCCAAAAAATAGATTGCTTTACTCAGGATTGCAAGGAGTTCTGGACACGAAGAAAAGATGTGAAGGAAGGGAGTTGAAGTCTAAGCCGTAGCCTGAAATTTCCTGCAAAACCCACTGGTCTGCCACTGAAATGGCCCACGCACTGGGAAAAAACGGAGACAACCTCTTACTGAATGTGATGGGCCAGGCCTCTGGGTGTCATGCTGCTGTAGGTTTGCCAGTTTTGGGCTTCTGCACAAGTTGTTTGCTGCCCAAACTTGTTTGGGTTACGGAGGAGAGTGGAGCCCTAGGAGAGTCCCCATATGGGCAGGGGCAACAATAATCCTGTGCCTTCTGAAGAAAGAGGGAATACTTAGGAGTGACCGAAGGCAAAGAGTTATTGTTACCTCCATTGGCATGACTGATAACTTTGTCCGGTTCTGGTCAGTCTACTAAATCTTAAACCAAAAAGTGCAATGCATGGCAACAAAGAAAGCAGAGACCTTTCTGGTAAGCTCAGTGACATCAAAGGCCACCACAGTAAGTCGAGCATTAGCTTATCTTAAGGACTACCAAGTCTTCCTTGGGTGCAATGTGTGTATGGTAACCAAAAGCTGACCCCCACCTCCCAGCCATAGCTCTTGTGACCCATGGTGAAAGAAACGAGCAAAGCGGCACAGAGGGCAAGAAAAACGCAACCTCCTTCTTAAGTGTCTTAAAATATCCGGGGAAGCCTCTAGGACATCCAGAATAAGAGACTATGAGCCTCAGTCAAGGGCAGAGGTCTTCCTCATAAGAATCCTCAGTAGAGAAGGATGAGTCTAGGTCTAGGCTAGCTAAAATTTAAAATGAGAGAATTTTTTTTCCAAAAGAGCAAGAGAAATCCTAATCAATTCTACAAGTATATTAATAACAAAAAGATTACGATTGATATTGGTCCTATTAGCGAGGATAAGGCTATGGATGATACTCTAAATACATTCTTTGTTTCTGTACACATACAAAGGAAGCAACAAATGGCAGGCTACGGGCAAACAGACAAAACCACAGAAATCTTTTCATCATGTACATGGACAAAGTCCAAAAGAGATGGGAAAAGATGATGAATAAAGCACTAGGGGCTCAATACTATTCCCCGTGGCTAAAAAACAAAACGACTGTTTTGAAAGCCTAGGTTTGATATTCTATTAACTGTGCTGTCAAAAACCACACAGACGCATAAAAATGCGGGGGAAAAATTTGTGCCCACTGGACACAATAAAAAAAAATAGTTAACCCGGGGAAGCAACCACTCTTGGACACCGCAGGTCAGTGACGGTGGATGCTGCCTTCCTGGGCCTAGCTGTATATACTGGTGGTCGACCTTTGGTGTAACGGCAGGGGATTCCCTCCCCTTCTCTTCTACCCTCTTTCCTCTCCCTTCTCTGCTCCCCCCCCTTTTTTTTTCCTCCACCTTTCATTATCTTTGGTTGTTGGAGGACGGGTAGCCTTCCTTCCTCACCCTCTTCTGTTAGTCATAATTACGCCTTCTCTCATGCTACCTTATTGTTTGTGCACCTTTGCTGCCTTTTGTAACGCACCTATTTCGACTGCAATGTATTAGCTGTGGAGATTTTATCCCTCCACCCCCTCCCTTTTGTTTCTTTTCTGTATCCTTTCCCCCCTAGTTTTGATGTTTCTTAAAATTAATAAAACTTGATTTGGAAAAAAAAAAATAGTTGAATTTGGCATTCCAATATAGAGAGAAGTCCCAATGTAGACTCTTATGCTTTAAGCAAAATGGCTGCAGCAAGTGCCTATTCTTAAAGGCACTGCAACCTTAAATGGCAAACATTATCATATAACATAGAAAGTTATTAAAAAATAGCTAAAAGGCATGGAATAAATGAAAAAGGATTTCTTCCAGCATGGGATTATACCTCAGAAAGGGAAGAAGTCTCCCAGAGAACTCAAGAGAGCAGAGGAATACTACATAAGGGATAGGTGCTGCTTGTAACCAAGCCAGCCTTGGAGTGCACTGCATGCAACAGCCCATTTATGTACAGGATTCATGCACTGAATTCTGCAACATCCTTTCTTCAGTCTTCAGACTCCCATTAATAATGTATAAGTCTCATAGGAACCAGGATAAAAATTGGCATTGAAAATAAGTACCAGAACCAGTCTGGAGAGTTCTGTACACTGGTTAATCTTGAAAGAAGGAAGGCAGTACTAGAAGTTCACCTAATGGGGGAATTATACATTCCCATATCCTATAAAGGCTCTGGCCTGCTTCCATTCCTTTTGAGACCACTTTTCAAACTGGGTGAAGTGAAGTGGTGTAGGATGGAACACTCTGACTCACAGAACTCTTTTTATAAGTGTCCTGCCCTCCTGCGAAGACAACTTCACCCCCATGTATCCTGTGTTCCACACAGGATGAAAGAAAAAAAAAATGATAAAATTAGAACTACTATTTTATTAATAAATGATGAGAGTTCAAATCATGTCTAGGTATTGGAAGGAACTGACCATTATACTTTATTACTGGTAACAGACTTCAGTTCTACAAGGCATGGCGTATGTAGACTACTCATTTTTGTTTAAAAACTGTGGAACATTTTTATCAACACAAATGCTATTTTAAAGGGATAGTAAACCTTGAAAATAAGTATTTTATATTGTAGCCCTTAAAAAAATATGAAAATGATATAAGTAGTAAATGATATAAGAAGTAAAATAAAGTTCCCTTTTCCTGGCTGTTTCAGCCAAGTCTGCCATCTTGTGGACAGATTTGGAATTCGACCCACAGATCAACCGGCAGCTCTTTAGCATTGCCGAGATCACAATCTTTAAAAAGAACTACTTCATTTGAACTGTCTACATAGTGTGCCTGGCTTGCAAGCACACTTTGTAGACCATTCCAATTAAGAAATTCTTTTTAAAGATCGTGATCTCGGCACTTCTGGAGAGCCGCAGCCGGTCCTGGGACCGGATTCCAAATCTGACAGCTAGAACGGTGATGTCACTCAGGGGGAAACTTTGCTTCTGAATATCTCCCAAACCATAAAGGTTTGGGAGGTAAGACTTATATAATTTTTCATGTTTTCATGGAGCAAAACAACTACATCACAGGGTGAAAATTTCCACTGACTTATAAGGTAATTTAACCCAGTGAATGCTAGAGAAGCCTCTTGAGCATTCAAAGGGTTAAAATTCCCATAAAAATCTATGGGACTTTGCAGAGTATTCATTTCAACCCAAAGTTGCACTTGGACTGCTTCAGAATTGCACCTCGTCAGCATGAGGCTTACAGCTTTTACATTTTATTAATGATAAGATTCCTCTGGTCGACCCTTTACCCCATAGTTCCTGTGTTCTTCCCTGGACACAAGAGAAGATGTTTACAGAAATATCAAAACGGCTGTGGCAGAGGAGTGAGCAAACCTTCCCTGTATATTACTGCACAGAGCTTAGATCCTCAGTGGCTGGATTTCTGGTCACAGACCGATAAACCAGTCTTCTGTCATTTATTTTTGAAACACTGAAGAACACTTAATAAATAGGGAACTGACAAGAAGTACTGTATTTGCCTGAATACAGGAAAACCTTGAAAACAGGATAACCCCTCAACTTTCCAAATGTTAGGTGTGAAAAATGAAAAAATCCCCAATATGAGCGACCAGCTTATGGTGGGGATTTTTTCCATACTCAGCTTTTCACACCCCTGTACCACCCACCGTACTCTCTCCCACTCTACCTTTAAGCTGCAGTAATGGAAACAGTAATTTTCCTGGACAGCTGTCCAGTTGGTGGCATGTCTGACACTGCCACCTGCCTCCATACTGATGTCATGCAATGCAGTAAGGTCCTTCCAGGACCATTTCTATCAATAGGTATGGAATCTGAGCATTGATAGAAAGGTTCTGGAAATACCTTTCCATGTCATGCAGCAGAGTGGAGGTGGACGCCGGTTTCATTACTTAGGCTTAACAGTAGAGGGAGAGAGAGTGTTCTGGTAGGGAGATCTTCTGGACCGTGACTCCTCACCAGATGGTATTTTCTTCACATCATGGGCAGCCCAAATAAACAGAAATCACAAATTATAAGATAAGGTCACCTTTTCAGACTAAAATGACTGAAAAAAAAAACAAATAAACAAATAGCACTCTCCTTATTTTTAACCCTTTGAGTGCCAGAAGGGTACGGAAAGCATTGCAAAGCAATGCATTCCATACCCCTCTGGCACTCAATGGATAACCAAATAAGGTAAATGCCTCTTTTTACCTAAATGCATCCTCTTCCTGCCTTTATGGTGAGGGATCAGCATGGGCTCAAACTCCTGGTCTCGGAGCACGATTGGCTCAATTCGATAGGCAACAGGATCAAACTGCAATCACATAAGACACAATCTAAATCGACTTCCACACCCAGGAGACTCGTCACTTATGTGTCACAGGAGGCTGGACTCAAACTATGGATACTTAGGTACAGGAGACAACAACCTATTTCACATGTGAGTTTTTTTTTACATTTCACTGGTAAAAAATGTAATCAATATTTCTTTTCTTTTGAGCAGCATATAGCTAATGCCTTAGATGTTGCGTCATATATCTGGTTGATATTTATATATCATCTATGTGAAACTCATGTAAAAAATTACTCCGCGATTGACTAATATTTTTTGAATCTGACAAGGCTCATGAGCATTCCTTATTTAAAATGTACTAACTTCTCAACCACCAATGCACTTCATGTTTATTACCTCAATGTTGTAGGTGCTGTATTATACATTTGGCTGATGTTTATATATGAATTTAAACATTAACTAAAGAATGCTGCAATTTGTAATTCTCATATGAAAGATTACTCACTTTGATTGCTTTATGTTTATTACATCAATATAAGATTTACTTTACTTTTATATATGAATTTGTTGTGATTTTTTTACATATATATATATTTTACCTTGTAGATTTGATTCTAAGCAGTATGCACTTCATAAACATTACTATATTACCATATAAGAGTGTAACACTAGAAACATCACCATAGGAAAATAAGATTTCGATTCAGACAATAATTTGAACTGACTGGGATGTGTGAAGATTGATTTATTTACTCTTATACAGAATCTGAAACCTTAACTTTATGATAATAGATCTGATCAATGTATATGTAAGAGGATTTTGGTGTAATTACCAATAAATTGTTTTCTCTTAGTCCATGTGGAACACTGGAACCACAGGGTAAAGTCTCCTCTTCCAAGAGGGCAAGGCACTCCAAAAAGATCTCTGAGGCAGCCTCCCTCTTCCCTTATACTTTACCCCTGCTTTCCAAGTTCAGTTTATAGAACATATAACAAAGCAAAACAGAAGTGAAAGAAGAAACAGCACCCCCTGCCTGGGACATGAACCAGCATTTTTTTCCCCTTTTGGAGGGAGTCCTATGTTCAACATGGACTAACAACCGAATTTATCAGCAAGTTCACTAAAATCACCTTTTTTCTTGCGTCTAATGTGGAACAGAGGAACCACAGGCATATATCAAAGCTATCTACCCAGATTCCAGGGAGGGGAAAGAGAGAAGAAAACCCTCTATCACACACCAGTATCCACAGGACTAAACTGGTACAACATGAACCCCTCAGGTGTCAACAAACACCAAACTTGAAAACCAAATAACAGGAAACCAGCAGGGTTCAGTTCACAGAAATCCAAGATGAACAGCTATACAGGTGTCACAGCTTGTAAGACCTTCCTGACAAAACTGGCTTTAGCCTAAGCAAGCACATTAACACAGAGTTGGACAAAGATTTGCAGAGACGACCAGGTCACCGCCCAAGGTGAGCCCACAGACCAGGTGGAATGCTCCGTATCTTGAAAGGGTACAGGTTTCTTCATGAGGTAATATGCCTGGAGAATGGTCTCCTACAGTAACTTTAGCCACAGCCTGGACTGCAACAGGCCCTCAGAAATGACAAAAACAAGTCATATTTCCAAAAAGGCTGTGCACAATGAATAAAGTACTTCATGCATCTGACCACATCCAACACATGAGATTCCACCTCTGTCTATTAGAAGGAGCCAGAGAGAAAGAATGAAGAACACTTTCCTGCTGATGTGAAAATCAGAATTAGAGGTTTACAAGACAAACCTGGTGTTTGGATACCCACCAAACAGACACAATAGCATCAAGAAACACAGAGAAACCAAACAGAGGTTGAAAAGTTCTGAAGCATTGCTAAGGGCCACTGCATCCAACAGTGGAAGCACTGTGAACTTGGCAAGGCGGTAAATCAAAGGATCCACCATAGGGGGTAGCCCACTATGCCAAGGCCTGTGCTGAAAAGGGATACACATTAGTAATGCTTTTTTTTTTTTTTTTTTTATTTTAACTTCTCTTAAAAATATCAGGGGAACTGGAATCTGGGCCACTGACACATGAAGCATCTCCAGGACCTCCCAAGTAAGCCCCTGGAGGGGCTAGAGTAGTACTTGTAATAGCCCCCAGGGGAAAGAGAATAGTCAAAGTCATTACTGTCAGTCTCCCCTTCCTCCACAGGAGAATCCTCAATGGCGAATCACCCCCAAAGATCAGTCTCAAGAGCCTACTGGGGGAGCAGGGTGTCCAACAGTCCCAGAGCTCTGGACCCCTTGAATAGCTGAGGGGATACAGGTGACTTAAGAGATAAGAACCATAAATCATACAGGTTCCTTTTCAGCAGATGAAAGTCACAGAGGTGGTGTAGGGGCACCAGTACAAGTGGGACATAAGGTACCAGAAAACTCTATAGGAAACCCAGTCTGGTATGAGGAACAGTGGGTTAGGTGAACCTCATAATCCTTAGCTTTGGACTTGTCCATGTGTCCTTTAGGTTCTGACATAGCCAGAAGACCCTCACAGAATAGTGTAAAGGACAGGCAAATAGTAGAAAGACAAGGGAAAAGTACTTAAAAGTTTGCAAAAGTATTTATCTTACAGCAAGAGATTAAATTGGCAAGCAGGAGGTAGAGACCAGCTTCTAATCAATCTGCAAAATCCATGAATGAAGAGGGTTTCTGAGAAATGTAGTAATTTGCCTTTAAAATGCTGCAGTGGCTCTCCAGCCTTTAAGGATATCCCCCAGAAACTGAGGGGGGGGGGGTCCCACTGTATGTTGTAAGTTGGTATACATCAAAAGAAGCAGAATAAGCCCTACCCCCAGGTTTGACTGGAGGCACGATATGTTCCATAGAAGTGCTGTGTATAAAATCCCAAATCACCACCTTGTGGGCACCTGGTCTTGAACAAAAAAAAAGGGGTGGTCCTAGTGTATTATGTCAATTGTGCATAACATCCACCATTGCACCACCATACTTAAAAGATCGAATTTCACTATAAGTGGTCAAACTGACAGACGGGGGATTCCAGACTGCCCCCAGTTAGTCAACCCTCGGCGGGACCGGAATGCTGCTTCCCTCCACAAGATGAAGAGGTCTTCAGACGCCTTCACAAAATAGAAAAACAATAACAATATGGATACTGTAAGTGAATATTCACATAGCCACCAGTCTGTATATTACAAGACTGGTATACAAAAACACAAAGTATAGAATCCACACTGCTACGGTGATACACAGGTTATAATGGTAACTTCTTTAAATTCACAGGAAGTTATAGTGTGGAGGCTTGAGATGTTACACTTGCACTTTTATTTCCAACAGGGTACATCATTTCAAATCTTTTTGCACAGGGGAAGAGTTTCCTATTAAGTCTTTTTTGAATTGTGGCACATCTAACGTCCTCTGCATATGCGGGATGCAGTATGTGAGGAGGACAAAGCAAACTTTGCAAGAACATTTTAATCAGCATCGCTGCAATGCTGAGCGAGGCTATTGCCTACATTGTGTGTCCCGCCATTGTGCCGCAACACAGATCCATCTTGTTTGAGTCTCACCCCTATAGAATCAGTAAAGTTTGGTGGCAGTTCCAGTAGACAACCATAGGGAGGCTTACTGGATTTTTAGGTTACAAACTATGACCCCCCTTGTGGTCTGAAAGAGTACTGAAAATATATATTTTTACATATTTTTATTTATAGTTCCAACTATCACCATTTACCTTTAGGGCACACTCCACTTATTATTTATTATGATTCAGTTTTATATTTCATTTTTCTTTATCCAGATATTTATTATTTTCTGTTTATTTTTCATTTGTATTCCACCATTTTTATTATTGGTTAAAGCGGAACTACCACCCCACACAGTCTTTAGCTTTACTAAGTCCCCATCTGGCGAGTAGCTGCTTAGTAGCGCTAGTCGCCAGAATAAAAACCTTATTTAACAGATTTCTGCTCTCCTCTATGGCTGACAGCAGCGCGGAACGCGGACATCTTGCCATAGTGATATCCGCTCGCCTGCGCTGTCAGTCCCAGCCAGTTCTAGGAGGCATTGCTATGAGCCGATCGGCTCTAAAAGGGACTGACAGCGCAGGCGCGTGGATGTCGCTATGGCAAGATGTCTGAGCTCCGTGCTACTGTCAGCCACAGAAGAGAGCAGAAATCTATTAAATAAGGTAATTATTCTGGCGACTAGCGCTACTAAGCAGCTAGTCGCCAGATGGGGACTTAGTTAAAGGGATAGTATAGTCCCATAAAAAGTATTGATTAAATTGTTGCTGCAGTACAACATTCAACGTGCTTACTCCTTTCTCTCAAGCCGTTATGGCTTGAGAGAAATAAGAATATAAAGTCCTCTGCTCCCTCCCCCTTCTCATGCGTCTGCTATGCAGCGGACGTCATGAAATCCTGCATCCGGGACCAGACAGCGGCTCTGCAGGAGCGCTGTCATCTAGATGTCTACGTATAACTACTTCATCGGAATGGTCCACAACGTGTGCTTGCAAGCCAAGCACACTTTGTAGACCATACCGATGAAGTAATCATACCTAGATTTCTAGATGACAGCGCTCCTGCAGAGCCGCCTACAGTTGGGCGACCGGATTCTGCCACTGACAGCTTTACAGCTCGTCAGGCAGAAAGGGGAGGGAACGGAGGACTTTATTTTCTTATTTCTCTAAGCCATAACAGTTTGAGAGAAAGGAGTAAGCACGTTGAATGTTTTTGTACTGCAGCTACTATTTAAGCGATACTTTTTATGGGACTATACTATCCCTTTAAGCTAAAGATTTTGTCGGGTGGTAGTTCCGCTTTTAACATAACACAGTCATCATTCATTACATAGTTCGTTTCACACTTTACTCACAATTCACCTAGATATTTTTGTAGTGATCTATACCCAGAATTCGAGCACATATTCTACATATTCATGTTCCATTTATCCACACTTCATTTAAATATTCACAATATACTCACTCATATTATCACAGTATGCATTTATTCTATTCACGAGGTATTTTCATTATACACAATTATTTTCATGTTATCCCACATAGATTTCACTTCTAAATTACATAAACATGTTTCAGTTTCTTTATCATTTATTATTTGGATATGTATTTATTTTATTTTTCATATTCATTAATAGATTATCAGTGTTTTTGTCTTTGTTGTTCCATGTTTTATTGGTATGCGTCAATTTTATGCCCTGGGTAATTTTATTCGGACACTGGTAGTCCTACACCATTTATGTTTCGGCTGTTGACCGAGTCTATTGATTTAGATTTGGACACCATTGACATCTTTGAGTTTTTGGGAACCACTGTTCATCTATGTACAGCTGATATGGGGATGGTTCAAATGTTTTAAAACGTGTGCATCAAAGTTTATCATCTACATGTTTCATGTATTTTATATGCATTGATCCGCTCAGTTTATTATTATCGACAATATGTATAGTAAATATTGAACATGATGTATGTAACGGAGTACATCACGTTTTTGCGTGATTGTTACTCCTTGCTTCCAGGTTTTTCAGAGGGGAATGCTGGCATTTAATGGAGGCTAAAAGTTAAGACCGGCAAGTCACTGTTTAAGCCTATATTCTCCTAACGAAGAAGCAGCGTGCTTTGAAACTCGTAGAGCATTTTGGCTATATATACTATTGTTGTTTTTAATAAACTTATAGCATATTTTTATATCAGAGTGGATCCAGTATTTTCCCTTTTTTTTTTTTTTTTTTTTTTTTTTTTTTTTAAATATATAGATTTCATCACGGGAGGTGCATTTCTGTAGCAGGGTGGATTCTATACCCTGCTTGCTATATACAGTGCAATGTCCCTGAGGATATGTGAATATTCACTTACAGTATCTATATTCTTATTACCATACCTGTGGTTTGTGCCCTTCTGATTGTTGTTGCTGGTCTTAAAAATCCGTGGTCCAAATTCAGCAAATATAAATAATATAATAATTGTTGCTGCCGGTCTTAAATGTCTGTGGTCCAAATTCAGCAAATATAAATAATATAATAAAAAAGTATAAAAAACAGTTCATGCATTCTTTGGGCTCCCATTAGAATGAATGAGAAAACTCTTCTGAAAAGCTATGACGTAAAGGCTAATAAAACAAACCAAACTACACAGGTTAGTGGTTTAGAAAAAAGGAACCTGGGCCCTAGACAATCCATGAAGTAGGAAGCCAGGAACAAGATTCACCTTAGGGGGAGGGGGGGGGGGAAATACAGCTCCATACACTAAACTAGGGCTGTCCTAATTCAGTCCTCAAAGGCCACCAACAGGCCAGGATGTAAGGATTTCCCTGATTAAGCTCAGGTGTGTTAATCAGTGGCTCATTAATTTTGATTGACTCAACTGAGCTTAATCAGGTAAATACTTAAATCCTGGCCTGTTGGTGGCCCTTCAGGACTGAACTTGTACAGCCCTGTACTAAACAATAAAGATAAAGACTAAGAGATCTGTGCCCATACTACCTCCTTGATTACAAGGTCATTTAATACAGTATTTAGGGCGTGGGGTAAAGTGGAAGGGAAGAGAGTGAGTCTCCAACTCAGAGACCTTTTGTTGTAGTGCTCTGCCCGCGTGGAGGAGGAAACTTTACCCCATGGTTCCTGTGTTCCACATTGATCAAAATAGAAAATGGATTAAATTCCTTTAACCCTTTGACAAAAGGGTGTGCAATGCAATGTGTTGCGTAATCCTGTGAAGCTCAAAGGGTTAAAAAGCTTGCTGCTCTTTTTAATCCATATATAAAATGTTATTCTGGGTAATAAGATCATTTAAAGGAGAAGTAACATCTCCTAATAAAAACCCTTCGCTTATTATACTATGGCCAGAAAATCCTTGAGTCCCCTATGAATTTTGCTCTTGTGACTTTGTTCAGGTGATAACATCTTCAATCAGTCCTAGATGTCAGGTCCATGGAGACGGACATGAAAGTTGCAGGAAGAATGCATGAGCCTACTTAACTCTTTAAGAACCACAGGGGTGCACCAGTATTATGAAGCAATGTTCTGCACAGTCCTTGGCTCTGGACTAACACCCTGTGCAGCTGGCAGAGCTTGTGCCCTGTGCTCCTATCCTCAACCGTCATGTCCGCCTCCAAAGACTTGATATCCAGTAATAACTGAAGATTTTACCTCTTCATCAAAGGTAACAACAATAAAATTAAGAAGGGTCGTTAGGATTTTCTCACCTTAGCGGGGGTTATTATTAGGAAGTAATACTTCTTTAAATTAAACAAGACTCATGAGGATTTTTTTATGCAAACAGCATCTAGTGTCTAAATTTATATTGATACATATGTATATATCACACATATATATGTATATTTTCCTTATTATTGTATTAACCTGTACACAGTATTATCTTGACAGTGAAAGAGAGAGAGACGCACACACACACACACACACACACACACACACACAGAGGACGAGAGAGCGCGAGAGAGAGAGAGAGACACACACACACAGAGGACGAGAGAGCGCGCGAGAGAGACACACACACACAGAGGACGAGAGACACACACACACACACACACAGAGGACGAGAGAGCGTGAGAGAGAGACATACATACAGTGAGAGAGACACACACAGACACACAGTGAGAGCGAGAGAGACACAGTGAGAGAGAGACACACACAGAGGATGAGAGAGAGAGAGACACACACACACACAGTGAGAGAGACACACAGAGACACACACACAGTGAGAGAGACACACACACACACACACACACACACACACACACACACACACAGAGGGCGAGAGAGCGCGAGAGAGACACACAGTGAGAGAGACACACACAGAGAGACACACATTGAGAGAGAGAGAGAGAGAGAGACACAGTGAGACACACACACACACAGGGCGCAAGAGAGAGAGAGAGACACACACACACACACAGTGAGAGAGAGACACACACACACACAGTGAGAGAGAGAGACACACACACACAGTGAGAGCGAGAGAGAGAGAGAGAGATAGAGAGAGAGAGAGAGAAAAAAAAAATAGGATTTTAGTCTTACCTGTTAAATCCTTTTCACTTAGTCCATACAGGTTACTGGTACACTGGGAGGCGATCCGCCCCTTTAAGTAGGCAGGAACATTCTCTAAATGTATGCAGGAGGTGGAGCCTCCCCTCCCTCCTAGCTGTACCTCAGTCAGCACCAGCCAGAATGATTTGAGACACTAAAACTGACCAGAGGCAGAAGACCCCTGTGAGCATGCCCCAAAGGACTCCCACAGAATGCCACAGGAGAGCCAAGCATGGTCCCTTGACAGGGTGGGAGACCAGTAACCTGTATGGACTAAGTGAAAAGGATTTAACAGGTAAGACTAAAATCCTATTTTCACTGTCTTCCAATACAGGTTACTGGTACACTGGGATGTCCAAACATTGAGTTCCCCAGAGGAGGGAAGAAGGCAAGGACCAGGCACAAGGCCCCCAGAGCACCAGAATCTCTATGAACCAACCGATCATAGAGCCCAACGAACAGAAGTGTGAACGGACACCGACTAGGGGTAAAAACAGGCCCCCAAGAACTAACACAGCACACTGAACCAGAGCAAACAGGGCTCAACAGTAAGGAAGCACTGAGAACCTCAGAAGAAGAAGATCCTAGACAGGCAAAACCACCTCCAGGACCTTCCTCCCAAAGCTGGCATCGGCCGAAGCCAGCACATCCACAAAACGTGTGCACCGAGGACCAAGTGGCCGCTCGGCACAGTTGATCAGCAGACGCTTGATTTTTATAGGCCCGAGAGGCCCCAATTGATCTGGTAGAATGAGCCATGACCCGAAAGGGCACATGCTTATTCCGCAATTCGTAAGCCTTACGAATGGAAGATTTGATCCAAGATGCAATGGTCACCTTGGATGCCGGTCTCCCTGCCCTAGGCCCCTCAGGAATGACAAATAGAGCGTCAGACTTCCTGATAGATTCAGTGCGATGAACATAAAACTTGAGACAACGCACAACATCCAACAATTCAGTCAACCTGTCTTCACTACCGCTCCAAATTAATAAAATATCATCTATAAAACGGCCATAGTAAACAAGGTCCGCGCCCCATAAAGATCCCCAAATCTGGGATTCTTCCCAGAATCCCATAAACAAATTAGTTTTATTAATTATTATTTATTATTTTATTATTTATTATTTATTATTTTATATTTTATTAATTTGGAGCGGTAGTGAAGACAGGTTGACTGAATTTTTGGACTGCATCAATAAGAATGATATAGGTATACAGTTTACATATAAGTACAGTAGTAAACAAATAGAATTTTTAGACCTTTTATTTTTTATTGATGAAGAGTCCAAGATTCAAAGTAGGACTTTCTATAAACAAGTCGATATAAATTCTTATCTTGATCCCAATAGTGGACATCTCAAAAGATGGATAGATAATATCCCTTATAGTCAGTTTTTAAGGTTGAAAAGAAACTGTAGTAGAGGTGCAGACTTTCAAGATCAGGCTAATGATTTAAAGAATCGTTTCCTAGAGAAAGGTTATAAAGAGGATATTGTGATGGGAGCTTATAAGAAAGCACAGGGGAAAGAAAGAGAATTACTTCTAGTACAGAAGAAAGCTAATAAAGAATTTGATGGACTGCAAGGAAGTAGTAAGGGGGGTAAGAATACTAAGAGAAGAAAGAAAGATTTTGTACCCTTCGTTACTAAATATAATGTGGCAGCTACTAAGATAGGGAAGGTTATTAATAAACATTGGGGTGTCTTGAGGTGTGACCCTATTTTAGGAGATAATCTACCCAGAAAACCTAAGATGATTTTTAAAAAAGCACGAAATTTGAAAAATATTTTGGCCCCTAGTTTACTTAAAAATGGTGCTAATAAGGAATCTATATTGGTTGGGAAAAAAGGTTGCTTTCGATGCAAACATAATAGATGTGTGACTTGTGGATTTTTGAGGGTAACAGATGAATTTACATCCAATAAGAATGATCAGGCTTATAAGATTGAGAGTAATATTACTTGTTGCTCTAATTATGTTGTGTATATTTTGAGCTGTAGATGTGGTAAACAATACGTTGGAAGAACAGTTCGGTGCTTAAAGGACCGTTTTAGAGAGCACAGGAGAAATATTATTAAGAAATCAGTTCAACATGCTGTTTCTAGACACCTCTTGGAGTGTCAGGGTGGTGACGTTAAGAGTCTACAGATCACAGGGATTGAGCAAATCCCTATGAGTATTAGAGGAGGTGACCGTTTTAGGAAACTTTGCCAGAGGGAGTCTTATTGGATACATAAACTGCAGACACTGAAACCAGGTGGCATCAATGAAGAAATTGACATGTATTGTTTTTAATTATATAATGTGGTGTTAATAAATGGTTTTTATTATATACATTTTTTATGTATATCTATATTTATAATTTTTAAGTAATATATTTTCTTTTTTAGATATTGGATAATTAAAGTTCTCTGCATGCCATCCTGGATTCAGGTTTGTGGATTTATAATTTATATAGACTTGACAACAAGCATTTAAATTGTTATTCATGTATATTTTGAGTATGTTGCTTCTTATATGATTTTATTTCATTTTAATAGATTTTAATTCCATTGTGAATTATTATGACTGTAGGAATGATGTTTGTCCCAGTTATATATATATTTTATATTGTTAATTATTTTGTGAAAATGTATAAATATGGTGGGATTAGTATTGTGCACCATCTCTTGACAAAGTGGACTTGGTCCACGAAACGATCGTTGAGAAGGTGCTGTGATCCGTGAAGACTGGAGGACGCATTGAGTTCTGGTGCAGGAGTGAGGCTTGAGACGCATCGCAGCGACGAAACCGGAAGTGACGTCATCCGTGTGGAATCGGTTGCTAGAAGCGTGAGGAAGCCTGTGGCAGTGCTGGGAGCAGCGTCTCCGGATCGGTGGATCTGTTTGGCGTTATGGGCGCTTATATGATATCTATCCTGTGAGTGTACACCCTGAAGGGTGAAGGGATTTTTATTTTTTGTTATACCTAATTTTAATAAATACTACTCTTAGATCTATTCTCCCTTTGTGCTCTCCTGTCTTTTGATTTAATGAACGTCCTTCCACAGATAGCCCTGTAACAGAAGATCTGGACGAGAAGGCATCGAAAAGGGTTCCGCCACAGACATGGCCATCAGTTCGGGATACCAAGACTGATGAGGCCAGTTCGGAGCGATCAGAACAACAGGACAACGCTCGACCTTCAGCTTCTGGATGACCCTGATCAACAGTGGAAGAGGAGGAAAGATGTAAGCTAGGGAGAATTCCCAAGGAATTGATAGGGCGTCCACTGCCAGAGCCAGTGGATCCCTCCACCGAGAGGAGAACACTGAGACCTTCCTGTTGTGTCTGGTTGCCATCAGATCCACCACAGGAACCCCCCACATCTGAGTGAGGATCTGGAACACTTCCGGATGAAGAGCCCACTCTCCGCTGTCGACTGTGTGACGACTGAGAAAATCTGCCATGACGTTGTCTACGCCTGGAATGTGAACCGCTGAAATGTCGGGAACATGGACCTCTGCCCAAGATAAAATAGCCTTGACCTCTAACCAGGCGGCGAGACTTCTTGTTCCGCCTTGCCTGTTGATGTAGGCCACTGCGGTGGCGTTGTCCGACTCCACCCTGACTGGACAACCCTCCAGTTGAGTCTCCCAATGGCGTAAGGCAAGGAAGATTGCACAAACCTCCAGGATGTTTATGGATAGAAGTTATTCCTCCAATCCCCACTTCCCCTGGGCACTGAAGCGACCCAACACTGATCCCCAGCCCAGAAGACTGGCATCCGTCGTGACTGTGGTCCAATAAGGGAGCCGGAAGGATCTCCCTTTCAGGAGATGAGAAAGATCCAACCACCATTCCAAGCTCAACTCGACATAAGGAGGTAGAGGAACAGAAAGTCTCAGATGGTCTGGATGATTCCTGCACGTCTGGATCACGAACCTTTGAAGTTCCCTGGCATGAGCCATAGCATACGGCACCGCCTCTATGGTAGAGATGAACTTCCCCACCAGAGAGGTCAACTTTGGCACAGGAATCCGCTCGAGGGCCAGAATCTTCGATACCCGGAGAGCAATTTGATGAGCTACCTCCTCGGGCAGAAACACCATGCACTGCTGAGCGTCGAACAGAAGACCCAGAAAAATGATCCGCTGAGATGGAACCAAGTCTGACTTGTCCAGATTCACAATCCATCCGTGGCGAGTCAGTATCTGAATGCAAGTCTGGACCTGCTGATGAAGGATATCCGCCGATGTCGCCTTCAAGAGTAAGTCGTCCATGTAAGGAGTTACTCTGATGCCATCCCGATGGATTACCGCTATTAGGGCTCCCAGGACTCATTGAAAAACCTGCGGAGCTGTGGTCAGGCCAAAATGAAGAGCCGAAAACTGAAAATGACCTCTGTTGCAGGCAAACCTGAGATACTTCCTGCTCTCCAGGTGGATAGGAATATGCAGATACGCATCCTGGAGATCCAGGGAAGCAAGGAATTCCCCCGGAGACATAGCAGCTATCACAGTGCGCAGAGATTCCTGTCGATAATGGGTACTCACAACAAAGTAGTTGAGATCTTTGAGATCCAAAATAGGACGAGCGCCGCCGTCCTTTTTGGCCACAACGAACAGGTTGGAGTAAAATCCTGAACCTATGTCCTCCTGGGAAACAGGTTCCAGAACGTCCTTGTCCAAAAGATCCTGAATAGCGTCGAACAGACGCCTTTTTGTGGGGTCCTGAGAAGGACGAGTAAAATGGGAGCGAAAAGG